>OZ018392.1:46504538-46767538 GCA_963969525.1 Ontholestes murinus | reverse complement strand
TTGTTATGTTTCACATTGATATTACTTGATATTAAAATAATTATTTGGATTTAATAATAGAAAAACTCCCCTAACTAATGCTTTGTTTGTTTGTTGACTATTTAACTTTAATGATCAATTTAAACTACAATAATGAAACTCAGAGTAATAATAAGTTATAAATGTTTTATATTAAATTTAAATATTCTTACATTTTATTTGAAAGAAACTATGCAATTAATTATATTATCGTTATATACTAATATAAATGTTCAAACATTTTGTTAATTTTTTTAAAATAATTTTAATACATTAACTTTTAATCTATAAAAAGAGAATGTTAATTTCTAGATATTTAATCACAATTTACTCATTGCTAATAGCAAGGCTATATAATTTTATAGTCATCTATTTGTAATATTAATCAAGTAATATAATTATTAATTAATAGTGTTGTAAACTAATTAAATCAGAAATAATTAATAATATCGGAAAATGCTCTATTAATTTTAATTTAAAAATATGTTAACATTTAATAAGAGCTAAATCAAATTAATTAATAATGTGCAATTTTCAAATTGTTGGTTCTCTCTCCAAATTACATAACAACAGAACAAACCTTTTTTTTATTTATAATAATAATTATAAAATTATATGAATATAGATATGATATGCCCTATAATATTATAATTTGTTATTTGAATTTCATTTCATTTCAATACACAATATGCATATATATGTAAGGTTATGCTTTTTGTACAAACTGATTCATAGCTATATTGATGACGAGCAGCTATTGAGTTTATTTAAATTAAAAATTCCACGAATTTCTACAAGGCATTGAGCACATCCACAAGTACATAATACTAATCCTTAATTTCCTATACCAAAACCAAATTATACCCCAGAAGTGGAAGCGAGGTATAATAACATGCGTACGCCGATCCATTAAAGGTAAACAGTTACAGACATATCACCCTGCGTCCTATACTGGGCAAAATATTCGAATCCATAATTTAAAAAAAACTACTCCACCACATTCCTCATGCCATTGCTTCTTTAAAAGTCAAACAGAAAACCTCGAAGGTGGCAAAACTGCAACAGCTTTCCTCATCATTCAGAAAGCCTTCGACTCTGTGTGGCATAGAGGTTTGCTGTTTAAATGCAACTCCTTGTCCATCCCACTACATCTCCTACTCCTAAACAACAATTTCCTTAACAACATATTCATCAATGTCAAAATAGGTAGTTCCCTCTTCCGTCCATTCATACCACAACAAGGTATTCCACAAGGGTCTCCCCTATCCCCACTCTTCTATAACATCTTTGTGCATGACATATACAATCCTAATCCCAATTACTTTAATCCCTCGGCATATTGTCTTCTGTTTGCTGATGATACAGCACTTATAGCACATATCAATACAATCCTTAAAGCCCTCCATACACTGCAAGGGCTGATCGACACTCTGCAATACTGCAACGGAGTCGGTTCTGTACACTGTTGTAGACCGAATCGAAAGATCTCTGGACAACAAAATGTCCACTTTGGGCGTGTTCATTGACATAGAAGGTGCTTTCGATAAATCGACCTTCAGAAAAATGCAAACTGCTCTCTCCACGCATGGTGTGAACCCCACAGTTAGTGGATGGATCAAAAGCATGCTGGAGAATAGGGCAGTCATAGTAAATGTAGGAAACACCACTGTCAGAAAGATCGTTGCTAAGGCTGCCCACACACCATAAAATATGCAGATGACACAACCATTCTGCTAACAGGCAGATTTGAGACGGTGCTATGCAGCTTGATGCAGAAAGCCTTCAAAATAATTGAACACTGGTGTAACGACCAGTCTCTGACCATAAACCCGTCAAAGACTGAAGTGGTCCTCTTCACAAAGAAACGGAAACTAGGTAAGCTAAAGCTTCCTAAGCTCCTCAACATCCAGTTGACATTGTCTTCGGAAGTCAATTACCTGGGAGTGATACGACAAGCTGACGTGGGAACCACATTTCAAAATGAAATGTAAAAATGCATGCGTCTCCTTCTGGCAATGCCGGAGGGCTGTAGGGCAGACATAGCCCCCATGTCTTCCAAGATCATCCAAGGGGCGAAAGAAATCCTACACCGTGACATCCGTGATAGGAATATCCAAATCCTTACAGACAGTAGGGCAGCAATACTAGCAGCGAATGGTCACAAGATCACCTTAAGACTAGTAAAATAATGTCACAAGCAGCACAAGCTGCGCTGGGTCAAGGGACACAATAATGAAGAAGGCAACAGCAAGACAGACAAGTTGGCGCAGGCTGGATCGATTCTCAGTGATACCACGGACGGGACCCCGATCGCGCCAACACTGAAAAGCCTCACTGACATCTTCAAACAAAATACTCTCAAGATGCTAAAACAACGCTGGGGCAACACCTCAGGCTCCAGACAGGCCAAGGAAGCAATACGGTCACCCAATCTGAAAACAGCTGAATATTATTTGCGACTATCCCGGGGGAATCTGCGTCTTATCACAGGTATCCTTACGGGTCACTGTCAGCTAAGGAAACACTTGTTTACTATGGGACTTAGTACCTTAGAGAGTCCATGCTAGGGGAGCTCTGGCCGAACATGGCCAATATAAGGGATAACCCTCCAAGCGTTGTGCTGTCCTTTGCTCGCCACCTTGGGTGGCTAAATGAGTGATAGAACAACGCAGGGCTGTCCCAGTCAGGGGGACACAACGGGCCTAGTGATGTCTAAGTGCTCTGGTCAATGATTTGATCACCCTTGGCAAACTCAATCCAGATCCAGATCCAGAACATTGGTTTGCCAAATAGAGAATAACCATAAATCCTAATAAATCCCATCTTTCGTGCATCCACATTTCTATTTGGTATCAATCAAAATAATTCATATATTTCATCTGCAACTGGCAAGTATCTTGGAATTTCCTTTGACCATGTCCTTTAAACACCATTCTCAAACTTTAAAAATAAAAATTAATAACAGAGCTCGACATTTCAGACACCTTACATTTCAAAAAAATCAAGGAATTTCCACAAAAACAGTAGTAAATATTTATAAAATGATATATCGACCTCCGTTAGACTATGCAGCAATCCGTTGCCTAAATTGCCGCCGTCATGTTCTGAGAAACTTGCAGGTGAGTGAGCGATCAGCCCTGCGAACCTTAACAAAACTAAGATATCCCAATTACCCTCTACACAATTTTTCCAACACACTGCTAAATCGAAAATTCCAAGTAATTCCCACTAATCCTATATCCGAGACAACCTCGCAAACCCTTATAATAATATATTTATAATATAATATAATAATAATATATTTACTAAACGGAATCACCTTTTACAATAGAAATAACATAATTCATGATGAAACATAAAATTAAAATACAACTAAAAGTAAACTTATGATCGTACGTAACAATAACATATGTCAAAATTGAAACACAATTCTTCTGAGTTCTGATTTAAACTTAGATAGACTAGAACCAAACAAATAAATATTATTATTATGATTTAAATCATTAGCTACACTCATAAATCTAAAAAGTGGATTATTTGAATCATAATTAGTGCGTACTGTTGGTAATCTAAATAAGGGTTTACGCCGTATATTTATGTAAGTAGAACTTACTGAAAAATTTAATGAAGCCAGTATTTCAGAACAATTAATATTACCCGAAATTAATTTATGCAGAAAACACATATCTAACATAAATCTACGAAATTTCAAGGAATCCAAGTTAAAATGAATACAAAGAAAGGAATAATCGGCAACTGAAACACCAGCAACATCAAATCTACGGAACATATAAAAAAAGAAACTTGCGCTGTACTTTCTCTAGCGCTAATATATGACAGTTATACTGAGGAGACCAAATTACAGATGCATATTCTAACTTTGATCTTACTAAACATATACAGGGTTATTCACGCTATACGGCACGGAATATTGTGGCCAAAATACGTGACTTTTAAAAAGTTTCACTTTGGGGATATATGGGGGTCTATTAGGGCTACTTTTTAAAATTACTTTCATAATATACAGGTGTCCCAAAAACCCTAAAAGTATCAAAGTTGTGTTTTTTTTAATGAAACACCCTGTATTTTATTGCATTTTTGGATCCTTCGATCAAAATAAGTGTGTGTTTTAATAAGGTTTTTATTACTTAAACCTTAAGGTTTTTGAAATAATTTGAATTTTGTAAAAATTTAACCTAATTTTCATGTTTCAAATACTTAAAAAATAATCAAGTTATGGATACCAAATTTACACTGAAATGTAACAATAGATCATATTTTATTTTCCAAGTATAATAAATTTGACATCTTATACCGGGTGTAAACAAATTGGAATTAAACAAATGAGAACTTTAAATGGCTATAACTTCATTTATTTAAATGGAACGCTATATTTATTAATTTATCAGCAAATGCACGTTTTAATTACCTATCGAATGGTATTTATATCTTAAGTGTTAAGTCTTCTCGTTTTTACAGAAAACGCCAAAATTTTGTTTATTGCACCGTTTTAGTACTTTTTAAGTAAAAATTTTAATGTATCCAGTTTTCCATCGTTAAAAACGTAAGATAATTAATTTAGTCTGTTAATTTAGTTTAAAAAGCCTGTCTTTTGTTATAGCTGTGTTATTTTGAGTTTTTGTGTTAGATCGTTAGTAATCGTTATTGTTTGAACATCACATTTACACAATAAGAAGAAGAAAAAAATGAAGCAAAAGCGTTAGCTATATCGTGCCCGTTGTCGAATATCCTGTCTTCAAAACTCATAGCTGCGGGAACACCTGTTGAATTCTTAATTCCTTTGACAAAACTCTTCGGATTGCATCTAATGTTCTCTTCAATTTCATCAATAAATGATTTGAAAAGAGATTTACTTAAGGATGAACACTTCTCGCGCAAAACTCTGAAATTCTCATAGTCATTAATATCGCCAGATTGTTTATATAATAAGTGTGCCCGTTTTTTTTTTCTTTAGTTAAACTTATAAGTTCACTGTTAAACCATTTCGGGTATCGCGAACTAAAGATATTTTTAACCGGAACATGCATTTCAATCAGATCTGATAATATTATATAAAACATTTCAAGAGCACTATCCAGATCTTTATTTACGAAAACCAAATCCCAATCCACTTCAGCAACAGCAATATTAATAGCACTATAGTAGCCTCTTTTGAAGTCGTAAATTTTATCATTGATGGATAAATTACGCTGTTCCATTAAAACGTTAACATCAATATCATTGGAAGCAGTTATATAAATTTTAGAGCTAGTGCTAAAAACTAAATCAAGAAAAACGCCTATACTGTTGGGAATATTATTCAATTGAAACATGTTCAAAAAACTATAGGTTTCAGCAATGACATCACATGCACTATCGGAAGATACAGAGTGCCCCACTACACCCATATCGTCATTATCCCAGGTGGCAGAGGGAATATTAAAATCACCACATATAATAATTTCGTTTTCTGTATAATCATTGACAATTGATTCGAGGATGTGACAATGTTCTTGATATTTCACCAACGGCGAATTCGGAGGAATATACGCACCCCAATTAAGAAACGTTTATTAGAAAATTTAACAATAACAAAAAGTTGTTCAACCGTTGAAGTACATATGGAAACTTCCAAGGACAATAATTCTTTTCTTACGGCAATCAGTACACCACCTCCACGCAATTTATCGCTTGACTTAGGCCCTCTATCGGCTCTGTAGATAATAAAAGTATCGCATAGTAGTTCACTGTCAGAAATATCATTATTTAACCAACTTTCAACAAATATAATAATATCATATGAACATACGTTAAGGAAATGAATAAGTTCTTTAATTTTGGTTCTAATACCACCCACATTTTGATAGAAAATACTTAGTTTTTTTGAATACTAGCTGGTTGCCGAAGAGGAGATTCAGATTTTTCTTTTGTCAACTTCCGACTCGATAGATTTTAATATCGTTCTTTGTTTGACAGTTAAGTCACGTTTGATTTTAATGTGAGAATTAATAGATCTTATTTTATTTACATTTTTTAATATAGTGGAATAAATAGAATAATTGTTGTAAAATATTTTAATGGGGCGGGGAAAATCCGTTTTACGTCCGATTCTAATAATTTTTAAAGGCGGCGGAATATCATCTATTACTTTAAACAAATCATTAATTAGGCTCAAGTCGTGCTCAATGGATGAATTGCTGGAATTTGATTCAGATAAATTAAACATCATAATGTTTTTAGATCTAAATTGTCTATCCTCGATTTCGCTAATAATTACATCCTCGGGACATTCCACAGACAAATATTTATTTTTCAAAGTTTCCACTTCTAATTTTAGATTTTTGTTTTCAATTTCTAATTGTTCTAATTTAGTAATAATAACATCAAACTTAGAACTGATACTTTCAATCGAAGACTGCAAATTATTATTCAAAGTTATACTCCCCTAAAACCAAACATTCTTTCACAATAAGTTTCGAATTCATAACATCTTTTCATGATTCATCTACATCTTCATCAACATAATTATCAACGGACAACTAACCATAACCAAAATAACAAAGACTGGCAGAAAGACCATGTGTTGATAGCTGTAAAGTAATACAATTACTATAATAATAATAGTAATAATAAATAATAAATAAAGATGTTTGTCTCTCTCACTCTACAAAGCAGTGTGATGTCTTTGTATATGATGTTACGAGAACAAACTATTATTTAAATTCTCCAATTGTACGATTGTCACTATTGCACAAAGAATTTTCTGGCGATCTTAATATTTTTACACCCTCCTTTACTAAATTTAAAGGTGATCTGTGAAATTATATACTTAAATTTATCGTCAAACATTATATGTTATAAGAAAATTGTAATTTGTTTTTATATTTGTATATTATTTTTGTAACCCTATTAATGGACTTTGAGTCTGATGGGCTTTGTAAATAAATAAATAAATAAATAGAAACATACAACATTGAGATAAAATATACGTAAAGGTATATTTTAAGTAATAAAGAAATACACTTGAAAAAACTCTGAGAATTTTGATTAGAATTGATCTGAATTAAACCATAAATGTAAGAAAAACATTGTTGAATGAATAGTATTATTATTTATAGATTTTCAAAGCCCATAGATACCTGGTGTACAAAAGTTAGAGTTAGCAAGAACTTCTAGAAGTGAATCCTTATTGAGATACAATTTTACGAAATTCTAACCTATGCTAATCATATAAATATAACTTCTATTTGGCATCTAATTAACAAAAAGAATCGTTATTAAGTCAAAGATAATCTAGCTGCAAATGTAAATATTTAAACAGTTATTAAAAAAATAGATTAATGATCCTGTTTCTTCTCTTTGATAGCACGTTAGATAGTGTCAAATACCTTAATCGACAAGAACATGGAATGTCAGATCATTTTATAAAAGTATTTGGCAAAAGTTTAGTTAGTTTAGCAGTAAAAAATATATCAATATTTATAGAAATGTTCTAAATCTAAACACCCGACAGATTAAAACATTTAAAGAAGAAGATAGCAATATGAAAGAAGCCATAGGAAAAAGTCGTTTCCAAAATATTGACTACATATTTTTGAAGGCGAATGTTTTCCTGTAATATTAAACATTATTATATCCATCTTAATTATTATTAAAATTGTGAAATAGAAAAAGCAATTGTTTTGAATTTTAATTGAGATAATTATTCTAGACTAATTTTGTATTGGATTTTCAAAATTTATAGCAAATAATAATGAAATGGTACACCAAGAACATTCGATCTTATTTGATTGTATAACCTGTATTTTTCCTTGATAGCAGTTGTCTTTAATAAATCTAAATTAATCTAAACATTTCTTTCGTCACAAAGTGGCTTCATCAGGCAGATGAACAATACTTAATTATTTTTACAAATACGTCTTATATACCATAGCGTAGATTGTAATACCTTCTCCCAATGATAGAAGGCGGAGTAATTATTGATTAATTTAATTAATTAAAATAGGTACGAATTAATATATGAGAAATATATGATGATATTGACATTAAAATAGTTAATAAAAATAGTTTAACTAAATAGGTCCAAGAAATAAAAAAATAAATTATAAGTATTTGTTAAATCTACCTATTTCAAGATGTTTTAAAATTTGACTTGAAAATTTTTTTGTGTGTAAAACTTTAAAATCAAAATTAGTTTTATTGTGTGAAAAGTAGGAATGTATCAAAATTCTTAATGAGTAACACTCCTAGAACATACTAATTTTAAACCTAAGTTTACAATTAGTATTTCCATAGACTTAATAGACAAAATATTATAAATTATAAATATATAATCTTGCCATTTTAGTAAATACACCCCCTAGTTATCATCTTTATCGGCTTTTGTGATTTTAATGCAACTAATAAGGGTGTGGAATATCTTGAATGCCATCGGAATATTTAAATATTTAAGTTTTTTACTGAGAGCTTCAGACGGTTTACCAAAATATGCAAAAATGGAATAATTGGCGTTAGTTTTATTCTTTGTTGTTGGTAATATTGAGGCATACGTATTATGTCTTTGTTTACTTTTTAAAATGTTTAGAATCAAGATCTTGGGGAAGCCGTTAATTTATGCTATTATGAGGATACGATTTAAATCATTTTCAAAATATTGGGGTAATAAGGAAATATTGAAGAGTCTATGTAACATGAAGTGATATGTTGCCAACTTGTGTGTCATAGGATGAAAAGATTTCATATGTCTGTGTGAGTAGGTTTATGGATGATATTGAATTCATGAATTCGCATATTGATACCAGTAATTGCACTTTTTAAAGAGTGGGTGTCTGGAAATTTGGGATTCTAATTATGATTTTAAAGTTTTACATAGCCTTAAAAAGGTCTTAAATTAAATTTATTAGATAATCTTGAAATAAGTAGATTTAAAAAACCTGGTCCCTATAAAATGACTTATAATTTTAATATCAACATCATTTCATATTTCTTTGCTTGTTAATTCGTTTCTATTTGGTTTAATGTCAATAACTACCCTCTAGCATTTAGCGGGTACTAAAATCTGCGATATAATATATTAATAGTATTTGTAAAAAAATCCTAATCATTGTTCATCTGCCTGATAAAGCATTATTGTCCACCTCTGCACCTCTGTAAACGGTTTGCTGGTTGTAAGGAATTTAATTTAATGAAGAATGAAGAATAATTAATTCTTAAAAAAATATTGGTAAAATTTACTCTTATCTATTGCGAAATGTGTCTATTTTTTTTATTCATAAGTGTAAAAAAGTAATTATTACTTTTCCTCTTATATAAACAATTTTTGTTTTACAATAACATGTGTTTTACAATTTTTTTATTTCATTTATATAGATTTGTTCTCGACATCATATTTAATGAATGTGCTTCAATTCTTATAATGTCGGGTTATTACTTACTATTTTTATAATTTAGATAATAGAGATACAAATTATTAATGGAGATATTTTAAATATTCTGCGACTTCCATATAAAGATTCATATTCCAGCCCATATGATATAAGTATTCTGAAAGATCTAAATTGGCATCTCCCCCTTATAACTACTCACTCAATCGGAAGAAATGACCGATATTAATTTAGGTCCCATTTACAATACATAAAATAATAACACACATAAAAAAAGCTTTAAACACGAATTTATCTTGTATAAATATGAGTAAGGCGTGGGTTCAAGACAAACGATCCTTTGTAAAATCGGTATTCAATTCAATTGATTGTCATTTTTTTTTCTGAAAGGTGACTGGAAATTTAATTGTAGCGAGGCTCTTTAGGGCAACATAAAATTGAACAATTCTGCGGAGGACATGGAGAGAGGGATGAGGTAATCGAATCCAGCGGAGAAATTCGCAATTTGCTTTACTGACAAAAATTTAGTGCTATACAAAGACATAAGTGATCAAAGGTTCGACGATTAACGCAATTTTGGTATATAAATTTTATCGAAAAATGTTTGAGATAAGAAATAAATAGAATATACGAGTTTTATTAATTTAAATATGAAATTTAAATATTTACCGCAGGCTTAGCCTTTAAAATTTATTAAATATTTTCTTGATGTTTCCTGTATATTGTTGCTAATTAATTTTTAGAAAAAGGATATATTTATAATTTAAAAATTAAAAATTATTTTGCAATAATCTTATTGCTGTCATAAATAATGATATTTATTTAATTCCGTTGAATCGGAGATTATTTTTATTGAATTTAACATAAAATATACTATTACATATTTCATTTGTATTGTAATAATCCATAATTTTGTTACAAACTGAGTAAATTTTTAGAGGTATAGAGATAATGTATTTAAAGTTAAACGCTTTATAGTAAACTTCTGATTCTTAAAACACAGAAAAGTTACATTACTCTCATTGGCCTATTTTAACTGATATTTACGTCATCAGCACAAGGTCTTCAAAAGATATAAAAACTATATAGAAAGAAGGGCATACGATTTAAAATTCTGATAACTTAAATTAAGGTACATAACTTATCTCTATTATTAGAGAAAAATTAAGCAAAATGTTGTAAATAAAGCAAAAACTAACAATGTTGATAGATGTCTTGCCAAATGCTACTTTTGTTTTTTAATGCATAGACTCTTGCTATAAGTGCTTTTCAATTTGACAAAATTAATTAATTTGTCAAATATTTAGGAAAATTAATAATTTTTCTTTAATTTAATTCACCCATTATATATTCAATTTTTTAATATTCTCCATTGATGCCAGAAAGATTTTTGATGATTTGTTTTGCAAATAATAGAAAGATACAAATATCGAGGTTTTAAACTTGATTAAATTTGAATACCCAAACATAGTCAAAGATTTTCCCATTAGAATACAATTAATCTCATTAGAAGTGCTTTGAAATTTCATCTATAATCAATATCCATTGAAATACCGTTAAAATAAAAAGTTAAACATTTACTTTATTTTATGATATTTCGTTACTTCAAATGCAAATTCTTCCATAATTAATATCCATTAAAATATATTGACTTCTTGTTATCTTTAAAACATTTTATGTTTATATAAATGTGTCCAACAATTAAATTACCTTTCCACAGATCTGAAAATTTTAATTTTTCTTCTCAAAGGAAACTTTAAGAACTGGCCCCACTTTTTTTGATATATGGTAGCAAAATATTCGGCGAACAATTTGTACACTCCGATATACTGGTGGCAATTTTATTACTATATATGTCATCAAATTAGGATAAGCAGAACGGCCATTAGTAACACTTTCTGAATTGGAAAATACAAGATCTAATGATACTCTTCTTTAATTAGGAATGCGGTTTTACTTTAGTGTGTCACATACATTCGTATCCAACAATACATTTTCACTTGTAGGATCCCAGAGAGTATTTGGTACATTGTAGTCACCACAAAATATGTATTTACTGTTAGAATGTTGTCAAATGCTGAACAATGATTTTCATAATGACTTAAAGGTGATCCAGGTGGTATGTAATAATGTATATAATGTTATTTTCTAGCAAAACAAATGTATGCTCTGTCAATTTATTAGAAGGCAATTGTTTTGACTGAAGCTTTGATTTTACAGCAATCAATACTCCGGGTTCTTTTGATTTAACATTTGTGGTTTGATATCTATTAAAAAAAGGTATATAATATAGTCGGTTAACTGAAACTGATTAAACCAAGTCTTTACTAAAATTATAGCTTCGTAACAACAACACTGCACGTTCTGAAAATATATATTTAGTTGTTTAAATCCTTGGTAGGTTTTGCAATTTTACTTATTATTCGCCGCGGAGTACCATGAATAAATTTAATTGTAAGATCATTTTCACTTTGTTTAAGTCTAGTAGCTAATTCAGATTGCAATGAGGTTAATTCATCTCTAGTAGGGCAAAATTGATTCTCTCGATGACTTTAATGCGCACAAAAAAAAATGAAAATTCCAACGCCTCAATAAAGAAACTAACAGATCACCTACAACAGCAAAACCTAAAATAGTTTATAATCTATCAGATTACAACCTAGACAAGGTAGCTACCAATAGACTAGAAAGAGAACCAAATTTTGCACCAAACCAACCATCAATCCCAACGAATGATATTTATGTACAATATCGAAACGGCGATCGGTAAGCTAAATAAAGATGATAAGAAACACAAAGCGAGGAATACCATTCATTAAAATCTCTTCGAGGAAACGAAGACGTTATAATTTTACCTATAGATAAGGGTAACGCAACAGTAATACTAAACAAATCGGATTATCAGGGACAAATAGGATCTCTACTAGATGATATAGCTTATAAACAGATCAGAACTGATACGTGGTAGGGTCAGTAGAAAAAAATGAAGGCCAAAATTACTAACTTGCAGCTAGACTCAGAAACTAAAAAAGAAACTGGTTTTTATTCTTGATATATCAAAAAAAAATCATAAAACAGGGACGTAATAAAACAGCAAAATAACTCTTGACACAAGGAATTCACAGGAATTCTTAAAAACAACTAATTACAGCCTGCCCAACTACAACGAAATACAAAAATATGGCATGCAAACACTAAGATCAAATTCCACACGGAACATATAGGGGTTTATATACCTTATCAAGAATGTGACTAAACATACAAAGAACAAACAAACAGGCGAATTTCGGATGAGAAGAATAGAAGAACATAAAAATAACATCACAACAAACAGGTCATGCAATAGATTTTACACATAACAAAACTCTTGCCAAAACAAGCCATTTGAGAACACGAATCATTCGTGAAGCAATGGAAATTGATATTCGCCCATTGAATGACAATGAATAGAAGAGAGTACATCGAAACGTTGTGAACATACACATACATACACGTAATATAACCCTGTAATAAATTTAACTAAATACACAAGAATACTATGATAGTATTTAATCTACGCATGAACATGTACACTCAATGTAAATGCTAAACAAAATAATAGATATTTTATCTGTTAAATATAAATATGTGTAATACCAAATTTAATTTATGTAAATTACTAATTGAAAATAATTTACAAAGTAAGTAAAAGTAACTATTTATAACCATTGGATTATTTGTACAAAAAAGAATAAAAAAATTATTTAGGTTTAGCTATCTTCATTTTTTAACAAATTGTAAAAAAAAATTATTGTTTCATTAACTTTAGTTAAATAGGTTAACGAGAAGAGGAACATTTTAAAAATAAATGGACTCGTGAATCTGAGACCAATATACATAAAGCACAAATTTAATTTAGAATACATGTATATAATATAATATAATTTTACAACAAAATTTATTTAATGTAATTAGCAACTGTAAACAGATATTCGAATATTAATTTATTCATGCAAACATTCCATGTAAACACATTGTTTTGTATACATTTGATTTTTATTAGCTTTTATTTATTCCATTATATATATATATATATATATATATATATATATATATATATATAAATATTTCGTTACTTATATAACAACTCATATTAAATAAAAATAAATTAAACAACTGTTCCCTCTGGGAAATTACTTATACTGTGCAAATAATTTTTAATTATACACCCTCTTGATGCGAGAATTGTTAAAAGCATTTAAGTAAAAAATCCCTCTAAAGAAAAACAATTTTAATAAATAAGTTAATTATATAATATTAAATTTAAAAAAATATTTGCACCAAATAATATAATACATGTAAACATTTTATATACCTCTTAATTTCCCCCAACAAATAAATTTCGTGCTTCTATCAATGTCATCTATTTATATATCGCCCGTCTGCTTTCACTGGGAAACAGAAAAATATTTTCATTGTTTTCTTCCATGTGTTGTTGCGTTTTACGACCTGGTGGAAAATAAGTTAGGGTCGCTGCCTTCCCAGCTGATAACAAACAATACCTGGGGGATGGGATCATTGATATTCGCGGCGCAGTTCCCTCCCTCACTGCCTTGTAGGATCAGGCCAGTTTGTGTCGCGTGTGCAGAATGTATACACATGGATTTATCCCCGACTGTAAATTAGATGCCACCGATATCCAGAGAGGTTTTATAAGTTTTTTGCATGTGAAATGAATATTAAATTGTATGCGTTACGAGTAAACCACGCTTATAGCAATGAGTCAGCTGAAACGTATAAGGATTATTAAAATAAATACCCTAGAATCTCCAGACTGTATTAAGCTTATCCACTTAGGTTTTCAGATATGAAAAAAATGAAGTATAAAAAACAGTTCCAAATAAAATTGTTATATGCACAATTCTTGCCGACTTTTGGACCAGCGTATCATCATATTTATTACTAAACTGTTTTGTCTTAATTATGGTTCATCTAAAATTACTTTAGTATAGTAATTCAAACTAAAATACAAATATAAAATATAGCTTTTCCGTGTCATCTGGAAGTGTATAATAGAAATCGTGTAAACCACTCTTCAGAAGATGATACAGTAATATTTGAGAAGTTGTTTTTTTCTAAACTGAAAATTCACTTAAAATTGATCATTTATTTATGATCAGGAAACGTTTCATTTGAAAATAACTTTGCTTCAATGAGGTCAAAAGTTAGGTACCTAAACAAATATATATTATACTCTATAACATTGAATAAGTTGAATTTAATCAAAATAAATGGAAACAAACAAATCCTTATTAACACTAGAACTACCGACCGGTCAAAATGACCGGTTGCATAAATTGTTCAAGAGACTTTATTTTTAAATAAATTGATGTATATATCATGTACTTGCAATATTAGAATAAAATATATTTTATATTCTCTGAATTTTTATATTTTTCCAACTAAATATCACACCGGTCAAAATGACCGGTTTAGGGAAATAGGTATAAAATAACTGTTGGTAGTTCTAGTGTTAATTAAGAGATTTCAGAATATTTAGAAAAATATGTTAAAAATCATGGTTTTTGGTATAATAAGTAAATAAAATTCATAAAAATTATATGTCATCTTAGGTTAAATTGTACATAGGAACATGTAGTGAAGAAAGAACATTTATTTATTATTAAAGTTAAGTTCATATCTCCACCGTTGAATGTAGTTTATGATCTTCATAATGCAATACATTCCAGTTGGAGAACAAAATTATTCTTGATGCCAAATAAATAGAAATTTTGCATTTGGAGAACGAGCCAAATAGAAATGCTATCGTCATTCAATGGCAAAGCCTTTGTTTATACACGACTATAAAACTCTTTGCTATTGTTTATTTTAAGTACCTCATTAAATATATACAAAATTAAATTCAAAATTGAAAATACGAAAAAGCAAATCTTTCAATAACTACTAAAACTAAATTGATTAACAATTCCATCTAATTTATGATGTATATATAACTGAATGTGACAATAAAAAAAAATAATTAAAGAAATCATTTGATAAGCTAATTGGTTGCATAGGTCAGAAATCTATGGGGCACTTTAAAAAAATGTATTTATGCATTTCTAAATATGTGTGATGTTATGTTTAAATTATATATATTTAAAAAACTTTTATGTTCTCTGTTTTATCAATAATAACTTGTAAATTGGGTAACCTGACTCAAAATGCAATATTTGGCGATAAGAAAGGAATAATAAAAATGAATTAACTATCATTTTGTAAACTCAGATCATCTGAAGAGTTTTTTCTCATGAGATTGTTTATAAATAAAAGGAATAAAATTAGATCAATGTAAGTACCTTAAGGTACCTTTAATTTAATTTATTTTGGAGGCAAGAAGTTGGGTCTTTATGTAGTCCTTAAATTTATTTATATTTCGAATAATGTTCTTTACTTCTTCCCATATATTCCCTTTTCTTTGTGCTTATTTTCTTATTGTATTATCCCAGTACTTTCTTGGTCTTACTTTGTTTGTTTTTCTATTGCAAATATATTATCGAGTTATTAATTTTATCAAACAAATTTACAGAAGAATATAAATTGAGGCAATTAAGAAGAATGATTTGTAGAAGAATTATGAAATTTGTGTTATGTGCATAGGGTAGAAAATTTACGAGTCACCGTAGTAATTATCTTCAAAATAGTCACTTAACTAACGCACTTACTATGTTTTAACCACTAAAAATTATGTAATATATATACATATATTACAAAAACGCACGACTTAAGTTTCGACGGTTTAATGTCATTATCAAGTTTTTGTAATATATGTATATATATTACATAATTTTTAGTGGTTAAAACATAGTAAGTGCGTTAGTTAAGTGTTTATCATGAATTACCACGTAGTAACGGTCACCACAATCCTTATGTTCAAAATAGTCATTTTATGTATTTATATGCTTTTAAAAGCTTACACGATTTATCTATAAAACATATATTAAATATTTTCAATGCTAAAGGTTGTTCCAAAATTAACACAAGATTTATATTTGCTGCCGTAAATTGTTGGCAACCGTGACAAAAAATGGAGCCTTACAGGATCCAGCAACATGTTTTCATTATCATGTGAGAATGTTGGTATTGTTCACAAAAATTTTATGTCTTCACGCTTACAATATTCAACTAACACAACAACTGAAGCCTAAATACTAAATAGTATGTACAACGATGTTGATGTTCAATAATCCATTCAAGAAACTCTCTCTTGAATGGATTATTGAACATTAACAGTGGATACTAATTTTTCGAGCAAAATCATCCTAAAGGAGGAAGCACATTTTCACCTTGATGGCTTTGATAATCCCCAAAATTGGCGTGTTTGGGGTTTGGAGAACCCTACCACATATTACTGTCGGAATGCAAATGCAATGTGCAAGGTGTCACTGTTTTGTGCGGATTTTCTGCTGGAGGCATCATAGACCTTACTTACTTAATAAGGCTGGTCAATCAGTGCCTCTTACTAACGGATGCTATTGATGTGAGCAATTACTGCACGAGACATTTGCTGGCCGTGTACTCTATTGCTTCGGTGATCAGAATTCCCTCCTTAGATCATAATACTAATACTAATAATCTTTCTTAACCCCTTCCCGCACAATTATTTTCGAACGTAATGTACTCGAGTCCGAGATACGAACTTCTGGTGACGTATTTATTACCTCGCAATGTTCGTTAACGTACGTGAGGCATTTATAATATACAAACAAGGTAGTATAAATATATTTAATTTAATGAAATTCCATTTAATACAATTTTCGGTGTAGCCCAAATTAATGATAATTCTAATCGCTTTTCTTTGAGCTTAAAAAATCTGTTAGTTCCCGATGAATGCCCCTCCCCCTTACAAAAGGATGCCACATCGCATGAGATTCTATTCTATGACCAAGGGGTATGAATATCAAGTAAAACTCAGGTTGTTTAATTTACTTACTAACTTGGCCCGACTTACCAAAGTAGTATCATCCACAAACAATAGTATATTTTTCTCCTACATATTGACAGATATTTTGAAGTTATAGAATTTTATTTACACTATCAAATTACATGCATAATATTTTCGGATTTCTATATTTAGGTTGTTAAATTGTTTGGTAGTCTCTGTTGTTAAGAGCTGTGTATATTGTTTTTTTGTAAATTTTTCAGTCCTTATGTCAGATTTTCTTCTTGTCTTATAGTTGTGTACTTCTTTATTTATAGTGAGTGATATATTTGTCTTTATAAGATTATTTTTAATTTTATATATGAAGAGTAGGTTGTTTAATGTTATGAGGTTTTTTATGTTTAATTCCTGGGTCTTTTTATAAAGTTCTACGGTACTAGTTCTTTTATCTAATTTGTAAAGGTTTTTCACCATTTTATTTTGTTGTATCTGTATTTTTGTCATATTTTTTTTTTTTGTTTTTCCCCAGATGTTACATAGGTAATTATTTTTTGAAGTAAACAGGGCACGATATATAGATTTTTTTGCGGTTGAAGGTACGTAACTACGTATTTTGTCGATTGCTGCTAAAGTTTTAGTATTTTGTTGGAGTAGTTTGTTGATGTGCGCGTCCCATTTGAGATTTTCTTGGATTTTTAGTCCCAAGTAATCTGATTTGTTTGATGTCCTTTCCTTTTATTGTTATTTTAAGATCTGGTAGTGGGAATTTTTCATTAAACACCATGTAAGTTGTTTTATCTTCGTTGATTGTTAGAAGGTTGTTAAAGTACCAAGTTTCTAATAGTGTTAAATCATTATTGATCTTTTCTTGGATTTCGGTATAGTTTTTTCCATTATATATAATGCAGGTATTATCTGCATATATATATGGTTTGCCATTTAGATCTAGTTCTAACATATCATTGGTGTACATTATGTATAGTGTTGGTGGTAGTATACCTCCTTGTGGTATTCCTTATTCTGAGGGCATCGGTATGCTCTCCTCATTTTTAATTTTTGTTATTTGAGGTCTGTTTGTTAAGTAAGTCTTTATAAGTTGTATGTCTTTTTGGTCCCTGATTCCCATGGCCTTTAGTTTTTCTATTAATTTGCTTTTTGAAACTGTATCAAAGGCCTTCTTCATATCAATGTAAATCCCCACTACTTTTTCTTTTTCTTGTAGATTCGTTTTGATTTGGTTTATTAAGTCATATGCTGCCGATGCTGTTCCTGAGTACTTTTGAAATGCGTATTGTTGTTGATGAATAATTTTGCGCATATTTAGGTGATCAGTTATTTGACTTTGTAAGACCTTTTCTAGTATTTTATTTAAGTTAGAGAGAAGTGAAATAGGTCTATAGTTTTCCGGACTTGTTTTGTCACCTTTTTTGTGTATTGGAATTATTATTGTTTTTCTTTCATGTATTCAGAGTATATTCTTTCTATTATAACTTTATTTATTAATTTTACTAATATATTTGTAAGAATTACATTATTTTCTTTTATTAGTTTATTTGAGATCTTGTCAAATCCAGAAGTTTTATATTCAGATCCATAATTATGTTGTTAATTTCTTTATAGTTAGTTAGTCGGAAGGTAAATGTAGGTATGGGTTTTTTCGTTACTGTTGTTAAAATTTTATGTGTATTTTTAATTTGTTCATCTGCTAATTGTTTTCCAATGTTTGTAAAGTAATAGTTTATTTCGTTTGCTATTTCTTTTGTGTTTTTGGTAAGAGTTCCATTTTTTGTTCTAATTTCTCCAATTCCTTTTTCCTTATTTTCTTTTGTTTTTATTTGTTTGTTTATTAGTTGCCATAGGTTTTTTGTGTTGTGTTTGTTATTTTCGAACTATCTTTTATAGTATTGAGTTTTTATCCTTTTTATGATTTTTGTAGTTTCTTTTTTATGTCTGTAATATTCTTCTTTTATATTTTCCTTTGTTGGATTTTTATTATATTTCTTCTGTAGTTGATTTCTCTTGTTGATTTTCTTTATTATTTCTTTATTAATCCAAGGATTTTGTTTCCTTCTTTTTATCTGTGTGGTTCTTTGGTTACTTCGAATGATATTTTCTAGAGTAATTGATAATTGTTCAAAATTATTTATTTTATTTATATTAATGTTATTTATTTCGTGTTTGCATTGGTCGTAGTTTATTTTTGTAGCGCTATACACTTGATATTTGTATTTTACTTGATCCAGTTCATCTATTTGAATATTTATGGCATTGTGGTCCGACATGCTTGATCCTGTGATTTGTATTTTATTTATTAGTTTAGGTTTGTTGGTAATTGCATGGTCTATTATTGAATTTTTGCCATTTTCATTAAATGTCGTATATGATTTTGAACATACTTTATTTCGTATTTTATAATTGTTTTCTATTATTATGTTTTTATATTCTTCTGTTATTTTATTTTTTTCTAATAAGTTGATATTTATATCTCCTATCAGTACATGTGCTTGATTTTTCTTAAATATGTGATTTTTTAGTGTATTTTTTAATGTTTGTAATGTAACTAGTGGAGGTTTATAAATAAGAGTAATTTGTAAATTGACCCTTATTATTTCTATGGTTAAAACTTGTTTTTTGCTTATTGTTTTATTTGCTATTGTCTTGTATTTTGTGTCGTGTCTTATACAGGGTCCTGCAACAGTGCGTCAAGCTTTCCTAGCGCCTTTCTCGTAAGAGATAGAAAAAAATGTTTCATATAAAAATTTATTGAATTAAAAATCTCTATGCCGTAAAATTATTTTAAAATATACAGGGTGTCCCAATTTTGCGTTATAACAAAAGCAAACATTTTTTTAAATGGAACACCCTGTATATTTTTTCATTTTATAATTTGGATAGTATTTTATAACTTAAACCTTTTTTTGGTTTTTAATTTCGATATGGCATTTCCGAGTTATTGACGTTTTTCTGAAAAAAAATGTAAAAAGCGGAGGTTCACAAAAAAAAATATTCTGATGTTGTATTTAAAATTTAAGAAATTTTCTTTTTCCTATGGTTGGTCATAAGTACTGTTTATGTACCAGTGTTAAAAATTTTCACTTTTGAGGAACCCTGCCTTTGTATCAGACACGCCATTTTCTAAAATTTCAAATTGTCGTAACTCTTTTTTTTAAATGGAATCATATATTTTTTTTAATTTCATATTATTCTGCATCTAATTTCCTACAAAAAATATTAAGCATACCCTATACCTAAAAGTGATATTTTTCAAGATATAAAAAAAATTATATTTCAAACGGTCCTTGAATACGAATTTGTTTTTGAATAGATAGCCATGACTGAAAAAATGCATCTTTCAATTAAACAATTAGTTTGACATGTAAATAGGAGGTGTGAATTACAAAAAACAAAAGAAGAAAGCCTATCATCAACGAGGAACCAAAAAGACATTGGTGAAGGAACTGGCATAAGCGAGAGGTCAGTACAAAGCATTCTGAAGAAAAATCGATATCAAGCATATCATATTCAGCTACATAAAGAACTGAGTAATACTGATTTTCAATTTCGTTCCGAATTTTGTTTCTGGGGAAGACAGAAAATACAGGAGGATCTTTCGTTTTTCCAATATATTTTATTCACGGATGAGGCGTCATCCCATAACAACGGATCTGTCAATAGGTACAATTTTCACTATTATTTAACTGATAATCCGCATGTTATGAGACAAGTTGATCATCAGCATTGAATGTCTGGGGCGGAATTTTTGGAAACCATGTTGTAGGTCAACATTTCTTCGAGGGCCATCTCAGTAGGTCTATGTATTTGTACTTCTTGCAAATTGAATTACCCGGAACGTTAGCTAATGTACCCTAACTAACAAGAAACAGGGTGTGGTTTTAACAAGACGGAGCACCTGCCCAATTTTCACAAGACGTGAGGGCATTTCATTTTTCCCAACCAGTGGATTGGTAGGAATGAACCCACCAAATGACCTGCTAGATCTAAGGATCTAACAAAACTTGAAATTGTTTATAAGGAATCACCAATAGCACTGAATATCATATGCTTGATATCGATTTTTCTTCAGAATGCTTTGTACTGACCTCTCGCTTATGCCAGTTCCTTCACCAATGTCTTTTTGGTTCCCCGTTGATGATAGGCTTTCTTCTTTTGTTTTTTGTAATTCACACCTCCCATTTACATGTCAAACTAATTGTTTAATTGACAGATGCATTTTTTTCAGTCATGGCTATCATTCAAAAACAAATTCGCATTCAAGGACCGTTTGAAATATAAATTCTTTTATATCTTGAAAATTATCACTTTTAGGTATAGGGTATGCTTAACATTTTTTGTAGAAAATTAGATTT
Source organism: Ontholestes murinus (assembly GCA_963969525.1). Classification (NCBI taxonomy): domain Eukaryota; kingdom Metazoa; phylum Arthropoda; class Insecta; order Coleoptera; family Staphylinidae; genus Ontholestes; species Ontholestes murinus. The sequence continues at coordinate 46,745,849 of OZ018392.1, read as the reverse complement.
AGAATAATATAAAATTTAAAAAAATATATGATTCCATTTAAAAAAAAAGAGTTACGACAATTTGAAATTTTAGAAAATGGCGTGTCTGATACAAAGGCAAGGTTCCTCAAAAGTGAAAATTTTTAACACTGGTACATAAACAGTACTTATGACCAACCATAGAAAAAAGAAAATTTCTTAAATTTTAAATACAACATCAGAATATTTTTTTTTGTGAACCTCCGCTTTTTACATTTTTTTCAGAAAAACGTCAATAACTCGGAAATGCCATATCGAAATTAAAAACCAAAAAAAGGTTTAAGTTATAAAATACTATCCAAATTATAAAATGAAAAAATATACAGGGTGTTCCATTTAAAAAAATGTTTGCTTTTGTTATAAAGCAAAATTGGGACACCCTGTATATTTTAAAATAATTTTACGGCATAGAGATTTTTAATTCAATAAATTTTCATATGAAACATTTTTTTCTATCTCTTACGAGAAAGGCGCTAGGAAAGCTTGACGCACTGTTGCAGGACCCTGTATATACAGGGTTATTCACGCTATACGGCACGGAATATTGTGGCCAAAATACGTGACTTTCAAAAAGTTTCACTTTGGGGATATATGGGGGTCTATTAGGGCTACTTTTTAAAATTACTTTCATAATATACAGGGTGTCCCAAAAACCCTAAAAGTATCAAAGTTGTGTTTTTTTAAATGAAACACCCTGTATTTTATTACATTTTTGGATCCTTCGATAAAAATAAGTGTGTGTTTTAATAAGGTTTTTATTACATAAACCTTAAGGTTTTTGAAATAATTTGAATTTTGTAAAAATGTAACCTAATTTTCATGTTTCAAATACTTAAAAAATAATTAAGTTATGCATACCAAATTTACACTGAAATGTAACAATAGATCATATTTTATTTTCCAAGTATAATAAACTTGACATCTTATGCCGGGTGTAAAAAAATTGGAATTAAACAAATGAGAACTTTAAAAGGCTATAACTTCATTTATTTAAATGGACCGCTATATTTATTAATTTATCAGCAAATGCACGTTTTAATTTCCTTTCGAATGGTATTTAAATCTTAAGTGTTAAGTCTTCTAGTTTTTGCAGAAAACGCCAAAATATTGTTTATTGCACCGTTTTAGTACTTTTTAAGTAAAAATTTTAATGTATCTAGTTTTATATGGTATTTAAAAACGTCAGCTAATTAATTTAGTCTGTCACTTTAGTTTAAAAAGCCTGTCTTTTGTTATAGTTGTCTTATTTTGCATTTTTGTGTTAGATCGTTAGTAATCGTTATTGTTTGAACATCGCTGTTGTATTTTTTGGTAAAAAATGAAGATTTACTCAAAAGAAGGGGTTATTTTTTGGGTTATTTTTATGCTTGGAGAATGTCATCAAAATTGTTTATTGGCTTGTCGAGCTTATACTTAAAGGTTTCCCGAAAGAAATCACCCTAAGCTAGCTATTTTTGAGAGACTATTAAACCAGTTTAAAGAAATTGTAAGTGTCAATTATAAAAACTTCAGTATAAGAAAATTTGTGTAAATTTTCATTTTTTACAATGACATACAACAACCATGTTCAAACAATAACGATTACTAACGATCTAACACAAAAACGCAAAATAACACAACTATAACAAAAGACATCCTTTTTAAACTAAAGTAACAGACTAAATTAATTATCTGACGTTTTTAAATACGATAGAAAACTAGATACATTAAAATTTTTACTTTAAAAGTACTAAAACGGTGCAATAAACAATATTTTGGCGTTTTCTTCAAAAACGAGAAGACTTAACATTTAAGATATAAATACCATTCGATAGGTAATTAAAACGTGCATTTGCTGATAACTTAATAAATATAGCGTTCCATTTAAATAAATGAAGTTATAGTCATTTAAAGTTCTCATTTGTTTAATTCCAATTTTTTTACACCCGGCATAAGATGTCAAGTTTATTATACTTGGAAAATAAAATATGATCTATTGTTACACTTCAGTGTAAATTTGGTATGCATAACTTAATTATTTTTTAAGTATTTGAAACATGAAAATTAGGTTACATTTTTACAAAATTCAAATTAATTCAAAAACCTTAAGGTTTATGTAATAAAAACCTTATTAAAACACATACTTATTTTTATAGACGGATCCAAAAATGCAATAAAATACAGGGTGTTTCATTAAAAAAAACACAACTTTGATACTTTTAGGGTTTTTGGGACACCCTGTATATTATGAAAATAATTTTAAAAAGTAGCCCTAATAGACCCCCATATATCCCCAAAGTGAAACTTTTTGAAAGTCACGTATTTTGGCCACAATATTCCGTGCCGTATAGCGTGAATAACCCTGTATATTGCGAGACCGCCTCCTCTCGTGCCTCTGGAGTTGAATTCTACGTTATAATTTTCTAGTGTGTATAGGTGTTCATTATTTGGTGATAGCCCCGTTTCTGTTAATGCGATTATTTTGGGTTTATTTTGTATTGTTGGTTAAATTTCAATTTCATGAAATTTGTTTACGATGCTTCTAACGTTATAATAATAATAATAATAATAATAATAATTTATTGGTGCTTATCACAAAAATAGTGTTACACAAGTCAAATGGATCCATGGAAAATATTTATGAAAGATTAATATAACTTACATCATAAATAAATAAATACCGATAAGTATACATTTAAAATCGACGACTGGCGTATACAAGTAAAGAAAATATAAAGGAATAAATATAATTAAACAATAATGTAATATGACCGTAAATAAATAATATCATAAATACATACATTAAATAATTAAAAAGTGTCTAAATAACATAAGACAATATACAATTTATAAAATATAAAGTTAGATTATTAAAACTGACGATACAAACTTATTAAAATAATAAAACAATGACAAAAATAGAATAAAATTATAATTAAAAACCTAATCTGTAAAATTTAAAAAGTTAAAATAAATTAAATAAAACTATATTAATATATAAAACATAACTTAAATAATACACAGCACGAATAAAATAACAATAACAATGTAATAATAAAATATATACAGGATATAATGCAATGATATCGAGAGGTAAAATTTAAAAATAGGTAGTATAAACAATTACAACGAATTAAAATCAAACAACAAAAACTCATCCCAGCTATAAAAAGCCTTTGCTAATAACAAAGACTTTATCCTAATTTTAAATTCTTTCACGCATAATTTTCTTATGTCCTGTGGCAGAGAATTATAAAATAGTATTTCATAATAATTTATGCCTGTTTGCGATCTATTAATTCTGATATTTAGTGGACAAATATTTTCTTTATGTCTAGTATTGTAGTCATGTATAACACTATGTTTTACATAACTACTTCCATTTGTTTTAATAGTCATCAAACACCCTAATATGTATAAGCATGGTAAAGTTAATATGTCAAGTTCAATAAACTTTGGTTTACAATCATCCCGAAAACCAATTCCAGAAATAACTCTGACAGCACGTCTCTGTAAATTAAACAAGCGGTGCCTGATACTAGAATGGCCCCACACAATTAAACCATATATTAATTGTGATTGGAAAAATGCAAAGTAAGCTGTTCTAATCATAGTTAATGGAAGATTGTCGCTAAGGTTTCTAAGAAGGTATACAGTTTTATTTAATTTCTTGGCTAATTCAACATTTTATGTAGGTATATGGTATTCATTTTAACACTTTTGTTATTTGTCTGTTTATTCATTTTGTTTATCTAAAACATATGTTTTCTAAATTACTCTGATTTCTGATTTTTATTTTGTTACTGGTTTCTGATTTTTTTATAAAAATATTACCATCTCTAGTCCATAAGTATTTGTACTTATACTATTTCTTTAGTACTCTTGCCTTGTAGAACAAGTCGTTAGCTAAGGGTGTGAGTTGCTCATTTATATATATATATTTCATTTGTTTTTCCTTTCAGTGCACATTCAGTACTAGTTATAGAGCCTATCGTTTTCCTAGAATTTAAAATACTTTAATCCAAATTTGGTATGTATGTGATTATTAAGTTGCAACTTAGCAGATGGAAGTTGTACATATACAACTTTTGCAACAATATTTCATGGCTCATGCTATCAAAAGCCTTTTGTAAATATAGGAAAGTGGCTTGAATAAATTCATTGTTGTTGACAGCATCTAAGCATTGTTCAATGAAATATAGTATGGCAGTTGTGGTAGATCTAGCACATCTAAGCCCATGTTGACTATCTGATAATATTTGTGTTTTATTTATGGTTAATAATTGATCTTTTAATAAGTCTTCATAAGCTTTAGAAATGATTGAGAAAATCGATACTGGCCTAAAATTATTCACCTTAGTTCTTGAACTTATGTACTGGTACAATAACTGCTCGTTTCAAACAAGATGGAAATTTGCCTACTGAAATTGAATAATTGAATAATTCTGTTCAAGGTTCTATTATGGATTTGTTTGCCGATTTGATTAGATCAGCAGTACATTCAAATATATTTCTACTTCAACTATTTTTTAATTTCATAATAGAGTCTCTCACTTTTGAACACGTCGCCATCTCAAAATTAAAATATGGTCGATTGACATCGTTACACAAGTCTGGTAACATAATATTACTGGGTTTAGATGCATTCTGCTGATCATTTCCATTAGTCAAGGCTACTAGTGTGAATTTGCAAGATCACTTGCAGTCGGTGAGCAATTATTACTATCATGCCGTTTAGTTCTACGATATGTGTCCCACATAACTTTAGTATTGTGTTTAGATATGTTATGTTTGGTGTCGTAATACATTGATAATAATTAAATTGAGATTTTTTAAATAGTTACTAAAAAACTCTGTAATCTTTTCTAAAGAATCGGCGTTTGGTTTACGCAGAACGTAAGTACTGTTTGATATAAGAATAAGTGAGAAAATATTGAATTTATATTGTAATTTTCAAAAAATATGCTATCATTTTCTGTATTAGTAAGCCAGTGCTCCGTTAAACATAGTTCGGATATTGGGTGCTTACTTACTCCCAGCAATAATTTTAACTAATTTACCTTGTTTCTTAGTGTCTGGATATTTGAAAACACAATCTGGTGTGTGAAATATTGGTTGAATTTTCATTTGGAGATAAAAATGGGAATATGTATACACCTTCATATCAGTGTCACATATCAGGATCGTTAACAATTCCTGCGTCTGATTTAAGAACACTTAGTTTAAAAGCAGAATATTCTTCTTTATCTTTTCGATTCCATTTTGGTATTGCTTCCTTAATTTTACATGAAATTATATGCTGCTCGAGAAAATTAATCAATACACTAGCTGTCAATTAGGTAGCTAGCCGTTGATATTAAAGGAAAACAGCGAATATATTTGATGCTTCCTCTGCCCCTGTCACTGGTAACTCCATGGACGTGAACCTGAGATGTCTTGAAGACGGCCCTGATTCACGACGGTGTCGTTCATAGATTACAAGAAGCAGCTAAGGCACTGAACAAAAAATAAGCAGAACTACGTATTGAATATGAATAAAAACACAGTTTGGCACTTTTTTCACTTATGTAACCATTATCAATAGCAAATGGTTTGCTATTGATAATGGTTACATTGTAACCGAAATGTACATCTAGCATTTAATAAAACAAGTGAAAAAGGTGCCAAACTGTGTTTTTATTCATATCAACATTTTTACGTACTCAAACAACCAAATTAAGAACTATGTATTCTTGCCGAAAACTGCGATAAACCTATGTATAAAAAACTCGTGACTGCTTTATGTTAAGAGCATGAAATCCCTCTGGTCAAGGTAGGCAATAACAAGACGTTAGGAGAGTGGGCTGGACTTTGCCAAATTGACACTACTGGCAAGGCCAGGAAGGTGGTTGGTTGTTCTTGCGTTGTTTTCATAGATTATGGTGAGGAATCCCAGGCCTTAGATGTTCTTAAGGATTGTCTAAAGAAATAAATGTAACTTAATATAAAAATGTGAACGTATTTTTCAACCTTGATGTCTATTTGGTGTTTAGATTTTCCTATAATCATCGCTTTATTTCTACAGCGTTTTTTTCCACTGTAGTAAATTCGTCGGCAGTGTGATTCATTTGATTCCCTGTAGAAGCATGTGGCTAAAATTGCAGTGGGTGTATTGGGTTTCTCCACTCTAGTGTCGCGATTTTATTTTAGGCAGCCTTATGAACATCTGCTGTTATATCTAGGTATTAAGTACGTTAACTTTATGTTTTAAATCCTTTATTTCGTTTTGCATTTCTAGTACTAATTGAAGGCAGATTCGTTGTATCCCTTGCTTCTCACAACATTGATATGCCAGGACTGCAAATTTGTTTTCGTGTTTCATGCACGATGAGTGGTAATCGTTAGCACAAATTACACAGGTTGACAACTCGCAGGCTGACGATATCGGTAAGTGACAACCAAAACATATCTTATTCTCAATTATCTCGATAATTGTTTTATTTAATTCGCTCTCGCATAACGAACGTTCGTGGTTCGCCATGACACTTTTTTCGTGTCGTTTGATTTAACACTATTAGATTTATTTTTATGGGGATTTTTGAAGTCAAAAGTTTAAATCAACGAGCCCACAACCACTCATAATTAATATAATTGGTTCATTATATCACAAGAATGTTACTATGCAAGACCTAAGTTTCATTTACAAGTATCACACATTAATTTTAACAAAAACCTCTCGCCTTTAGAACACCTTGATTCCCTCGTCGAATTACAGGAGGAAAAACAGTTACAAATACTTATATTTAGGCATTTAATACAACAGCATTTATAAATATTATCTAAATAATTTTGCAGTCTTGATTATCTAAAAAATGAAAAAAAGGAAACTTTTCAATTTTCAGAGTTTGAGTGCATTTGATGAGGAACTAATTTAAATATATCATATCAAAGTAAATTTTAAGTATGTAATGTGTGTAATGTACCTGTTTTAGTCTGTTAAAGATATCTGAAATAACTGCTTAAACTCTATATAATTAGAATCTGTTGATTTACCACGTCACATTATAATCTATGTTGATTACATAAAATATGTGGATGAGAAATAACACATTTTAAATAATCATTTATTTATCAAATAATTTGGGAATCGATTATTATAAAAAAACCAAAGGTAATTTGTAGCGATTTATCGACTCTCGTTCTAAAAAATTAATGGAAGAAACATATTTTAGACATATCCTCTGTTGAAGCATTTAGCATATAACACGCAAATAGGTAAAATTAAAAAATATACACCCTTAACTAAATAATCATTTAGCACACCACCATCGCCTGTGATATATATACATCTTTCTTTACAGAAATTTGCATTTACGGAATAACTATCTATTAAAATATAATATTCAGGTGTCAAAGCTAAATCTAAAATCCCTCTTGCCGCTCCAATTAGAATTCCCTCCTCATTCCAGTGTCTATACGCTCCCAAAACTTGAGGGGAGGGTCAAAAATCCATCAAAAATGAACAACCCTTCATTTCACTCTTCCTTTTAACACATTCCTACAATATATTTGTTATATACCTATTCCCGAATCAATCAAGCCATTTTTACGAAGGCATGGGTTTACGATTATATATTATTTTTATAGATGATTTCAATGTAAATAAATGTAAACAAAAATGTATCCAACATTTACAACATAATCACACTTCACACGAATCCACACATCACCTACTTGAACAACAATCAAAGCACAAACCCGGATATTTTCCTACGGACTAGTAATATAAAATCACACATTCACTCATTACAATTAATCCCTAATCTGTGCTCTGACCATTTATCTATTCAATTCCAAATCAAAATCCCTTTATATATGACTATAAAAACAGAATTTTAAAAAAGTATCTGAAGATATTACCCAATTCATCTAAGATAACCCTTCAATCAAACCCATAACTATTGACAACTTATATGATTTCTATTAAGAAACCTACGTGAAAATTAAAAAAAATAAAGCTACTAATATCCACTTCCTCCATATATCCTTAGATTAATAAAATTCAAGCTATACCGAGACCTTAGAACCTGACATTAAAAGACGATTCAACAAAATTTTGCAAAGACATTTTCAATTTAATATTAGAATATAAAAAAAAAACTACGCGGCTCTCAGCATTTCAAAAAAAATAAATCAATCGCGTGGTGAAGAATATTGGTCACACGTAATTGACCCTGATACCAACAGAGAAGTAACAGATACATACAGGACCTCAAATACATTTGCAAAACACTTTGACTATAATTTTAAATTTTCACATGACACTGAATTCGACAGATACTTTCTCAATAATATAAACAATTCTTTACATTCCTTGCCTATATTCTCTATTCACCCTACTCCCGATGAACTAGCCATAGAAGAAATCTATTTTAATAAACTCAGAGCGGGAAGAAATTCTGCATCTGGCTATGTCAAAATCCTTCGCCTAGTCCTTAAAAACCTCACTCTAGACATTCATCATAACAATATTAAAATTTCTAAATTTTTAATAAGGCATCAATGTGTCCTACTTAGATGGAAAAAAGAAATAATCGTATGTATTCATAAAAATAGTTCTAATCCAAGCAAAGTTTCCAGCTATCACTCCTTTACAAATCCACAAATATCATCCCTATCTTTGATCGCCTACATTACCTATCCACTAAAATAGCTTTCAGTCCATCTAACTTTAACATCCTAGAAAAATATAGAAACAATAATTAACTTGCCAGTCAACGAACAGGTTTATAATATGAGCAGAAAGACCAGCGGATCGATAGCGCACTTACAGAGACTGTATAGTAACTTGTAATTAAAGTATTAGCACTTTCTTCGCAAATTGCTTTTATTGACTATTTGCACATTTCGAAACACGAAGTGTTCTTTATCAATAGTTAAAATGATATTAAAAAAATACATTAAATACAAAAGTCAAAAAAAGAGTTGGGCGACTTAATTATTATGATTAATTAAATAAAAGTTATGGTTTACAAATATTGATAATTTGAACAAAAACATGTATTAGTTCTAATAGTGGATTATTTAATTGACTTAAATCAAAATTAAGTAATTTGTTTTCTTGAATTTTCATTTCGATTGCTTCCAACATATTTAATTGAGACTGTATGTATTATAATAATTAAAATATATTTAAAATAAAGATTGTATATATATATATATATATATATATATATATATATATATATATATATATAAAATTAAAGTCAACATAATTGGCATCATTGGATTTATAAAAATAATGTTTAGTATAATAAAATAAGAAAAGTATATGCAGCCATTTAAACATTTAAAGTTGCCTATCATGTGTCAATAATGTTAATTTAAATATATAATTCATGTCATTTCACAGTATTTAAACGGCCACTGAATTTATTTTTTAGATGATTAAAATTGGTTAATAAATCACAGAGTTATGGCGTTGAACGTTTTCTATATCGAAGACCCTGTATATAATTGGCATTAATTGGTACAATTTACGCAAGATTGTGCTAGGTAAAACAAAAGATGAAGTACATTATTAACAGTGGCAGAAATAATTGGATGTTTTATAGCAATTATATGCCTACACATCTAACTTGACTAATGCGCATTAAAATATAATAACAGGCAATTAGAGTTCAGTAAATTTAATTGACTATTATGAAATTTACTATTCAAGTCTTGTTTAAAATATTAACGTCAAAAATATTATTATTATTAAACGTAAATTATTTAAATTTAATCTCATACACTAGATTTATGGAATCTCTCAACTATATGTATATTATAAATCATAAACATGTAAAATACATTATTAATAAATTAATCAAAAAATCTATCTGTAAATGGGATTAAATGATATAAAAATGTTATCTTCATTTGATATTCCAGTTACTATTAATATATAATAAAGAGTTAATTTTTTTAGTAGGTTGTTCATCAAGAAAATTAACTTTTACAAGTTGGCAGGGTTTGTTTGCTAATTTCATTCTAATTTTAAATTCATTTTTTACATGAACTTCAACGGGTTTAAGAATTGTATTAATTTAAAAATGTCCTTTTTCTGCCCCTTTAAGTTAAAATTAATAATTATTCTTGCGAGACATTCCCGTTAAATTTCCACAATTACACCTATTATGTAAGAATTCTGGATTAATATATTGTTTAATTTTGAAATCGTATTTTCATAATTCAGGCGTGATTAAATACATATTATAATACAGTTTTGATTGATTACATTAATATTATTTTACATAATATTTCTGTTCTTCATTTCACTTACTTAGGGAAAATTTAGCAGTTAAGTCTGGGCAACAGTTGTGTATAGATTACTGCGTTTGTCTATTTATTAAATTCATAATATATTTATAATATGCGAATTTTTATTACTTTTGTATAATTTAATATATATCATAGTTATAGTTAAAAGTAGTTCTTTCGATAAGTTATTTGTTTTGTAGTCTTAATAATATACATCGTTGTAGATTTAAATATTTCGTATTTTTAATTATAAGGAAATTGGTGTTTTGTCTATTAATAATAATAATAATAATAGCAATAATAAATTTATTCAGCATAAATACATAGTAACTAACATTAAACTTTAAATGATTTAAGATTAAAGCTAGTTGATACGGTACTGAAAATCGTCAAAACAAAACAAAAACAAATACATGTAAACTTATTTGCTATACCTAATTACATATTTACAATTATTGAATCAATGTTAACATTCAGTTTTGTTGGTCTCTGATCTTTAAAACAAATTCATTAACCGATTAAGGTTCAATATTTCTTATTAATTCAAAAGCCATCTTTTTAAATTTTGTGAAGTTATTAGAGGCCTTAATAACCTGCGGCAGCAAGTTATAAAATCTAATACAGGCATAGAATGCGCATTTCTCTGTTTGCGATAGCCTATGTTATAACAAATTTTCTTTATGTCGTGAGTCCCTCCCTATTACTATTTTTAGTGAATAATAACTTATTTTTAAAGCAGAAAAGAACGCATTCAAACACATAAACTCCGGGCACGGTAAGAAAATTGTTTGATTTAAACTTTGTTCTACACGTGTCTGTATATCCTATCCCGAATATTATTCTAATTGCACGTTTCTGGATTTTGAATATTTCATCTATGGGACCACCCCCCCAATGAATAATTCCATATCGTATTACAGAAAGAAAATTTGCATGTTACACATTCACTAATATATCTTGAGATACATTTCATTTTAATGTTCTTAAATTATAGCATTGCATTACAAAGTTTTTTGCAAACATTTTGAATTTGTTCAGCCCATGTTAGTGTATTGTTTATATAGAGGCCTAAAAATTTGACACTTGTTTTTATATTTAGACTGTTACCATTTTCTAGTGATAGTTGAGTGAGGGCATTTTTTTTATTTATAGTTGTGAAATATATGTACCACGGTTTGTCTGCATTCAGTATGAGTTTATTTTGTATACACAAATTTTTAATTTCCTGAAGGGTATTTCTTAATTCGTTATTTAACCCAGGCATATTCTGTGCAGTTACTAAAATATTAAAATCATCTGCAAAACCACTTGTATGATGTCTATTACATACATTCAACATGAAAATATCATTTGTGTAAATTATAAAAAGCAAAGGGCCTAGAACACTAACTTGCATCACACCTGTATTTAATGTAATAGTATCTGACCTAGTTTTTTTACCATTTCTTATTAACTCAACAATTTGCTTTCTGTCACACAGTTATGATTTAAACCATTCATATGGTACTCCTCTAACTCCATATTGATACAATTTTGTAAGTAATATTTTATGGTCAACGCAGTCAAAAGCACATGAAAGGTCAAGAAAAATTCCACAGGTCAAATCCTCGTCTTCCAGGCTCATAGCAACTTTATGAAAATAATTATACAATGATACGTCAATTCACCTATTTGGAAGATATGCGTATTGACTCTTATGCAATAGCTTGTTCTTAATTAAGAATATTGTAAGTTTATCAGAGATTATAGTCTCGATTAATTTAGAGAACGCTGGTAATATAGTAATTGGTCGATAAATATTCAGTTGTTGTTTATCCCCGTTTTTAAATAGTGGCTTTATTAGACCATATTTAAAAATGTGTGGAAAAGTACCATATTTAAATGATTTGTTAATTAACTTACATAAAGGATCGACTATTGTATGGATTGTCCTCTTTAATAGATGATTTGAAATATTGTCAATTCCGGACGTTTTTTTGTTATTCATATTCAAAGCGTATGTTTTAACCTCTTGAGGTGTTACCGGATGAAGATAAAAACTATTTTGATGAATAGGTATATTATGTTCAAAAGCTAGTTTTGGAAGGTTTGCTGTGGATATTTTGCTTTTTTTCGCAAAATGAATATTAAAATTATTTGCCAGTTTCTTAATGTCATCCATGTCAATGTCTATTGTTTGTTCTACTATTTTACCTGTTAATGTTTTTACATTCCATGAAGCTTTTATTCTATTGTTTGAATATAATATTTGATTTTCGTAATATTTTCTCTTCTCATTTCTTAATTGTGTGTCGTATTGCTTTTTGTAGTCTTTTAATATATTTACTGCCTCCGGTATATAAGCAGATATTATGCTTAATATTGCTATTTTATTTTTTAGTTCCATAATTTCTTTTGTGTTAAATGTAAGAGTTTTTTTATGTTTTCTTTTCGTTACAAGAGGAAAAGCTTCATAAAAGTAGTTTAAATATGTAGTTATAAAATCTGCAAATTGTTGATTGATATCATTGTGCGAGTTAAGAATATCCCAGAAATACGTTATTTGTTCATCATTAATTAAGTAAAATTTTTCTGGCCCTATATTTGTACGTACATAATTATCATTATTTACAACTTGCGCCGCATGATCAGATAATCCCGCATGTATAACTCGTGCATTACAACCGCTGTAAATAGTGATTACATTATCTAAGCAATGTTGAAGTCACCAACAATTATGAATGGTGTATTTTTATTATAAAGAAAGTCTAATAATATAGAGAGTTTAATAAAAAAAAAACTGTTTTTGTTTAGTCCGTTTGTATATAATACTATCACTAAAATCTTCTTTTTGTTGAAAACACACATCGCTCCCGCATATTCGAAAACTTCCTCTTCTGAAATATTTTCTAGTTCTTCAACCGTCTTTGTATTTACGAGTTTTGCTGTATACATGGCCACACCCCCATGTTTTCTTGTAGTCCTGCAGTAATAAGCAGTAAGATTATATCCAGTGATATTGGTAGATTTAATAATTGTGTCTTGCAACCATTGTTGAGATATACATATTACATCCACGTCTTGTTCATCAAGTGCAAATTTATATATTTGATTTATTTTGTTAGTTAATGATTGGACATTTTGATGTATAACTTTTATATATTTTAGTTTTGAATTATCCCCTGCCTTTTGTTTTAAATTTACATGGTGTAAGTTTGTTCTTATGTTGGCTTTTATATTTGTATCATTTTTATTGACGAAAAAAAGGTATTACTGTTTCTGTAGATCCGGTTGACTCATTAATGCTATTACAATTATTTCTTCTCTTGCGATAAAAATTATTTATGAACGTCCCTTTTGGCCAGAAACTTGGATTAACGATTTCGCTCGTGGCATTTTTGGGAATTCCTACTTTAAAAGATGCATAGTCGGCTCCCTCATATTTTGGCTTGAGTTTTTTAATAATTGATGTTACAGCTCCATGTTTCAAAATATAATTTTTTAATTGATCACATGTAACGTCATGGTGTAGGCGGGAAACAAAGATCCATTCCTTATCATTACTTATAGGTAAATACATATCTTCAGATGTGCCGCTAAAGTGCACTATTGATTTTCTGGATGGTTTCCTTTTTATTACATTCCATTCCTGAGTCGCTTGTTTATTTTGACTAGTTGAAATATTTGAATTTTCTTGCTCTTTTCCCGATACTACTGTCGCTGCTTTGTCTGTTAATTCAAATCTTTTTTCGACAATATTATCAGTAATACTTTCCATTCTTTTAAACTGAGCATCCTTTTCTAATTCATTGTTACTATTAAAGGATTCTGTATTAATAGTATTTGATTTTATAAAATCTGTTTTTGGATAACTGTACTCTCTTGGGCTGGATTTTACAGTTTTCTTTTCAATTGATTCAGAGTTCTTCTTGAATGATCGATTTGGAAATTTTTCATTGTTTACCAATTTTCTGAGGTTAATAATTTCACTTTCCAGATTTTCAATTACCTTGTCTTTATATTGAATGGTTCTTTCCTGTTTTTCTAGAAGATTCTTGATCGCTGTAGTATCTTGTTTCATTTGCCAACATAATTGCAGGTACACCAAACTTATTTTCCGACTTGAAACACTCTAGATGATAGCACATTTCACATATAAAACATTTTTCACCTTGAGTACTTTTTTTCCATTATTATCGAATTCCGAAATATTAATTTCACTCTCCGAGAGCGAACGGCATATATTCATCGTGTCGCACGCTACATAACTCTTAAATAAATAGATTATTTTTCCTTTTTTAGTGGAAAATATTTAATGAAAAAATTATAATGTTTTGTGCCAAATGTAAAGTATTAATTGCATTTGTATTTATTGTATCTAATTGGAGTTATTAATCAGTCCCATTTATTAACTCGTAAACGTATGTTTCAGTATTGTGCTATTATTAAATAGCTATAACAATCAACGAGCTTCGTCATTTAGTTCGCAAGCTATTACTTTATTACTCCCTCGCCGGTATTGCCAACAATAAAATTTAAACTGTGGATGCCATTTAAATTGTAATAAAGTTCATAGGAAATAAGTAGAACTGGAAGGAAATCGTTGCATTTCCTTATCGCAGGCTATTAAAAGTGCAATGTGGACTTCATTGCGAGAACTTAGTTGCGTGGCCTCTTGATTATTTAAGGGTTGGTGCATGTCCACAAGGGAGGTTATTAAATTTACTGGGGAGTAATATATTAGCGGGAAATAGCACGACCGCACGCTCAAACTTTAGAGGAAGAAACACGACCAATGTTAATGGTTGGTGTGAACACATATACATTTGATTTTAAAACGAGTTAAATATGTAATAATTAATCAAGAAGATATGAGATAATATCCATATATTAAGAAAAATATACGTGAGTATGAATTACTAGACGTTATAGAATTAATTAATTAATAGTAGTAGAAGTGTAACTATGGAGTTCTAGATGTTATTTATCTGTATCATTATTTTTATTAATAACATCTAGAACTCCATAATTAACAACATAATTAATTATGTTCCTATCAGAACATAATTAATTTAATAATAAATAACAATTTATTTTGATCTTCTTGAAGATTAATTTAATTTATAACTTAATTATTTAGTATTTGTATAAATTAATATTACCCAGATAATTAAATACTGTATAATTGGTTTATTAATTAATTTTATATAAGTTTGCTTAAATTATACTAACTACCCTTATTATATCATAAATACAACAAATAAACAGATCGACTTTTTATGATCTCATCTTTGCTACAAAGCAGTTTTAGATAGAACCATTAAAATGAACTCTCCTTCGCGTACATTTTCAACGTAGTACTCTCCTTCTATGAGGAAAAAACGAAACATGACATACTTATTAAACACTCTATCACGATTATTTTCGTTGGTCGGGCGAAGCGCGGAAAATGGAAACACATCGAGGAGCGTTTAATTTTAATATTTCCCCTGGGGGTTTCCGATAGCTCGGCCGACGTTGACGTGTGTGTTTGCCCCCGCAAATTGCTTTTCGCCTTAAACCAATTTGTTCCTATGATTTATGCGGCCGATGCCGAATTTGCATGCGTTTTTAATGCCCCTACATTCTGAAAGACGAAAAAATGCGTACATTAGCATATAAATAATGCGCGGAAACAGTCTGCGTATACAGATTTCCTCCCTGAATTATGTGCTTACTCCACCGGCAATATTTATTCTCACGCACAAAAACATCCAAAACAGATCCACTCCCGTTGTATAATAAAAAAAAAACTTAACATACAATGGACTAGGCTGGATAACTTTCAGTTCCATGTTAGTTTTGTTTGCATACCATGCAACTTCATGTTCTGTTGGGGACATGATGAAATTTAAAACTCTTTTAACCTATTTATATACTATGTAAATGAACACGTACGTTTAGAAAAATTCAAATATAAATTTGGTAAATTTTATCTACATCTTTTAAATAAAAATAAAAATAATATCATTGAAGGAAATATTAATAACGAAAAACTACGATTGCAAGCATATAATTGTAATTCTGCAATGGGATTTTTTTGGCAAGATGTATGTGTGCAGAGGGGCGATTGTGGAAATCGATGATGATGTGGGGCAGTGCGGCGCCTCGTCCAGCCCGGGCGTATTCCACAAAGACATCCCCAAAAACCGATTCTACATCTCAACATAATTCTCCCTCTTTCCGGCTTAATGAACACGTCATAATTTGCTAACTAAGCCGATCCTAGTTTATTCTTCCGCAAAAATTCCCATGTGATAAAGAAAAATCTATATGTTGAAACGAGGCAATTTTTCATGCCCGCAAGTATTATCAAAATGTTCGTTTGCTGGCAGAAATAAATTGGATTGTCCGTTCACCCGAAATTCGGGATAATCTACTAATAGTAGCAAAACATATAAATCATATTCAATATATTTATATATTTCCTCACAGAAACCAATATGTGTTTATGTTCTCGTAGTCAATAAAAATTTAAGGAAACATTTCAAATATCCTCACTCTATTGTATATAATATATGTTGATATTAAAACTAAATTGATATTTAAACTAAATTTTTGAGGCAATTTGTTAAGTTTATTAAATTTTCGTTATTAATACACTTATTAATACATTTAGCACAAATTACAAAGAAGTTTTGATCAAAAATTGCAATACATATTTCTACCTGTGGTATCATAAAGGATCGTATGTTTGTGCCACTACTGGCATCCTAAGGTATATGATTGAGATAACTATTGCAACAATTACACCACATACACTGAACCAAGTTTGGGAAATTTAAGACCATCGAATTTATATGTGCTCTTACGGCACACTTATAAGCTTGTACGTATAATTGTTTAAGTTTCTCTTATATTTCACATATTAATTATGATTTTAAGTTTTACGTAATAAATATTACAAAGCGCCAGCACCCCTTCATTGTTTTAGAAACACCCGGTACTGTGCTATTTAGGAAAATAAAACAACTGTAATCTAGACATACTATTAAAAACTTATATATTTAAAATATTATCAACGAATATGGTGTAGTAGTTAATACTAATATACTACTTTATTTTACAGCACAGTACAGCAATTGCTCAATATGTATTATGCAAAACTAGTTTCTGCGGGTAATAACCCTGTTTCTATTATTTAATTAATAAACACTAGTTCATTTAATACTAATTATTATTTTTATTTTCAGCCTTATAACTGCACAATACCTAGGGTAATTGCAAAATACCTAGGGTATATATTGATATGTCAATTTAGTAGTTTAGGGTTAAATAAATGATAACTAAATTATTATATTCTGTTTATTTTTTAATTTGTGCATGATAAATCACGTTAGGATAGTCAAGTGAAAACTCACAAGTGAAGAAAAGTGAATGCAATGTGTCTTACATTATTAAAATTTTAAGTTCTTATCAACCTACATTTAATTTCGAAATCATTCGCCTTCTTAAAACTTAAGCGTTGTACAACGCCAACGATAGTTGCATTGTATTCCTCATAGATTACATTAATGTTAGATAACATAATGGTGGAAAGAACTATTACTTCTAGTCTCGTCTGTGGTGACTACAACTATCGTTTCTTGGATGATTGTAGTCACCACAAACCATTATAGAATTTCATTGATATTTTTTTATAACATACTCGATGACAGCGCAATGTGATTTGAATTTCTTGACAACCTCAACTACATGAATGAAATAAAAATGTAGGACATATTTTTATTTCTTATTTTATCTTGAGGCAAGGGCATTTCCAGCCAACTGGCTTAGGGTGGGTAATTTTAAAAAACGAAAAAACTTTTTTATTCCATAAATACAAAGCAAAAATATAATTTATATAAAAAGGACTATTATATAATAATAAAATATAATTTTATTGTTTTTAAATAATAATAATCATTAATTAATAACACATCCGAGATAAATATAGGACACATAAAAGCATAATAAAATATTCTGTAAAATTTAAAATAGATTTTTTACTAAATTTATTAAAAAACCGATTTATTTCTTAAATAATGAAATCTACTTTTCTTTGATTGTTAGTAATATTGTTAATATTAATATCCATATCATATATCTATGAATATGGATTAGAGCTAACTCAGTTAATCTTTCTTAAGACATAGTGGCTGGCAGCCACGATTTCAATCTTTTCAGTGCAGAAAAACTTCTTTCTACAGAAGCAACGCTAACGGACAGAGTACAGAATATTTGTAAAATTATTTTTATGTTCAGTAAATATTGGGGTCTAATTTTCTCTATGCATCCAAATGAATTTTTGGTAATTAATCTTTTAGTTTATTTTTCTTTTGCCATTTCCAAAATTCCAATTCAATTGCTATTGTTGCATTTTCAGGTAAAATTTTATTTAAATGTGTTTCAACAATTTGTTATCAATAAAACACTTGGTATTATTGTGTTAACATTGAACAAATTCATCGTGTCTTTATTAAATCTGTATTGCAGATCTGTAATAATATTATTCAGGAGAGGTAAATATATATTAATTCCATAATAATTCGCTGTTCTGGGAAAACTAAAACGGCGAACCACATACATGCAAAAGTCCATAAAAAGTAGTGCTAAAATATATAAAAGAAGAGAAATAAAGAAAACAATTAGTACAAAACGGGAATGAAATATTCACAGCCCTGAATATGGATTCCAAGGTTTCCAAATAAGCAATAACAAATAGAAAAAAGATAGAAGAACGTAAGCAGCGAAACAAAACGTTATAACAACAACAGGATACAAAAATAAAATAAAGGAAGATGAAAACAAGTACAAAATTCACGGAGAAGGCAAATCTAAATCTAGCTAAGAACGATGTGGAAATGAAGGAACTAAAGAGCATGTTTAAAGACTTGATGAGAGAAATGGCAAAACAATTAGTAATAAAGAAGAGAAGTGGGAGCTAGAAAAGCAAGAGATGTTAAAAAGAATCGACAACCTGGGAACAAAGTAGAAAAGTAAGAAAAGCAAATGAATAAATATAATATCATAATAACAGGCTTAGCAGCAGAGGCCAACTAAGAAAATAAGGAAGTCGAGAATTTCACATTACATAGAGAAAAACAAATAATACGAGTCGAAGTTAGGACATGGGAAACAAAACAACAAATAGTGAGAGCTAAAGAAAATCTAAGAAGGTCCAAGATATACATAAATAATGACCTAGCACATGAAAAAAGATTCATATAAAAAAATAGATAAATAGCAAGAGAAAAAAACACAACAGGAAAGAGAGCAAGAATAGGATAGCGAAAGATAACAATTGACGAAGGGGAGTACGAATAAGAAAGCAACTAATAGAAAAGCAAATAAAAAAACAAGACAACACAGCGATCACATAACATACGAAAAATATGAGGACGGCAGAACAATGAAAATGGAAATTAAAATGAAAGAAACTACATGAAATATAATTGTTGCATGTGCGCCAAACAAAAATGAAGAAAAAGAGAAATTTTACGAGAGACGTAAATCGACGATAACAAAGGAATCACAATAGTCATGGGAGATCTTAATGGAAGTGTAGAACAGGATAACAAAGGCAAAAAATCAAACGAAATAGAAGGAGCAGAAAGCAAATAGAAGAATAGGAGATGTTGAAGGTGAAACAAATGGAGGAAACACGAAATAACAATCGAATAACTGGAGGGAGCAATCAAGAAAATAAAACTAGGAAAATCTCCAGGTATAGATGATATCATAGCCGAAATGACAAAATATATGGGGAAAAGGGGAAGCAAAAATTCTTGGAAATGGTAAATGACACCATTAAGAATCACAAGATACCCGAGGAATGGAACAAGGGAATTGTAATACCCATACACAAAAAGGGAGACTCAAAAATATGTGACAACTACAGGGGTATTACACTCACAACATACCAGGGAAAATGTTTACTAGGATAATAGAGGCAAGAATTAAAGGAAAATTAGATCAAAAGCTGGGAGAAGAACAACACCGATTCAGAAAAAATAGAAGCAAACAAGACTTAATATACACAATGAGACATCTAACAGAAAAGCTGATTAAAAAGGAAAAAGAATTACAAATATGCTTCATCGACCTAAAAATAAAGCATATTACAGGGTAAGAAGAGAGGACATATGATATATACTATACTTGCAAAAGGAGGGATAAAAAGAAGCATAATAAATATAGTAAAGGAGTTCAGCACAGGAAGTACAGAAAAAAACAAAAATAAAGTAAGAATAGGAAATAAAGAATTGGAGGAGTTCAAGATCAAACCAGGACTGAGACAAGGTTGTATATTAAACCCTTTACTATTTGCATCACTTAAAGACGAAGCAATAAGAAATAGCAAACAAAGAGCCGAGAACACAAAGATAGGGTATACAAATATGGAACTATTAAAAATGCAAATACTAATGTTTGCCGACGACATAACACTAGATAGATCGAGGGAATTTCAAGAAGAGGCAAAGTACGAAATATAGAAGTAGAAAACACCTCAACAGCTCAATATTAAACGAATAAAATCAGTAATAGAAGAGAGGTAATTAGGATGATTGGGTCATATATACCGATTAGAAGATAACATTTTAACGAAAAGAATACACGAGGTAAAATCACAAAGCAAAAATGAATCAGGAAGACCTTGCTGAAATTAGCAAGTACATCAAGCAGCGGAAATAGGAATGCAATGGAAAGACATAAGAAATATAGCACAAGACATTCAACACTGATAAAGAAGTGTATTTTGTAATCCCAGGTTTCGTCATTTCAATTTGTTAACTTATGACTGCACCATTAGAAATTTTTTAAACAATGTGGCAGTATTTTTCCTCTTATTGGATAAAGATAAAGTTATTAGAGTAAGATTTATCTATTTACTCAAAGTTTTCGTATTTCGGCGTATTTCTAAAATTATTGGATTATTGAATTCTTTAGAAATTTAGCTTTATTAGAATATTATCATCCCATTGCGAGATTAATTCCAATAACTCCACAATGTTAAAAAAGCATGTTTATCATGTTTGTGTATGTAAGTACAAGCTTCTCGTAATGCCATTGGTACCATTAAAGAAGCCATTTATTTTTTAAGCCTCGTCCAAAAGATACCATTTTGGACGAGGCTTAAAAAATAAATGGCTTCTTTAATGGTACCAATGGCATTATGAGAAGCTTGTACTTACATACATTTTGGTATGGACAAATTTGAAGCATGGTTGAAACATAGTGTTCTAAAAACGTTGGACAAGATTGACTGCAACATAGATTCAGCACCCTTTAATTCTTCCATCATAACGGAACATCCATCTGTTCCAATTCAAGTATAGGCTCATGAGCAACAACATTATAATTATCACATTTCAAGAGACATTTGTGAAATATGTTTAACTGTTTTCCAAATTATTTTTAAAGTTATGTCACCGGCTACAATTGAAGACGTAGAATTTCACGAAAATTGCCCTCGTTTGTAATAGATTTTATATTTAAGAGAGAACCAGCGTCACGATGATCTCGTAACGGAATATTTGGTTTCTCCCAAAAAAGTATTCTTTTGATTATTAGTTTTAATCTATTTCAATTTTTTTTCAATTTGTCAAAGTCCGTCCATATTTAATTTATTGAATGATTTTATAAAATGTTTAGCATAAACAATTGAATTTTTATGGTACTTAGAATTTTTGACTTATCGAAACATCATCTTTTCCTTATAATTTAGAATATTGAGATACTATCTAAGATACTAATTTTTGCAATGGTACTTGTTGGTGCAACCCACCAAATTTTGTAAAAAAGAAGCAATATTTGCTGTTTAAATGATTAGAATACATTAACCAATTAAATTGTCTAAATGTTTTTCAGACAAGTAATATTTAACATCATTTTCCCCGTTTTTATGTACAGAATAGGGTAACACAAATATATTATTTGGTTTCCATTTACAATTTACATTACTAAATTTAACTATATCAATGTAAATTTAAACGTTATTATTGTACAAAAATCAGGAATAAATTCATTTAAAAGAATGCATATATTACTCCTAAAATCAAAAAAATACTACATGTATAATTGATTGAATTATAATAAATTGGTAATAAGTAACCATTAAAAATTTAGGATTTTTATGCGACGTGCAAACATTTTCGGTTTATATCTTTCACATTTAAACCAAAACAAGAAATATTATAAATTGAACTAAGAAATGTGATTCGCGGTCTCTTAATGCAAAACAATGTTACAATTAACGATACCAAAAAGGCGAATAGTATCAATATATGTCGAGTATTATTAGAAAAGGGAACCCCCTGTGCAAAGGAAGAAAGTCATGACTTCTCTAACGGTGCTTGCGTTAACTTTAATTTGTGTATATTGGCTGCCTGTTTTGGAAAAATGCACAGTCATAGATCGCTGACTAGATTCACCAACACTTAACTTGTTTGTTTGAAATATTAGTAATTTTTAAGAATAAAAAAAAACGAACGAATAATTCTTAGGGGGGGTAATTACTCAATTACCCCACCCTAGGGACGATGATCTATTCATTCCAAATATATCGAAATTGTCGAGTTTTAATTCGCTATTTTGGATATATGATGAGAAAAATGTATCCAACCCAACGAATCCATTATAAGACCTCAGAGATACACAATTTTAAAAATTAGAATACTTAGTTTTCGCACTCATATTGAAATTAAAAAGATAATTTTGTTAGTTTCTTGTTTCAGTAGATTTAGGTTTTTTGTTGCTCATTACTCTCTGATTTTAGTTAAATGAAAATGTTTCAACGGTATCATATCTCTTCTTATCTTGATGTCTCAAGATCTCGTCACGTGGGGGGTCGGTGCCCGGCGCCGCCACCATGTGTCGCGTGGTGGTCGTCGCAACTTCGAGATCAAAGGTAAAAGTGACCTTTTCCTTAAATTACTGCCTTTTAGACAGAATGTGTATTTTTTTACAATACCATCTAAATTATCATTTTCAATACCAATTAAACTTTTGTATTACCACAATTAATGCAAATGAAGTTACCGTCTTTTTGAGCTTCTGAGCAAATAAGATATGCGATCCTGCCTAAACGTTAAACATGATGTCACTTTTTAGAGTTTGTACATTTTAAAGTAAAAGCGTTGCTTAAAGTAATACTATATGACAAATAAAACTAAACCCAATGGAATAAAAATTAGACAGGGTTAATTTTCACGCACAAGGGCCTATCAGGGTGGCTTATAAACCCGAGACCATGGGGTGGGTAAAAGCAGGCAAAGAACTTTTGATTAACAAACATAGATTCGGATAAAAAGCGAGATTATAAAAATAATTTGTTCGAAATTATAGAGAAAATATTACTTCTAATAATGTTCAGCCTTTATTATTCGAAATTGAATATCTGAAGCAACCAGCAAAAATTGTTTTGGAAAATGTAGAAAAAGCTAGAATCACTGCATTTGTAAATAATTATTATCAGCTATGTTCCAGTAGCAAAAATTAGTTTCAAAAGTTATAAAATTAATTACTGAAAATTGAAATTCCCAATGTTAACCGTTTTTATAAAAATGGCTTCCATGTAATAATGTATCTAAGTTTTAATTCATGAAGAAACAGGATTATGCAAAACTTAATTAAAGGCGATGTTTTAGAGACAAAAAACAGGAAAAAGTAGATCACTAAATAATAATTTAATGACGAGACTAGGTACACAGCTTGGTCTATAATTTATATTGTTGCAGTTGTTTTTTTAAAATAACAATTCTGTAAAATTTCTATTTCAACTCCGCCCGCGACTCCTATGTCCTAAATTATTTGTATTTTTTATATGAAAATGTACGTATATCGTGTATTGTTTGTAAGTTTTTCATTTTTCAAATTTTGTAAGCAGGAGAAGCGAAGCTAATAAAGAATAAAGAATAGTCCACTTTTGATAATAAGATATTATTTAAAATAGAGTAAAACATAAAATATAATGCCGATATATAAATAATTAGGTTTATTTATTATAAAATGAAGCGATGGTTTGAAATGAATTAACTCCCTTTCAAACCATTGCACGTAACTCAATTTATCAATAGAGATTAAATGGTTATTAATAATAGTGAAAATAAAAGTATTTCTTTTACACACAGCTTAATGATATACTCATGTTTATGAAGGGCAGTAAACTTATAATATAATTGCATTTCTCTTTCGTTAAATGTTCGCACCTTTTGTGTAATAATGGTAATCTCTCTGACATATTTATATCTTCCTTGTTTTCTAAATAAAAATAATACTTTAAATGATGCGTTTTCTCTATACATATTTTCTATAATAAAATCATGCAGTTTATTCCTTATATGTAAATCTCGTCCAATATATATCCAGCCATTTTATACTTTCTCCTTCCATATTTTTTTTTGATTATTGCCTTTTTATGAGACTTTATCAAAACTAACTTCTCGATTCATTTCATACAAATTGAACATTATATAATTAACTTTTATGTAATTTGAGATTTATTACTCCAAAATATCTTCTATTTAAAAGAAGTAAATGACTCGATAATCACAATTTGTAATCAAATATGTTGATATATATTTATCCACTACATGATTTTATTTACATTGTGGTTAAACTTTATAAAATAAAGTAAAACGTTTGTTTTTGAATAACATTTTTTTTATCAAAAACAATAACGTTTTACTTTATAAAGTTTATAATGGAGTTTCAAGAATCAGCCCGATCAATCCAATTTGTTCTGTTTAGTATTTATACAATAAATAAAAAATCTTTGGTTATTTTATAAAGAAACATTTTTCTATTGAGTTTATTAGTAATAAATAAATAATTAAAATAAAACAACACTTTGGGTGGGTCTTACTTTGACTGATGACCGAGCTAATAAAACCACTGTGTGGTGAAAGATAATATCAGTAATAAACATTTAAAAAAAAAAACATAGTTGGGAGGGTTTAAAATTTATTGTTGAACACTACAACATGTTTTGCCACACAGTGACTTCATCAATCAGATGAGTACTGCAATATCTATTATTTTATTTCAATATATTATTAATTAAATTAAATTAATGAATTTACATTTCACATTGGAATACACGAATTTTCTAAAACTATCAAAAATGCTTTTGGTACCGGTTTATACGAAATAATTCAATAGTTTGATTATAGTAAAACAATAATTCAATCAATAGCAAAATATAGTTCTCAACCTTTATGCTGTAAAATAGACAGTTCCGTCAATTAACCAAAGCTTAAATTATGTAGAACGTTATTTTTAGCTAGATTGTATTATAAATTTTAATATTAACAATTCTATAATAGGTAAAGAATTATTGAAATTTGGTATCTTTCACTGATATTGTATATTTACTCAACTACCTTTCTTTCTTACAGCATTATCAAGAGTTATTTTATATATTCATGTAATGATATTAAGTATTGGGGAATACCAAACCTTTTCGATGTCATTAAAGATTTTCATTGATTTGTGGCTCTATTTATTCCAAACCCCTCTCCAAGATTTAAACTAAATCCCTTCTTAGCTGAGTTTAAAAGCATTTTAAGCTTTTTGCGTCTAGAAAATAATTATTATTTATACAATGTTTTGCAATACATGTACATTGTTTGTTGTTTCAAATTGTTTCAGGTTGCTTCTTATGTTCTAAAAGTCTAGTTTGAAATGTTCTTCCAGACTGGCCTCTATACAGGGTGTCCCGTTAATGCGGGGAAATGGCTAGACCATAGATTCCTGGGGTCAAAATATGACGATTTAACGCAACTTATCTATATCCAAAAATTTACGGTTAAGCCGGAATTTGGCTTCAAAGTTTCAAATTTTTTTATTTCTTTTGTTTATAACAATTGAACGCTTTATTTAATTTGAATGAAACTTATTATTAATAAGTAGCATAATATCATACATCATTTCAGTTATTGTTGACATTAGTGATTGACAGGAAGTATAAAAAACAGTAGTACCACCACATAAAAACTAAAATATTTTTTTATTGGTGCATCCAATAAAATCCAAAAAAATCTTCTTGAAAGGGAATTAGATTTAAAAACTTTTTTCACTCTTACCAGTTTTTGATATCTTGTACGGTTTTTGCATAAAAAAATAAAATATGAATATAGTATACTCATTATGCACTCATTAATAAGTAAATAAACTTACTCTATTGAATAAAAATTAAATAATATCAATTAATAAAATAAATCAAAACAAAATCTAACACTTTTCAAACAATTTTCTTTGCAAAATCCTAATACAAACAAGATATATGTTTGTTCCAAATATGAATATTTATGAACTATAATAAAGTTAAAAATTAATTGTTAAAAGACACTAAATAATTATTATTATACATCATTTACATTTTTTAAACAAAGACGGCCACGAAAAACATTTTTTTTTTCGATTCGATGAAAAACTTGATTTGGTTTTTACTAGATAAAAAATATATATTTTATTTTTTTGTGGAAAAACCGTAAAAGATATCAAATATTATTAAGAGATAAAAAAGTTTTTAAATTAAATTGTCTTTCAGGTAGTATTTTTTTAGTTTTTATTAGATCTACCAATAAAAAAAATATTTTAGTTTTTAAGTGGTGGTACTACTGTTTCTTATACTTCTTGTTAAGCAATAATAGTCATAATAACTGAAATGCTGTATTATATTATGGTAGTTATTAAAAATAAATTTCATTGAAATCAAATAAAGCGGTCAATTGTTATAAACAAAAGAAATAAAAAAATTTGAAACTTTGAAGCCAAATTCCGGCTTAACCGTAAATTTTTGGATATAGATAAGTTGCGTTAAATCGTCATATTTTGACCTCAGGAAGCTATGGTCTAGCCATTTCCCCGCATTAACGGGACACCCTGTATATTGCGTCACATTAAACACACTTTTGGTTTTATTCGCATGAGGTGTATAATTTGCCAAAAGGTTACCTAAATTCGATTTTTTTATTAGTGCAAATGCTATGAAAGTATCTTTTTTTAGCATTATTGATAACATAATTAATTTTGTGAGATTTTGATTTAGCTTTTTTAAAACTTTCTGATATGAATAGTTTGTATATAATTATGTTTAGTTAAATTAGTTATTGTGTTCCCTTTATCGGCTTTAGTTAAGATAAGATTATGGCTTTTATTTTAAGTTTTAATGTTCTTTCTTAAATTGGTATTAAGACTTCTAATTAATAAGCAACTTTTAATTTGGTAAGCGATGTTTTATTTGCAGATTATAATTTATTATAAATTAATTCTGTCTGAACCGACAGTTTCTATTTCTTTTTTAGAATTTAATGTGTCATTATGTTTTAGACCGTTTATTAACAGTGCAGTTCTAGACTTGTCAAATAGTACATTTGTGAGATTTACAAGTCTAGAATCAAATTTGATATTATTATATCTTGTATTTGATTCTCATTTTCCACTTGGTGAAACATCATGTTAATAATAGGTTGTTGAAAAAATTCACTTGGTTTGTTTCACTAAATTGTTTATTTTATATTCGACTAGAATGGCACTGAACCATTACCAAGAATGATAATGATAATTCTTGCTAATGGCCCAGTGCCGAAATTAGTCGAATATTAAATAAACAATTTAGTGAAACAAACCAAGTGAATTTTTTCAACAACCTATTATTGATATCATTGTACATACCGAGCTATGTTAAGTTCTTTTAACTAGGAGGTGTTCTTAAGTTGATTTTTTGAATATCTCTTAGGTGTTTAACTAGTGTAACTAGTTCTTATATTGTCTGGATACTTTTCCTCTTGCTTCTTATCTGCATTTGGCATCCATGTGATCGAATATGATCGGGTATAATAGGTGAGTAATGTTTTGATGTAGGATATTCGAAACAGCGACAGGGTATTATTTCTGTTATTTTCCTTTCGAATAAAAGCTAATTATGATACATGTACCTCACAATTTCTTTTGCTTCTTTGCTATGATGATTAATATAAATTTTGCTATGTTTATATTTTATGTTTTCTTTTAGGCAAATGTTGTTGAATGTTCGATTTCGTGAACTTAATTAGGTCTCTTCTATATTTGGACATGAGAACTACTTAAATATTATATTCAAGAAATATTAAGAATGCCTCTTAAACTGATTCAACTACTAGTTTAAAATCGATTAATTCGATACACATTATGTTAGCTTAAATACAGAAATTAGCAAAAATAATTCTCGGAGACATGTCAGACTTGCAATACAAAATCAAACATATGCTGTTTAGTTCTCATTGGCTTTAAGAAAAACAATATAAACGATTAAAATTGTTACCGGCGTTCAGTTTACTTGAACGTGGTAACAAATGCGTAATTATATTTTAATCCATTTTACGAGCTACCCATTGCTCCTAATAATAATTTGCATAAATTCCGCATTATTGAAATAATCCAAACGAGATAATTTTCCAAAATGTGCAGCTGCCAGTGCCGAACAATAAATCGGACCCTTTTTCGGCGAACGAGGATAATTACCTGTTCCAAGAATTACCGTGCCTACGTGACAAGAACAAAGCCGCGGTACCTGAGATCACCATATAAAACCAGGCCCGACCATCGCTCTTTACCAGTCGTCTGCCATCAGCAGCGGTGGTCGGCCTGGTCGGTTCCGCCGATTCAAGCCTCTTGCTCTTGTATATATTGTATATTTTCTCTGTCTATTCTATGTCTTTTCTTTTGTAATATATTTTCTTCTTCTCCGGCCCCATGTTTAATTTACACACTTGTTCTTGTTTTTAACTTTTTTTCACAGCTACCCGGTGCCCATACGTTGACGTGGCGTGGGAGCTCAAGCAAGTATCACCGAAGGGAAACTGTTTAATCGAAGCCTGCGGCTGCTAATCGATGGTGAGCCTCGCCAGGGACCCCTGGGCCGCCTCCAGTGCGTGTTGGTTCCAGAAAGTACCGTCGGTGCTACTTCCTTGCCAGTCCGTCACCTGGACGTCTTCCGCTCCGCCCGTTAACATTTGGCTCCCAACTAGTGGCCGAGTAAAACTCACACCCTGAAGACTCATGCTCTAATCTCTTCTAATATTTTCATGTTGTGTAACTAACCGTGATTACGAGTCACCCGGGGCCGCCTTCCAACACCTTCAGTAGACAAGAGGCAGACCACCAGGTTTCACTGAAGATGACGTCAACCCGATTCGACCTTCAGCACACTGGCTACAACCACCACCGTCAGCTTCAATCCAGCCGTCTCGTGCTTCACCAGAACACCGGCAGCTCCGACGGATTGACTGACGACACACCAGCTCCAGCCGCCCCGCGCTCGATGCCGTGGCCGCCACAATGGACTGGTTCACCAGGTTCCAGCTCAAGCCGCCCCATATACATCGTCGACGTTCGATGTGCAGGCCCTACTTGACTGGAACAACATAACGGTCTTGGTTCGCGCCGTGCCAGTGCACCCAGGATGTCAGCCCATCCCCGGCCGGACCAGCCGTAGCAGCCCTCAAGGATTCCACAAGCCATCCAGGGATGCCGAGATCCGGTGTGGGACGACCGAATCCCCTCACACCTCAATTTCGGGAGGATCTCCACACAAAGCCAGTGTTGCCTACCACGACGCCAGATCCGATGTAGGATGTCCGAATCTCCCTGCATCTCAACCACGGAAGGGTCTGCAGCGTCATCGGGTGCAGTGCTGTTTATCACCAATCGACAACAACACCGAAGACGTCCACTGGCAGCTATTATTTTCATTTCATGTCTTTTTCAAAATTATCTCGTTTTCCGGGGCCGTTTGTTACCGGCGTTCAGTTTACCTGAACGTGGTAACAAATGCGTAATTATATTTTAATCCATTTTACGAGCTACCCATTGCTCCTAATAATAATTTGCATAAATTCCGCATTATTGAAATAATCCAAACGAGATAATTTTCCAAAATGTGCAGCTGCCAGTGCCGAACAATAAATCGGACCCTTTTTCGGCGAACGAGGATAATTACCTGTTCCAAGAATTACCGTGCCTACGTGACAAGAACAAAGCCGCGGTACCTGAGATCACCATATAAAACCAGGCCCGACCATCGCTCTTTACCAGTCGTCTGCCATCAGCAGCGGTGGTCGGCCTGGTCGGTTCCGCCGATTCAAGCCTCTTGCTCTTGTATATATTGTATATTTTCTCTGTCTATTCTATGTCTTTTCTTTTGTAATATATTTTCTTCTTCTCCGGCCCCATGTTTAATTTACACACTTATTCTTGTTTTTAACTTTTTTCACAGCTACCCGGTGCCCATACGTTGACGTGGCGTGGGAGCTCAAGCAAGTATCACCGAAGGGAAACTGTTTAATCGAAGCCTGCGGCTGCTAATCGATGGTGAGCCTCGCCAGGGACCCCTGGGCCGCCTCCAGTGCGTGTTGGTTCCAGAAAGTACCGTCGGTGCTACTTTCTTGCCAGTCCGTCACCTGGACGTCTTCCGCTCCGCCCGTTAACAAAATAAATAAAATTGTATTAATTATCCATTCAGTTAAGATCCGAAGTTGTTGGTAAATGATTCTACTCGCCTACAAATTGTAGTGACTCAATAGCACATCCTTTAAAAACGATAATATCTGACCTTAAAAAAATCTTAATTGATAGGTAAACTGGGTAAACTTACATTTGGGCTCAAGGGCCAATCCCAGCAAATAATTTTTCAATTGCCAGAGTAATAGTCTTGGAGATTGATTGAAAATAAATAACTACGTTAATATATTTCTTTATAGTCTCTATTGTGATGTTATCAAGTCAATAATATTGCGTTTAACACAGATGTTTAATACGTAAATTCAAATAAATATATACTTGCAGAACTTGTCATATAGCTTTAATCATTTTAGTGAATAATTCATGTAAACTTTGGAACCCAGATAATTTCAGACCAATCTTGTTGCTTCTAAAGTTGGAAATTAAAAAATATCTTCAACTCATTGATTATTTTAAAAAGTCAAAGCTTCTACGAAAAAAAAGTGTTCGAAATATGATGCAATTTTAAAATTAAAATCCTAGTTAATTACTTCACATATAGGCATAAAGACAAATTGATGCATTAACACCACATTAATTATTTATGATTTTAATGTAAATATGTACAAATATATACAAAATTTGTCTATAAATATATATCAAATTAAAATAAGTCTTCTGCATCTTCAATAAAAATGTATGTGTATTAATTACTATATAAATATAATATTGGTTTCATATTATTAATGAACTGATTGTAGAGGCACTTAGTTGAAAATCCATTCATTAGATATCTTATTATTAAGCTTAAACTTAAAAGCAGCTAATTAATAACTCTTAATTTTTGGCAAATGACAGAAAATAGAGTCTGCCACTCGCGACCCAACTGCCTAGCTGTGCACTTACACCTTCAACAC
Organism: Ontholestes murinus; assembly: GCA_963969525.1. Classification (NCBI taxonomy): domain Eukaryota; kingdom Metazoa; phylum Arthropoda; class Insecta; order Coleoptera; family Staphylinidae; genus Ontholestes; species Ontholestes murinus. The sequence goes on along the minus strand of OZ018392.1, from coordinate 46,714,173 downwards.
AACCTCGGAATACACGCGACTTCAAATGGTCCAATTATGGATAAACCACTTAAACGACAAAGATGCAATCCTGATTAAAACAAAACAAGGATTCATTATAAAATCGAACCGTAACAGAACATCATGCGAAAATAACCTTAAAATTTTGCAAGGGAAAAACATCATTCGCTCATTCGCGGCGTTGACCGCCGTGCCACGCGAGCGCAATCCCGCAGCGCCATCCTACTCGTGCGTGATCAGATCGCTTGAGCCCGAGATCGAAGACGCGGCTATCAGCGCACATTTGAATTCGGCCGGTATTGAACACCGTTTTTGCCGAAGAATTATTTCTAAAGCAACCGGACTTAAAACGAGAATGGTCCGTATAATCACTGCATCACATAACTCATACACAAGACTACTGCAACAGCAATTCAGGTATATGAGTAAAGTATACCCAGTAGAGGAAAGCAAGGCACCACAACCTTTACCTGCACCCTGTAACAAGTGCTCGAAATTCGACCACACTACAGCCGACTGCAGAGACAAAATTCGCTGCGCTAAATGCACAGGCGAACATTTTACCTCCGCCTGCCCGACACAACTTCCAGCCAGATGTAGCTCATGCGGCAAAGAAGATCATGGCGCTTGGTCTACAAAGTGCCCCAATCGCCCTCTCCAGCCCATTGAAGGGATTCCAAACATCAGAATTCATTGCACCAATAAAAAATCATCAGACATAGACGACGAACAGGCAAAAAATCACGACTACACAAATCATTCACCTTGCACGACCATATTCTCGACACCTACACAACAGAAATCAATAACCCCACTAACATTGACAGACAGGCACTACTGAAAAAACTTCGTGAACGTTTCATCAATTCATACAATGTAGACACACACGTATCATTTTCCGGAAATAGAATGTTTGTGGTCATGTTTGATCAATCTGCTCCCAACATTATTCCTACTGCCCCCATCGAAGGCGTTCGCACTGCCCATTCAGTTATTAATGTTCCATAATCTAAACCTAATATACTCCAACATAAACTCGCTAGCTAACAAATCCTATATCCTTTATAACTACCTTTCAAATAATCCCACACATGTCTGCATGCTAGTTGAAACCAAATCCCAACGTCCTTTATCATTCCAAAACTGGCCATTTTTGCAAATTCCAGCTAGCATTCACAACCATAACATCAGAGGGGGGTCAATAGCAGCAGCTCATCCCTCCATTAAAATTGGTAAAGCTAATCCTCCTAAAATCAACTACCCGCTCAATGAATGTCTCCACTTCACTCTATCATTTCCCTCTTTCCAAATCAATCTGTTCCTAGTGTATATACACCCTCATTCCCCAATTGATGATTCCATATTTATTAAAGCATCCCTATTTGATAATGCCATCATCCTAGGTGATTTTAATTTAAATAAAACCAAATCCCGTCATCTGTCCTCATTCCTTTCCCACTCAAACTTCATACGCATCCCCACTCCTCCCACCTTTATTATGAACGATACACAAGCGACCACCCCCGATATTTTACTTTGTACACAAAACATCCAAAACCTTATCCACTCCGTCAACCTAGTCCCCGATTTGTGTTCTGACCACCTTGCTATCCGTTTCTAAATTAAAATCCCACTAGTTCCACCTCAACATACTCCCACATTGAGGTACAATTTTAAAAAATGCAACACAGACAGAGTCCAATCAGAAATATCAGACTACATTACTGCTAATCCTTCCATTAATCCTAACTCTATTACCCACTTCAATGAAATCCTCTCTTCTTCCATTAAACAAAACACACCCCAAATAACAAAACAATTCTATAAATATCCCCTCCCAAAATACATCCTCCGACTTATCAAATTTAAAAGACAATTGTACAGAGACATCCAACTGACGGACACACCAGAATTGCGACAAAAATTTAATAAACTCAATAAAGACATTAAAACACTCATAAATGAATTCAAGACGGACGTTTGGTTAAAAACTTGTGACAAAATTAACGACTCAAAAGGGAAACAATTTTGGACCGAAATAAAAAAACTCAGTAAATATAAAAAAACAGACATTTTACAGAAAATTTACGACCCGTCAACTAACGAGACCATCACAGACCCTGACGCAATTGCACAAAAATTTGCTGACAATTTTAAGACGACCTATTTAATGACACAAGACCCCAACTTTGACCGGACAAATTCTAAAATAGTAAACGACTGGTACGTTAAATATTTTGCAAAAAACAACTGTTCAGAACCGACGGACATTCTCACACACGACGAATATTTTAATGTTTTAAAGAAAGGGAAAAGTACAGCGACTGGACATGACCACATACATAGACTCATCCTAAAATCCTTTCCATTCCACATCCACGACTACATTCTGAATAACATTAATTTTCTTTATAAAAAACAGTACTTCCCGGATGTCTGGAAAACAGGAATTGTAATTTGTATTCCCAAACGCGACCAACCCTCTTCCTTATTATCCAGTTACCGTCCCATTACTCTTTTACACGTTATTGGGAAAATCTACGAATCCCTCCTTAAAAACAAAATCCTCTCCCTAATTTCCAACCAGATCCCCAAATATCAATTTGGTTTTCTTCCACATCGATCAACCTCCCTCCCACTCACTATCCTTATATCAAATTTTCAAACATCTCACCTTGAAGGCAAAGCTTCAGCAGCTCTATTTTTAGATGTCCAGAAAGCCTTCGACTCTGTCTGGCATCAAGGCTTACTTTACAAGTGTCACCTCTTAAATATCCCTCCCCATATCATTTTCATTATTAAACAATTCCTCTCTAATAGATCCCTTAAAGTCAAAATCCACAATTCTTTCTCTTCTTCCTTTACTCCTGAGCAAGGACTTCCTCAAGGCTCTCCTCTCTCACCTCTGTTGTATAACATTTTTTGCGTTGATATCTATAACCCTGATCCTCTCTACTTCAATCCATCCAAATACCTCCTGCAATTCGCTGATGATACTGCCCTAATTACACATGCTCCCACACTACCAAAAGCCCTTCAATCCCTTCAAGAGCTTATTGACTCCCTTCAATGCTGGTTTGCAAAATGGCGCATTAAAATAAACCCTCATAAATCGCAACTCCTAATTCCTTATCATCGCACCAATAACTCACCTTATAAAATCCATATTTCCCAAACTATGATCCCTCCCTCAGTTTCCGTAAAATACCTGGGCATAACCATAGATCAAAAAATCAGTTTTAAAAAACATACAGCCATAATAAAGAGCAAAATTACTTCTAGGGCAAAATGCTTTAGAAGTTTAACGTATAAAAACAGAGGTATTAATACACGAACAGCTGTTAGAATATATAAGATGATCTGCCGTCCATTACTTGATTATGGTTGTGCCCTCTATCCCAACCCCACCAACCCAACCTCCCGCAACATCGAAGTTAGCGAGCGAGCATCCCTCCGTATCCTAACCAAACTCCGCCATCCTCTTAATCCTCTACACAATCCTTCTAACCAACTCCTCTATGATACTACTTTAGTTATCCCCATCCTAGAACGCCTTCGATTCCTATTAGAAAAATTCTCCAAAAATCCTTTCAACTTCCACATATTATCCTTATATTGTCTTTCCAGAAATCCTAGTATAAACCCTAAATTTAAACATCCTAATTCCACTATATTTGACTTCATTTCATCATTTCATCCCATTACGCATTAACGACTGACGCCATATGACTGGACAAAACAAGGCAGAAAGACCTCTGGTCGATAGCCTTTTGACGAACTAACTCACTAACTCATCATTCATTATTTATTATTTAAATGTAAACATGTATAAAGTTTGTCAATAAAAATGTGTATTATTATTAGAGTCTGCTAAATTCTTACATTTACATGAGCACTTATAGCCAAATTCTGGTTAGCAAACTTTGTTTCAACATCAACAACTGTTGATACAGAAAAAACTACTACTGGTTTACTTTTCTCTGTTAATTTTGGATTCATTTTAAAGCAATTCGGATTATTTCTTGTTATGGGTGTTCTGCAAACTACCGTGAAGCAGTTATTGATAGACAGATTCTCATATAACCCTGCATTTACATCCTTGACTGCTTTATCCGATTTAAAAACATATCACTCACAGGCGACAATAAATTGACTTTAAAAAATTAGTACTGATTGCAGATTTCACATGATTTCTTTATAAATGATGTAAATCAAAATTTAGTAACGATTACATTATTAGACATTTTATTTCTGCCGGGCCACCATAGTTTAGAGGGTTGTGTAACACCTAAATAACGTGTATAAAATACAATTTGAGTAGAAGAAAATGTGAATTTAATCTAAATTTTGAAGAATTATACACCATCTATGCAAGAATCCAAGCAATATTTAGAGCTAAAATTATAAGAAAGGTATGAAATTTGTAAAAAGAATATTTACATTTACTACCTTATAAATAAACAAAACTATATGAAATCATGTGTGTGCGTGTGTACTTTTTACATGTCAATATATTGAAAACAGGCTACATACTGTACGTTTCTAGTGTAGTCTCAAACACTATATGCTTAAGAGAATATAAAATAGCATATTATGGTACTAAAAAACATAAATGATATCATAATGCTCCTTTTTAAACTCAATTCTATTATGTACCATGCGATCTGCTTGCTCCCTCTTATTTAGGAAACCGTGTCTTTTCTTGATACGATATGATGGCGAAAATCGGCGAGAGCAATATTCTGGTGATTCTATCTCACTTTGCTCAGCACTTTCTTGGCCCTTAAAATTATTTTTATTGCACGCCGACGCTGGCCCATCGATTAAGTTTTATACGGGCGGCGATGGATTCCGTTTCCTCCTTTTGGGATAGTTTCTTTATTGTTATGTTAGGGTGGCTTTCTCGACATTGCCTCGGTTTCATCCACTTTAATTCCATCGACCATACGACTCTTTAGAGAAAAAACAGCGTATCTAACTTAGCTCCGAAAACTGGTCCACTCCCGTCGTGATACTATTGATTAGTCCCAGATACGAAATTGAGTGAATGAATAAGTGGTTTGATGTTTTTCTTTTTTGTTGCGTTTAACTTGAGTAACTAATATCTACACGATATTCTCGTTTTTACTATTAAATAATAAAATGTATTAAAGCCCTTTAGTTCGTTATAAAATATTAACTAATATCGAAAAAATTTCGTAAGTCTACAACTTTGAGTTTTACTAAGACTACAAAACAAATCTATTATTGAAACAACTACTTCTCTGGCTAATACCTCGACAGATATTAAATGATTCAAAACTAATTTACGTGTTACAAATAGCACATCTATCAAAGAAAGACTAATTTAAATGTATTTATTTCTGTTAAATAAACCAATAAATGATTAAATCTACTTTAAACTGTTTGTAAGTGAATATGTTATGAGAAATTATGAACAAGAAATGAATGTATAATGATTTCATTAAAATAAACTTAAAATAAAAGCCGTCGAAGCAGACACGTTTTTGTGCTCTCAAACTCTTCAGTACACTTTTATTATAAAATTGATTTTAAATGCAAATAAATTTGTACAAATAAATTAAATATACTCTACTAAAATTTCTGCTGATAATTAAATGTTATAATAAATTTACAAAAAATGTAGCTTTCATAGATAAACAAAAACCATAAATTAATCTAAATGATAGATAGGTATAAAAATTTTAAAAAATATATTGATTAAAATATGACTTATTATTTAATATTCAGTAAATAATGAATAATTCATTTTTATAAGGGGTAGGGGCTTAATTTTTATTAGTCACGTTAAGAAAATGCAGTGTGTTATGTTATCTTGACCTCACTGGTATTTGTGGTTATCGTAACATTTATTACCCAACTGAACGCTTTATCATCTAAGAAATGCAGCCAGCGTGCAAGGATTTTGCTGCAGGGGGTATTATTGAACTATGAAGAATTCTTATTAGGTCACGGCATTAATACCAACATACAATGTTAAGTTTTAATGCGATTTACCTAATGATATTAAGCATATTAGAATACAAAGGTTTGAGTACAAAATACTACAGGTGTGATTAGATTTAATGCAAGCTATTGGGATATTAGCTATTTACGATAAAATATATAGGAAATATATGTTTTATAAAATATATAATAACAAAGAGCAAAGTAAATAATACAATTAAATTAATCTACAAAAAATAGTTCTAATAGAATATATTGTTAAATAAAACATTTGTCAATTACCAAGTTTTCATTACACAATATTAGTGGCACTAGTATTTAATGCATGAAAATTATAAATACTAAAGAAAATTCAATTTTAATATTTTTCTTAGCACATTTACATACATTTAATATATACTAACAGTCTAGTGTGAAAGTGTATTTAGTGTTAACGAAGTGTAAATAATAGTTAAAACGAAACAAAGGCATGATGACAACATCTATAAGAATAAAGAAGTATACTTTACATCCAAATGTGAGGAATACATTCAATTAAAGCCAAGGGAAGTTGGTTCAAAGAAATTTATCTGTAACAAGCATTTGCTGCATGAAGGTACAAAACCCTCGCCAGCAAGAATACATTTAGGAGCCATCGTTTTAATATGCAACAATAAACATCAGCGAGGAGGGAGTGATAACGCATCAGAATAAAGCAAATAATTAAATGAATACGCAAACAATAGGTAGTTTACCTCTATTAATTCACTGCGCATATAAGAATTAGTACAAACAAGTTTGATAAATATTAATAATAAAATATAGAAATAGATTAATACATTTATAATTACAATCTATTATCTGAAAGGGTAGGGAAAGTATTTATACATAAGTATTCAATAAACTTTTTGCATTTCAATAGCTAATTTGGGAATAGTATTCGAAATAAACATAAATTATTTTTACACGCCAAAAGTCAATACCCATGTATCAATTTTACTTCTTTACGCTTTGTCGTTCTAACATTAAATATGCAAAATACATACTTACAGAACCTGTCCTTTATTCACTTATATTCAGAAAGCGTTCAATTTAAAGTGTCGGTTAAGACTTCGTTGCAATCTATATATTCCATTAGTACTGTTTAATTTATTGAATGGAATAAGGCACATTTTATAAAGATTTTCTTACATATTTCGCAATATAACAATGACAATTATCTTATCACTCATAGCGAAATAATTTTTAACATAATAAGTTATTCAGCATACAATGTATCCCAAATGAAAATTTATATTTCGTGGACCAATTACAACAAAGCCATCTTTTGAAAATGAGTTTATTATTTATTAAACTGTAGAATTTGGGAATTTATTTCCTAAAAATAGTATCGTCCAAATGTAAACCGTCATTGTTGCCACACAGTTTTTAAAGTAATATTTTTTTTAATTACACTGCTTAGAATTAATTAAGATTTTGAAATTCACCAATAAATTATTATATTCTGTAGTTTAAATGTATTTTTTACTGAATTTTAGGGCACTTTAATTATGCATCAAATCACATAATACTTCGGATAATATGTCTATAAATACGAGTATATGTATAAAATCTTGTTACTTCAAAGGATTTTTATGGTTCCACAATCAACTTAATTGGAAGTTGTATTTTCTTTTACTATATTTTTTGTTTTTATCTAAAATACATAACGAAAATAATTTAATTTAAAACTGCAAATAAAAAATTTAATGCTTAATTTAGGGACGTGAGTAAATATAAACTATACAGTTGTTATTATTAAACAGGTTCACTTATACTAAAATAATAATTTGGTTTCTATAGTTCATCATAAGATTTTTTTTTAAACCATGTGGTTTCTATTTAGCCTCATTTTATTATTCTTAGTTTTAATTTCTTTCATACATCTTATAGTATCTAGTAATGTACAAAACGTGTGAAGTGTACTATTTTATTTCAAAACAAATTAAAATATAAATACAAAATTGAAATACGAATATACATAACATTTTAATACAACTTGTGTAACTTTTAAGGGTTTAATATGGGAGATATTTAAAAAAGGTAAAATTCATTTCAGAAAACTTAAAATTTATATTGCTTATCTATACTTCCTCTTACTATCACGAAGATCGCAAGTCTGCGTTGGCATTTCCCGATAGGAAAATGACGTTTGACTCGATGTGTTATCAAGGTCTGCTTTATAAATGTTTCTTCAGAACTATTTCCCTGCATCTTATTATTCTAGTTTATAAATTTCTTGCCAATCGATCCTGTCAAATATAAATCTGACAAGCATTATTTCCGCCAATTCTTTTTAAGCAAGATGTCCCACAAGGCTCAGCACTCTCTTCACTACTCTACAATTTATATTTTCACAACATACTCAATCCTTATCCTATACCTTGAATTCGACCATATATCCACTCCTTTCTTACACATGATACTAACTTAATTGCACATACTGAAGCCCTTAATTCTGCGCTTAACGCACTACAAACGTCCCTTATTACAAAACTGGTTCTTAAAATGTCCTATGGAATTAAACCCCAATAAATCTAAACTGTTCTTTTTTAAAATTACTCTAAACAAACCAAACTATTTTCATTCCATACCTGTAAATATGATATTTGGTTTGACACTAAACTTTCTTTTAAATCTCATGCTCAATTTATTGTAGTCAAATTCAAAACTGGTGCCCGGTATTTAAGGATATTAACATAAGTATTTCTATGACGATCGCTCTAAATATATAAATTAATTTGCCGGCCCCTTTTGGACTATGGCCTCAATCCATTTTACATACTCTACCTTACATTACATCCAAGTCAAGTAGCTGAAAGATCCGCATTATAAACTTTTACCAAAATAAGACACCTTAAGAATCCTTTTCATAACCCATTCAATAAATTTTTATACGAATCCACAGATATCACTCTTATATTCCAACGTGCATTGGTTATTGGTAAAATTTCTTGAACTAAGCCAATTAATGGATCCATTGTCAAATAATTTAGTATCCCTCCTAACCCCAATATTCCTTCAAAATTTAAATGTCCTACATGCACAATTCATTAATTTATTGGTTCCCATAACTATTATTCAATTTTAATTCATTTTTTATCAAACTTAGGTATATATGACAACTGACATATTTAAGAAATCTTATTGATAAAGGGTATGATTGTACACCTGAGGAATCAATTAATTTGACATAAATAATTAAGAAGTCCTTTATATGGTTTTAAATAAATTATCGAATAACTATAAATTTGATGTGCATATATTTTCTTTTTTATGCAAAAATGTACGAGGGTTGCTATTTATGTATTGAGAACTGGCAACACTGGTATTGCCAGGTGAAGTCTGACATTGCCATCATAAAATTAACATTTTTTAACTATTTGTGTTTCTTACAATAAGTAGAACATTTGATCTCGGGCTATAGATGGAATTAACTCACCAAAATTTTAGACTTATGATTTACTATAACTTTTGACGTGGTCTATATGAAGAACATTGCACCAATCAACTAATTCAATGCTTATATTGTTAATGTAAGAAGCGTCTACTTCGTTTTATTAATTAATTCAATGTTTGGCGATTAAGCGCCATCCACAGCTATTACTGCTGCAAATGTACTAGTAAACAATTGCTAATTTACGTTTCTTCTACTCACACATGAATTCTCTTCATATCCCATCTCCTATTCTATTATTTCTCAAATAACCCAATCCAAGTAAACCTCTACGTTGAAACAAGAACTAAAAACGAGCTTGCAAATTCCTTCAACAATTAGTAATTCATATCAACGAAAAGGATCCATCACATCTTTCCATCCGTCAATTCCCTTTGGTTAAGCCAATCCCCCTCGAATCAATAATCTCTTAAATGAATGAATCAACAATAGAATCCTCCATATATTCCTTCTAATTCTGCTATTAACGATATAATTTTTACAAAGGCATTATTGTATAATAAAATATATAAGTCCTTTACGTTGTAGAAAATTAACTAATAATTAGAAAAAAACACGAAAATATTTCGTAAAATCTACAACAAATGAGTCTTATTAAGACCACAAGAACAAACCACTTTTGAAACAACTACTTCTCTAGCTAATACTTCGACAGACATTGAATAATACAAAAGTAATTTGCGTGTTTTAAAATAGCAAGGCTATCAAAGCAACACTAGTTTGGAAGTATAATAATTTTAGATAATGATAAATACAATTTCAAATCGCACACTAAAACCCAGATCTAAAAACAACTAGAATAGTCACTGACTTTTGTATCAATTTTAAGGTTTGGTTTTTCATTATTCAAAAACGTGCACTAAGAATTATGTTATCTTTAAGTGCAACAGAATCATGTAGAAATGATTTACAAAATATGTTAACAATACAGATTTTTGTTACCCTGTTTATAAGTTAACAAAAACAAAAAAAAGGTGTATTTTACTCGTCAATTAAACTTTACAATAAAATTAAAATATTTAATTTGCTTTGCAAATTGGATCCAAATTCATTACAGGAATATTTTGAATGTAACCTGAATTTATATTTAAATTAAGTATGTATTTAGTTTTAAGAGTATCTACTGTCGCATTTAAGGTTCTACTTATTATTTCTTATGTACCTTTTTATTGGCACTCCTTTCAACTTACATGTATGTATATGTGTATAATGTAATCTTGGAAAATAACGAAAATATCTATGTTCCGACCACGTATCCATTCAGTTTGATTTAAACTCGCTGCACTTCCTCACCCCAATACATTTTCCATTAGCCGAGGACAGAATGGCCAGCTCATGGTGGATTTGTATTGTTTTCAAATTACATTTGAAATTTGTACGAACACAACATCCATGCTCGAGTTCGGATTCGAGCCGAGGACCCATCCGACTACAGTCGACGCTCTAGCCACTGTACAAACGAGGCTGGCTGGAGGACATAATGACAATTTTCCAAAACGAACAAGACATAAACCTACCCATTATTCTAAATTATAATCACTCCTTATTCCAATCAATTTCAATGCATACTTTTTTCTTAATTTAGCCATTTGGGCCTGGCATAAGGGACTTGCCTACAATAAATTAAACAAAGAAGTAAAAATAATAATTATAGAATTTAAGCATCACAAATGGACCGAAACTTGTAATAAACTTAACGAGATGCAAGGCAAGACGTTTTGGATGGAAATAAAAAAAAACAACGAAAATCCGACTACACAAACAATATTAAAAACCAAAATAACAGTTCATTTTGACTGAAGATTCATTAATTGCAACAGCTTTTGCGGGACAGTTAAAATGTATATTTAAACCATCAAATAATAATGGCTACGAAGAGGACTTTTTAAATTTAGTAAATAACTGGTACGATTCATTTGTTAAGTCACCCTTACCACCTCCAAATAACGATTCAATAGACGAGACAAATTATTATTAAATATTACACTTTGGTAAAAATTTCTCTCCTGGTCACGGTAAAATTCCAAGATCAATCCTCAAAAAACTACCCCATGAAATATATTTATTATTTACTGCTTCTCCCATTAATATTTTCCTCCCGAATGGAAAAAGGGCAGAATCATTGTCACCTGACAATGATCTCACTCTTGTTTCTAGCTTCCGCCCCATCACACTTCTTCCTGTTATTGAATTGAATAAACTCTTTGAATCTCCCATGAAACAAAAACTCCTATACACCTCAATCAAATCCATTATCAGTTTTCTTTTCTTCTCAAAAATTTATCATACATCCTCTCTCCATCCTAACGTCCAATATGCAAACTAAACACCTCGAAGGTCAAAAGTCAGCTATGCTTTTCTTGGACATACAAACAGCATTTTATTCAGTTTGGCCTCCTATGTAAATGTTTCCTACTAAAAATCTCCATTTAATAATTCTAATACACAACGTTCTCCCTCATCCCTACTCCTATACAATATATTTGGTCACGACATTAGTAATCCTAATTCCACAAATTTCAACCCTTCACAATATTCCTTGCTTTTTGCCGATGACACCGTTCTTGTTGCCCATGCATCCTCCTTTAAAATCGCCCAACAATCCCTTCAATGCTCCTTCGCGTCCAACCAAGCTTGGTGGTCCAAATGGCGAATCAAAATTCCTCTTCCACAAAATCACACCACAATTTCAGACTCATTCAAATTCAAAACTCTCCTTTAAACTCCATTCACAAACAATAAAAAACAACATCAATACCAGATTTTTACATATATAAATCGATATATCAGCCTTTCTTAGACTATAGTGCAATTCTTTTCACCCAAATCCGTCCATCAATCCTTCACCACTTCCAAATTGCCGAAAGATCCACCCTAAGAATTTTAACGATATTCTGACAACCTGCCAACCCACTTTACGTTTTCCTCAAATAATCTTTTGAAACCATACAAATCCCACCATTTTCCAACGTATACATAATTATAATACAAGAAATATTAATAATTATTAAGCCTTGGTGTTAAATTTGTCAATGAACCCCTTAAATTAATAAGCACTAAAAACCTTTGTTCACAAATTTTATTTAAATTCGCAGATATATATTTCGAACACAAAGTGACCATTATCAATGTTTTAATACTAAATACAAAACTAAAATTATTTGCCTTAAATACTAAACAAAAACGCAGATTAAAGTGAGGGTACAGTGCGGTAATTACAGGGAAAAAACTTGGAAAAGAGGTATTAAGGAAATAACCCGGATTAAGGTAAAGGGATAAAATCTAGGAGTACATTTTGTAATGGGCTTACATCAAAATTTAATAATTTATTTTCGTGTTTTTTCATTTGTATGGCCTCTAGCATGTTTAATTGATAACTAGAGGATTGTTTGATTAATTCAACATTATTTATTGTAATTTTGTGACCGGTTTCATTAATATGGTTAGCTACAGCGGATTTTTCTGGGTTTAGGTTTTTCGCATGTGTGATATGTTCTTTATATCTGATATGCATATTACGTTGTGTTTGACCGATATATATTTTATCACAATTACAACAGCTAATAGAATAAATACCTGATTGATTTAGTTCTTCTGGTTTATTAAAAGTGTTGCCAAGTAATTGTTTTAATTCAGAATTTGAATAGTAGGCGGGTGTTAAAACGTATTTTTTAAAGAATTTGTTGAAATGGGATTCTGTTTTGGGGAATATATTAATTACTCGGCAACACTTTTAATAAACCAGAAAACTAAATCAATCAGGTATTTATTCTATTAGCTGTTGTAATTGTGATAAAATATACAGGGTGAGTTTATCAAATACATATCAGATATAAAGAACATATCACACATGCGAAAAACCTAAACCCAGAAATTTATCTTCACGTAACTCACAAAAAACAAACTAATAAACCCCTTGTTAACGAAATTCTGTATCTCCCACAATACAAATACCCCTTCTAAATATCAACATTCTCGCCTCACAATTCATAAATTTAATCGTGCGAATTATCGGGATAGTTCAGCTAGCTAGCAAAGACACTTTTTTTTCTCACTATTAAAGACAAGGTAGAAAGACCTAAGGTCTATAGCCCAGACGGACTAACACCATCTATAATGGTGTATTTGTATTGTATTCATATTTATTGTTAATATGTATTTTGTTCTGTTTAAATAAAGATTATTGTATTTATAATAAAAAAACAATTAAAAAATAAACATTATAATTAATATTATATTGTACACGAAACAAATTCAATGAAATATATAGTATTGCACCTTTTATATGTTAATAGCTATTAACTAAGTAAAGCAAAACTGCACTATATTATAATCATAGTTGCAAATATTATTATCAGTAATAAATATTAATTGCTTAATTTAACACGAACACTCTGAAATTAATATATATTTTGAAATAATAATTGTACCATATAATCACATAAATAATATATGCAAAATTAATTTGTATTTAACAATTAAAATTCACTGACCTTGTCTGCCCCCTAATTGCGTCGTAGATTTTTAAATATAATTTCTCATAAAGCACCATTTGTAACACAGTAATGTTTCATGCACGAGTTTGTCGGACTGTTTAGTTACATTTATACACTAATTTTATGAGGAAAGGGTAAAAAATACCGCAACTTTTCGAATAAATTAGGGACGCGCAAGCGAATAAACGCGGTGACTATTCGAACATGGAGGTCACTACCCTGGGGACGCAAGCGCATCCTCTACTCACGTGTACACGCTCCATGACGTCACGTGGAGTGACGAGTGAACATCATCTATGTAATAATTGCAGTTGTAAAGAAAAAAATATAAACCGTCCAGTAAATAATTAAATAATATATCTTATATTTCTATTTAGTGGAAAATAAATAATAATAATAAATCAATTTTATATCAAAATATAATATTTCTTAGCTAAAAAAATAAAGTAAAAGACGACAGAAACAAGAAAACTATGTACAATTATTGAATGTGAAACTATATATTTTTAACACACCCCATGGAAAACAATATATGTATATTTTTACAATGTTTTTCTTTATTTTGGTTAATTAATTTATTTATTTCTTAGTGGATAAAACATATTTTACAACAGGTATTAATTTAAAAATATTTACAGTACATATGCAATATAATTATAAAAATATATTTAGTAAATAATGCTATACATTTCTTCAACATTTTACAAAAGTGTAATATATTATCAGATTAAATAATTCTTGTAAAACTAAAATAGTAGCAATAAAACGAAGGTTGTATTAATAAAATAAGCGTTATATCTTCAAAATATAAACATTTGTAGTTAAAAAAACTATTTCTTAAACAATTATTTTATAGGAAAGAAGTTAAGTTATTTAATTTATTGTTAAAATTATTTTTCATTTGTAATATTTTGTTAATATTTGTATATCGCGCAAAAATCAACTTCCCGTTAATAATATTTCACCTTAGTATTCTAATTATTTAGAAACTCAAGAAAATCTATCAAGAAATTTAATATTTATTTAAAATTGTTTTTTAGTTTACAAGACACAAGATGTAGAACTTTCGTTTACCATGATGATAAACGATTGTTTATAAACCGAAATAAATTGGGTAATAATCCCTTATGAATGAATTTATATTATAATTTCTTATATATTCTTCTTTTCATCTTTTTTCCTTTTTTCTTTTATGTATGATACTATTTTATTAAATTAAGAAGGTATTAAAGTATTATTATCAATATAAACTAACTCTTTTTAATTAGAAATTCAGATTACGAAAATTGTAGTTATATTTTTTTATTATATCTACATTTTATTTAAAATATTTTGCAAATGTTTCCTATTTTGAATTTAATAAACAAAATTAGGTTTCGCATAAGCACCAGCTTTTATTATTTGTTTTTTTTTAATACACCCAACTTAAAACATAAATCCTAACATTTCAAGATTCTTACCTAAATATTTAGCAATTTTTTAAAGAGATTTGTTACAGGCGCATACCTACATATGCATATATTTTTTATCTTTGAACTTTGTTGAAAAAAATCATGTTCATTTGTGTATTTTACGCTGATGTAAATTACTTATAAATTAATTAATTTTTATTGTATGAAATTATAAACGTATCTATTACAGTTCTCTCCTTTATTTTTTCTAAAATAATATGCTAATTTTTCAGGAAGACTATTTATTTTCAATTGATTGTTTTATATATAAAATAATCCTTGTTCAAGCAGAATCACATAAAAATAAACAATAAGACATAAATGCTAATAAATGATGGTAGTCTGTCTGAGCTATACATCTATTTTCTTTCTGGTAACTTATTGTCCATAGATTTTTTTAGATTATAACTTTTTTACTTTCTTGATAATATTAAAAAAATGTAGTTTTAGTTTCTTTTACTTAAAAATCAAAAGATTTTAAAATCGTCTTAGTTAATGTTACTAAGTTTTCTGCCTTCTTATATACAATATTTCATAAATAGAATGTCGAACATGTTTTTACGTAGTAAAATAGATAAACAAATTTGGCCAATCATTTGATAAATATTCATCAAGAAAGTCTTCGTGGAGCAGAACTTTTGCCAGACGAATAGAGGGTGAGAATGGAAGAACACATTTTTTGTGAATTCAAACCTTTTCAAGTGCGATCAAAATTTTTGTAAAGACTTATTATGTATAATATTGGAATAAAATAAATAATACTTAATACCTAATTAACGATTTTGTGATTTAATAAAAGTTCAATGGTTCCAACAAATTAATTTAAAAGTTAAAAGTGGTTGGCATAAGATGACATTGTTTTCTCTTGAATGAAACGATGCCTGTTTGTCTAACGTAAACTTTTGCACCACACTATAACGTCAGCCTTTCGTTTATTTTTGGAAATCCATTATTTGTAGTTGTTTATAGTCTACTTCTTTTTTTTTTAATTGCCAACGGATAATAGAGTATTTATCAGTGGCTGAACCGCAAAAAAATAGACTGCAGGGTTTTTGGCTATGTGATGAAAGAACTTAAAATGGATTGTTGTGTCTATGTGGGTTGGTGTGTGATGCATAATAAATTTTAATTATGAAATAAAACACCATTTCTTAATTAAAATTACACGATATGATATTAACTAAGAACACAAAGTAAATGTACATAATATTAATTAATTTTAATTATCGCTTTTGTAGGATATTTTGAGGTCTAGAAATTTGATACACTTATTTTCTTCCGATCTGTATTTTATATTACTGCGCCGTTGTCTATTTATATAAGAACTAAGAGCTACAAGGTAAAATAAGTTAAACAGGCGAGGGATATTACAATACTATAGCATTAATAATATTAATATTAAATCGGATTAAACGATTTTTATAATGAATATATGTGAATTTCATTAAATTCAAAAAATAAAGTTTTTCAATTACGCGCAAATATTATACGAATATTATAAAATTTATAACACACATTTGATTTAAAGTTGACTTTTCTGATGTAAAATAACACGTCAAAATAAAATTGCGAGTGTGTGGAAATTTATGCAAAATAATGGTAAGTAGTAATAGTGAGAGTAGTTTTGTTGAAAAAATCAAAGCCTACGGTAACTATTGCATTATATACATGAACTCCAAGAACATTTCATAACTGTATAAATATCACGTATATTTCTAATAAATAAAAATTCGTTCAATGTTAATAAGTAGAAATCTATATTTGTATTTTTTAATTCATATGTATAATCGTAGAAAAAGTATAGTGCACATTTCGCATACAATTACCATTGCCCACGAGTATGATACTCATTGCCCACGAGTATGAAATTCATACGAGTGGGCAATGTTCTACATTGTATAATCAAAAAGTAACCTACAATTATGTTATTTAATTATAGGAGTAGAAAATATACTATTATTGACATATAATAATACAAAAATAATACAATACTAATGCCTATAAAAATTTTCTTTTCTCATCTCAATTTCATCAAAGTTTTTACCCCGGCACTTTCTTTACTCATTCATTCGGTTACCTTTTTGTTTATTCCTAACCATTCCTCAAACATTCCTTCGCACTCCCCTCGCACATAATACACATTTGCTGTAATTTAACTTTATCCCATCCAGCTTGTGCGACTTTAACCTCTATACCGAGCTACACTTAGCATTTTTTAAACTGCAATCCATTCCTTTTAATATATTCCTGACTTTCATGAATTTTCATTTCCTTTCCTTTTTCTCTTATCCAAGCTGCTACGTTTACTTCATGCTCTAACCATCTATTCTCCACTAAGATTCCCATACACCCAGGCACGCTTTCCATGCCACATTATTTACCTTTCCTAGCGCACACACCCATACTTTTAAAAATAGATCCTTAATACTTTAATTCTTTAAGATTTGAAGTTGAAACTCACCCTTCCATTCTAATTTTTTTACTCTTATCTCCCTTCCTTTATTTCCAAACCTCAACTTCCCTACGATTACACATAGTCCTATCTTCTCCGTGATTCTTTCCACTCTCTTCAATATGCCTATCGTTCTGTCCAATCTCTCTCCATTAATATCATGTCCATGTTTTTATTTCGATCACTGCCCCACCCTTTCTTAAGCACTTCCTCTAATTCACTAAAATATAAATTAAATAGCAAAGAGCTTAACGGCCACTTTTTTATTTAATTTACTATATTACTATTTACTTTTCCATCACTTACTTCTCTCTTTCCCAAACATTCTAGTAAACTCTTTGTCGGCACTGTATTATCTACTGCTTATAAGTCTAAGAACACTGCATACACACATCCTCTCTCTTCCATCACTTTCTCTAATATCTTTATCTCTTTGTCTCTTGTCACCATTCCTCTTCTAAAACCCCCTTGAGTTTCTGGTAACAAACTATTATTCTCAGCATACTTTTCTAGCCGGTTTTTAACTAACGGGTGTCCAACAATTATTGCAGTCCCGGGTGGCGTTGGAATCAAAAACGTAGGTCAATTCTTTCATGTGCCAAATAAATGAACTGACATTTTAATTGTCAAACATAACTTAAATGTGCATTAAAAATGTCAGTTCATTTATTTGCAACATGTAAGAATCGACCTACGTGTTTTATTCCAACGCCACCCGGGACTGCAATAATTGTTGGGCACCCGTTATATTACTGGTAATTTTATACCCGATACTCATCACCGTTATTTCTTTGTAGTTGTCTAAACACACTCCATTTCTCTCTCCATATCTGATTTAGTAGCTCTATAAATCTTTTCTTTACGTTATTTCTTACCTATTTCCACATCGCAGCTTTTTTTCCGTTTATGCTTGTTGCCATTCCATGTTTTATTTCAACAATAATTCCGTCTCCTAACTCACATGGAATTTCACTATTTTCTCTACATTTATTGTCCATTTTTGTAATGACACTCCTATTCGTCTCTGCCTTCCCTTTTTTTCGAATATTTCACATTTTTGCTTCACTTTTACACATTCTTAATTCATCACTCGTTCTCTCCAGAGCCTGTATCTTTTTTCTTTCACATATACTATTATACTTATTTCTTGCTACCGCCACGTGCTTCTTTGGCTCATTGTTTTTCTCAAAATCTTCTATTGATCTAACTTCAACTTACTGAACCTTATCTAGCCTGTTCTTTATATCCCCAATGTTTTTTTACATCACTCTTTAATTTTCACATTCTTGTCTTTGCTGCGCTTCTATATTCTTCTATCTATATCTCTTCTTTCAGTGGCAAATGGTCCGATCTCATTACTTTTCCACTTCCATTCTTCTCACTTCTTATCCTGAAAAGCCCCCGATGGCTATATAATCTATCATCAATGGCCCAATGTATGTTTTCTTATCTTCCCGATCCCCTTCTGTGCATCCATTTAATATCTTTCACTCCTTTTCAATCGCCCGCTCCTTCATCTTCCTACCCTCTTTATTTATTCACTTACCCTGAGATCTTCTTTCAATCATTAAACCTTCATCGCTAATAAAAACCCCCGCATCTCCTTGCTTTAAAATCACCCTACGCTTCCCACTTATATATAATCCTTTTCCTTTCGTATTTGAATTTTTCTGCGACTTGTTGCGGTGAACTAAGTATATATAAATCACTCACAATGACCGTTAATTTATTTTTATTGACTACTAAGGTAAACATAGCATCATATATTGGAAAAAAAATTGTTGTGATTTTTAATAATAATTGATTGAAATTACTTTCTTAAAGATGGATGTTAATAGATTAGCTATCTATGAGCTACAATATGAATTATGCGTTAGAAGTTTTAATGCAGAGGGTAATTGTGATTCAATGAGAAAATGTCTTAGAGGAATAAAACGTTTAAAAAACAGGGAAAAACATTTCATTGTGTACTGATTGTAGATAATGATTCTGAGATTCAAATTTGTGATCAGAAAATTTCTGAACTCAACGATGCAATTGAGGTGTTTTCTGTATTAACAACTCTTATGTCTTTTATTGCGGATTTAGATTTAAAAGAAGAATTGGCATCGAAATCTCTTGACGTGGCAATTCCTTCAGATCCTAATTTTAGTGATGAAATTATTCCAAGTGCCTCCAGTCCTTCAGGCACAGATCAATTAAACAAACTGAGAATGATACAGGTGTAAAAGATATTATAATGTTAAATTTTAATCAGTACCGGTGCATAGGTTTGACTTGTGATGATAATAGTCTAAGTGTAACTTCTCTTCTTGAGAGGGTAGATGAATTGTGTGGTGCTAAGAATATTAGTAAAGATATTCTTTTTCATTCTACTATTGACTTATTTTTAGGTACTGCCGCGTTATAGTTTAGGGCCAATAGAAATTTAGTTTCTAATTGGGATGATTTGAAAGAGTTATTACTGGAACTATATTTACCCTATGATTATAATGACAAATTATGGGAACAAATTAAATCTCGGAAGCAAGGTGATAATGAAATCTTAGACGTCTATTTAGCCGTCATGTAGAACTTATTCTCTCGTCTAACTATTCCCGTTAGTGCAAATATAAGGATGCGTATTCTTCTGAAAAATATATCTCCATGTTTTCAGAGTCATTTTAGTTTAATTGATATTATATCTGAAGCTCAATTATTAGACCTCTGTAGAAAATTCTAGGTTACGAAAATTCTAACAATGCTTTTAAACCTCCTTCGAAAAATTCTGATTTAGAACCTTAATTTAGCTATCAATAAACTAGTAGGTAAGTATGTAGTATCTCTAGTAATAATAATGTGTTTTATTTATAAGGATCCAAATCACGTAGCTTCCCAATGTAATAAACGTTCAATAGGATGTTTTGTCTGTGGTAAAGTGGACGTAAAGAAACCTCAATGTCCAAACTGTAATAGTTCGGGAAACTGAAGAAAGAGTTCTAAGGGGATCGGCTAGGCTGCTTTTCAAAGAATCCGACCAAAAAGTCTAATTCTTTGAATAATAAGAAAGATAAAGTTACGGTGATTGATTTGTATATAGTTCCTAAATTAAGATAAATGGTAGTTTTTGGGATTTTTTTAGATTAAGATGAGTGTTGTTCCTGATCTTCGACGCGGAGAGTGGTACTTTTCTTCAGAAGGATTAAATAGTTTTTCTTATGCAGCTATGAAATATTTTAATCGTCTTCTTATTGAACTCAAGGCCATCCTCAATTCGAATAATTTTAGAATACCTATGTGCGAAAGAACCATATTGATTAAGCAAACGATAATAAAGCACATCATCATACTCAAAATAGATTTTCTTGTTTGCTGTTATTATATGTTAATGTTAAATATGAGTCTGTTTCATTAATTTGTATTGTAATTTTGTATACTTATTTTTTGAAAATAACGATCTATTTTCCATTGTTACAGCCTGTAGCTGTTCCTTGTTTTTCCAGTTCTTCGTGATTCACACGATATTGCAGTTGAGTTTGTGCAATGAATCGCTCAAAATATCCTTACAGTTTCCAATTGATTGTACATTTTGTTGATGGAGTATTAACTTTGAATTTTTCTTTGAATTTTTAGGATATCCATGTTTTGTATGTTTTTTAAACGGAATAAAATATTATCGATAAATAGATTTTTCGGTATTACGTTTGGATTCAATAATTCGTTGGATTTTTCTGCTGTAATCGACATTTTAAAAGATGAATATTATTGTGGTCGTTTGTAATTTATCATTTCACATGCTTTCGAAGTTGTTGCTCTTTAAGAATGTAGTAAATGCCTCTTTAGTCAGTTTTGGATCTAATTCGCATAAAAATGTGCGCATATCCTCCTTTTATTTGATGTACACTCTCGTGTCCCTTGCACTCTATTCTTTTGTTTGCGCTCATATTTTTTTGTTTTTTATTCTTCATTATTAGGTTTTTCTCCGGCAAGTTTTAAGGTAGTATTCTGAATGCTTTCTTCGATTTTGGAATTTTCTTCGTTGGAGTCTTCAAAGGAGGTATGAATTTTTTTTTTCGAAGG
Source organism: Ontholestes murinus (assembly GCA_963969525.1). Lineage (NCBI taxonomy): Eukaryota > Metazoa > Arthropoda > Insecta > Coleoptera > Staphylinidae > Ontholestes > Ontholestes murinus. The sequence goes on along the minus strand of OZ018392.1, from coordinate 46,692,273 downwards.
TGGTATTACTTTTTGTACTATTTTTCGTATTCAATTGTTCTATGTTGCCAGTTTTATCTTTTTTCCTGTTACCGGAGGTTAAATGTTTGTATAATTTTTCAGTTCACTTATTACACTCTTTAGTATAACAAATTCACTACACATTTGTTTTGTACATTTTCCAGTCGTGTTTTAAAATTGTTTCAAAGTTTCAGGAAAGAAATCACATCGTTACCTACTTTCGAAAGGTCAGGGGCTAGCTAGAAGAACTATGTGAGAAATATGAATGTAGCAATTTATTAATTTGTTGTAATTATAATTTGCCTCACATAAAATACGATAATTTAACTAATATTAGTAACTGTGCTGCTTCCAATATATTGCTTAACTTTTGCAAATATTTAAATGCGCATCAAATTAAAACTATACCCAATTCACGCTGCGTTCTTTTAGATTTATGTTTTACCATTATAACTAACGCGCCAATTTCTATTAACGGTGACCTGTTTTTATGAAATAATTTTTTATTTACTATTATATTCTGTTCGGATGTGGAGATAACTAGAAGGATTTAGGAGGATAGCACTAAACCGAGATTCACGACAGTAATGGCGGCAAACATGTATTTTATTAGATTAAGCAGTACATTGAGTGATCTTGAGACGATGAACGCTACACACAGACTTCTTGTGAGTGGGAGCGCTGCGCGGAACTTGAGCGCGCCAAGAATGTTCTACTTGCCGAGTGTAACCGAGTACAATTGGTTGCATACAGTGATTGTTTAAATCTAACACTCCCTCCAAACGATCACCTGTCAAACATATGTTTGGTCATTCAGTGGAAATGTAGGTTAGTAAGACAATGTTACAATAAAAATGAAATGCTGCGTACAAAAACAGTAAGAGTAGTGTTAGTAAACAAGTTTACAAAAGTTAGCGAATAAAGGAGTTACATATTAATACATATTAAGATAAGTCGATAATGCCGATTGCGTTGCGAAATTTTACAAATGGATCATGTGGTAGTGCTTTGGTGAACATGTCGGCAAGTTGTTCTTTCGTATTGACATAGTCTAAATTGATTTGCTTTTCGCGGTATTTTTCACGTACAAAATTGTATCGTACATCAATATGCTTTGTGCGGTGGTGATACACTGGGTCTTTAATTAACTTTATGGCACTTTGATTGTCCACATTGATTGTAACAGCATTTATTTTTAGGTTCACTTCGTCACAAAGTTGTTTTATCCAAATCGCTTCTTTGGAGGTTTCCGATGCAGCGATGAATTCGGCTTCAGCTGTTGATAAGCTGACGCAGCGTTGAAGTTGTGTTCTCCATGTGATGACGTTGTTGTTGGTCAGAAAGAGAAATCCACTGGTTGATTTTCGATTCTCTGCGTCTCCAGCGTAGTCGGAATCTGAGTAGCCGATTATATCTAGCGGTGACGAATCATACTTGATTCCGTAGTGTTTTGTTGCTTTCAGATATTTAAGCACACGTTTAGCAGCGTTCCAATGACTCTCTCCGTAGTTGTTGATTTTGCGGCTGAGTACGTTTGTTATGAATGCTATGTCAGCGCGTACCGTTGTTGCTGCGAAAATTAGGGAGCCGATTAGCTCTGCGTACGGTAGGTGTTTGTCAGTTGGAGTTATCGTCGGATCGGTGAGAACTGTGTTGGGATCAGCTGGAATTTTTGGATCGTTTGCATCTTGTAGATTAAATCTATTAATTAACCGATCGATGTATTCGTTTAATTTTATAGAGATGGAACCAGTATCTTTGTTGCGAGTCAATTGCAGGCCGATGAAAGTGTTCGGGTAACTGGTTTTAATTTTGAAGTCTTCTTGAAGATGACTGTTGACGATGTCCAATGTCGATTGCATTTTGGCGAGGATTAGCCCGTCGTCGACATAGAGGATTAGTATGGCGTAGTCGTTATTTACGACACCCTGGTAAATGCATTGATCTTTTGCACACTGGTTTAATCCAACCCGAATGAGTGATTCACGAAATTTCTCGTTCCAGCATCTCGGTGCTTGCTTCAGCCCATAAATTGACTTTATTAGTTTACATACTTGATTCTTTTGAATATGCATGCCTTCAGGCGGTTGCATGTAAATTTCTTCTTTGAGTTCGCCGTATAGAAATGCGGTTTTCACGTCAAATTGTAGTATGTTGAGTTGTTGGCTGGCAGCGATGGCGAGGAGTATGCGGATTGTGTCATATCTGGTTGTTGGTGCGAATGTTTCATGGAAATCTACACCTCTCACTTGTGAGAATCCCTTCGCGCATAGGCGAGCTTTGAAAACAGGTTTTCCGTTTATGGTTTTTACTTTAAAAACCCATCTGGATCCTATTGAGGTCTTGTATTGAGGTAGATCAGTAATTTCCCAAGTATTATTTTCGTTGAGGGATTGGAGCTCTTCATCAATGGCTTCTTGCCAATTTAGCTTTTCGTCACTATTCATAGCTTGCTGATATGTGTCTGGAATTACTAATTCCGACAAATTCACTTCAAAATCTCTATCGTAGTCTAGTAGATAGGATGGTTCTCTGATAGTGCGTCTTGGTCTGCCCACATTGTTTGTTTCCGGTTCATGATCGCTTTCTTCTTCTTCTTGAGCGTCTTCGTGAGGGTTTTCTTGGTTCTCATTGCAATTATCAGGTTCAGGTTCAGCTTCTGCTTCTTCTTCATCATCATCATCTAGTTCAATTAGGTTATAGTGTGACAGCTCAGTGTTTTTGTTGTTATCGGATACACTTTCTTCGTTAAACATAACATGTTTAGAGACTTTGATGTTACCTGTATTGATGTCCAGTAGGCGATAGTTGGTTGAGTTTCCATCGTATCCTACTAGCATCAGCTTTTTGCATTTGGCGTCTAACTTGCCACGAAGATGAGGAGGCGTTTGTAAATAAGCGTCTGATCCGAAGACCTTCACATGTTTTAATGACGGCTTTTTACCTGTCCATAGTTCGAAGGGGGTTGTGTTCTTATTCTGTGAGTTTGGTGTTCGATTTAGAAGGTATACGGCCGTGTTGGCTGCTTCAGCCCAAAGTGACAGTGGGAGTTGTTTGGCGAATAACATAGCGCGTACGCTGTTCATGATTGTCCTGTTTTCACGCTCACAGCGCCCATTCTGCTCTGGAGTATAAATCCCTGTCGTTTCCAGAACGATTCCTCGTTGGCGAAGAAGATCTTGCGTGTTGTTGTTGATGAACTCTTTCCCGTTGTCGACACGTACACGTTTAATGTCGTAACCGAACTGATTTTTAAACAGATTCACTACGTCACGAAATACACCGAAAACTTCACTTTTATGTTTTAGCATGCGAATTACGCGGTAGCCTGAGAAGTCGTCTTTAAACAGCAAGTAGTAGCGCGCACCACCGATGGAGTCTTTTTGCATTGGACCGCAGACGTCGGCGTAGATGAGATTTCCTGGTGCGGTTTCCTTGTCGTTACGCTTGTTGAATGGATGCTTATGCTGTTTTGCGAAGATACAGTGTTCACAGAAGAATTCTTCGTTGTTTGTTAGCTTCAAGTCTGGGATGAGGTTTTTGCTGAATATTTCTCTGACAGATTGCTTGTTCAGATGACCCATACGTTCATGCCATTTCCGTAAAGAACCAGTCGCAATGTTGGCTTCAATCGAGTTTGGACGAATGAGCAGCTTATACAGATTGTTTTGATTGCGACAGGCTGTGGCGATGAGTTCACGATTCTTGAATATTCTAGCTTCAGAGTTCGACTTGGAGATTGCAAAACCCTTGTGAGTGAGTTGTCCTTCAGAAATGAGGTTTCTTTTTAGGCCTGGCACGTGCCATACATCTGTCAGTTCACTGTTCTGCCACTGGCCGTTGATTAGCTTCTCAATTTTAATATTACCGACTCCTTTAATTTCCAACTGCTTGTTGTCTCCTAGGGAGATGAATTGTAGTTGCTTGGCTTCCTCAAATGTGTAGAAAAGGTCTCTGTTTTGTGTCATGTGGTTGGAAGCACCGCTGTCCAGGATCCACGATTCATCTGCATTGATTGTGCAGACTAATACATCAGCTTCGCTCTTGTGAGCAATGAGGGCGTTGTTTCTAGAAGTGGACGGTTGGTTGTGTTGATTTTGTTGGTTTTTCCTCTTCAATGTCCGACATTCCCTCACATAATGACCCTTTTTCTTGCAATAGTTGCAGACAGCGTTTTTCTTAAAGTTGGAGCCGTTCGAGTTGTGCGATGGTTTCGATTCGTAGGCGACAAAAGCTCTGGCGGTTTCTTCTTGCCCTGCTAGGTTTACTTCTTCGTCTAGCAGTCTGGCGGTGAGATAGATCAAATTCTGTTTGGCATCATCTAACGAGAGCCATGCTTGACGAAATGTAGCAAATTTTGGAGGTAAGGTGCTCAGAATTTTGGTGATGATTGCCGTTTCACTGATTGTGTCGCCAGATTCTTTGATCTGCTTGCCTAGGCTCTCTACCTTGGCGATGTGTTGCGCAATTGAGTCAGTAGGCGACATCTTGTATTGGTAGAAGCGTTCGTGTACGAGCATCTTGTTGGTTTCTGTCTTTTGCTCGTATATGGCGTCTAACTTACTTAAAATCTCAGCGGCGGAGTTGCAGTTTTCAATGAGGGAGATTTGTTGCAGCTGAAGAGCTGAGGACATGATGCACATGGCTAGGGCATCTTGCTTGGTCCATTTCTCCGCATCGTCAAGTACTGAGGGTTTCGCTGTTGCGCCGGTCGCGATGTCGTATACGCCTTTCGCACGTAGTATGCATTTGAGTTGGAATTTCCACTGGGGATAGTTTGTGCCGTCGAATTTGCTTACACTTATGTTTGTTGCCGAATCGGACATTTTGCCTGGGCCTTCGCGGATGCGCGGATTGTACGAAACTTAAGATGCCCGGACGTGCGTACGAGAGCACGTGTTCGCGATACACGAAAAAATACTTGAACGGTCCGAATTTTCGAAAAATATCGGTAAAGGCTTTTAGTCCTTGTTATCCTAAACGTCCTGGACCCATAACCTGTTCGGATGTGGAGATAACTAGAAGGATTTAGGAGGATAGCACTAAACCGAGATTCACGACAGTAATGGCGGCAAACATGTATTTTATTAGATTAAGCAGTACATTGAGTGATCTTGAGACGATGAACGCTACACACAGACTTCTTGTGAGTGGGAGCGCTGCGCGGAACTTGAGCGCGCCAAGAATGTTCTACTTGCCGAGTGTAACCGAGTACAATTGGTTGCATACAGTGATTGTTTAAATCTAACATATTCTCGGTCACTTTTTTAAGAACTATTTCTACTTTTCAGGAAAAGTATTAGTTTAATTTTGCCAATTATGATGTTATAAATTCTTACTTAAGCGCAGTTAATTGAGATTTTGTTTTACAGAACAATGATATTAATCACGATGTCGACGCATTTTATTCAAGTTGTTGTATTCTCATTGGATGACAAATGAATTGAAATCTCTCGTTAAGAAAAATAAGTTAATTCGCCCGAAATTTAAATCTAATGGTCTGCAAAGATTACCATTTTTCTAATATTCGTAAGCAGTATAAGATGTAATCTAAATCAAATCGAATAAGAAGTTTTTTTGGAAATATAGAAATGATCTTTAAGCGAAGATGGTTATACTTCTAAAATGTTTTATAATATGTAGGATGAAATAAAACACGATTTTCTATGTTTTTTACCACGGTATATTAATGATTTTTACATTAATGAATTATGTTCGACTATAGTTTCGACTCTATCAAGTCATTATCAAGTGAATTGATTTTAGAAATACAGAGGTATATATAGGCAGGATACAGGTAGTTAATTAGGGTGGTGCGATTTACGGCGAAATTCAAGGGCGGTACATTAAGCGGGATTTTTGGAGCGCGTTGTGTTAAGCGGATTATGCTAGTTGAAATAAGCTGGAATTTTATAATTCAGTCTGTTCGATTAAAAGATTAACGTTAACGGCTTTTCTTTTTCTTAATATTTCTAATGCTTCTAGCATGTCGAGTTTTGGGCCTTTATTACAGGTGTGCAGTATCTTCATCTGGTCTAATGGCGGGAAATTATGTTTCTGGTCTAGGCTGTGGTTTGAAAAGGAACTATTGTTGTGGTGTAATCTGAACGCTCGAAAATGTTCTCTATATCTCGTTTCGAAGTTTCTTCCGGTTTGCCCTACATATAAACTATTGCACTCTGGACATTCTAGTTGGTATACTCCTGATTTTTTATTGTTTTCGATTTTGTCTTTCGCATTAAATATATATTTCTGCAGGCCTCGGTAATTGGTAACCCAATAGTGCTTCAGCGGGTGTAACTCCAGTCGCAGCGTTGGCACGGGAACGGAGTTCAAATAGGATTGGCTGAAGGTGACGGTCCCATTGGTTTCCAGGCTGTCCTTGCATCCTAATCCGCAGGCATTTCTTCAACTCTTGGTTTCGCCTTTCTGTTGGAATAGCTTGGGGATGGTATACCGGAGTATAAAAAGCTTCAATTCCCCAACTCTGAAGCTGATCTTGCCAACGGCGTGCGGTGAATTGTGGCCCATTATCGCTGATCAAGTTCCTTGGGTAACCGAACCTATGAAAGACCTGTTCTTCTAACAGTTTTAAAATGTTAGTAGTACTTGCCTTTCCGATCGGGAACGCTTCTACCCATTTAGTGAATAGGTCGGTTACTACAAGTATTGAGCGCTTACGTGTTGAGCTTGCGGGATATGGGCCCATTAAATCAACTGCTACGGTATGAAATGGTGCAGAGGGAATTCGAGCCTTCATCGGTGCTTTCTTCTGAGCCTTGCCGCGCTTCGTTGCAATGCAGATGAGGCAGCTCTTCACGTAGTCCCGGACATCCTTCACGAGTGTGGGCCAGTAGTATCGGGCACGAATACTACGTATTGTTTCGTCTCGTCCTGGGTGAATTGCCTCATCGTGCATCGCGTGCAAGACTCTTGAAACCGCTGTGGCCGGCACGAACAGGGTTCGGTCTCGATTTTCTTCGGGTCTGTGGTATAGCGTCTCTTCAATTGCTTCGAATATATTGTTCCATTTAGTCCAATCGGGATGGTTTGGATCTGCTAGCAGCTGGAGAATTCTCTGGCTCTCCTCATCCTGTTGTTGAGCTTCCATGATTGAATGCACGACAGGGACTTCGAGTGCATTTAGCTCTGGTGGGAGGATCGAATCTAACTCAGGCAAGGGGCTGATAGGCTGGTCTTCGGGGTCACGGCTAAGCATGTCGGGTAGCTGGTTGGCTTCTCCTGGGCAATGGCTGATGTCAAAATCAAAACTCTGGAGTAATAGCGCCCATTTTGTGAGTTTTGATTTTGAATCTTTGAAATTGTTCAGCCACGTTAATGCTCTGCTATCCGTGATGACGTGGAAGTGGCGTCCCTCTAGCAGTGGACGATACCTCTGAAGAGCAAAAACCAGGGCGAGGCACTCTTGCTCGTTTATATGGTATCGCTTCTGTGTATCGTTTAATTTTCTTGAATCAAATGATATGATTCTTTTTTCGCCTGCGGGGGTCATCTGAAACAGTACACAAGAAATACCAATATTTGATGCATCCGTTTGAACAGTAAATTCAAGGCCAGTTAAGGGCCTATGGAGCTGTAGAGGTTGTTTCACACGATTTCGTAACATCTCCATAGCGGCTGTTGCTGCTGGAGTCCATTTAAATGTGCGGTTAGTAGCCAGTAAATCGTTAATTGGTGCCGCAATTGCAGCAAAATCGTGTATGTACTGTCTTACCCAATTACAAATTCCCAAATATTTCCTAAGTTGCCGCCGTGTTTTCGGGATTGGATGATTTGCAATTTGTTGCAAATGTTTTTCTAGAGGTCTAGTCATATCGCCGTCCACCATGTGCCCTAAATACTCTAGTGCCGTTTTTCCGAATGAACACTTTTCCGTGCCTAATCGCAGATCGAACTGATCCAGGCGTTCGAATATAAGAGCAAGATGCCTTAAGTGTTCTTCGGGTGTGTTCGAGTAAACAATTATGTCGTCAAGGTACACCATAGTAAAATCGTGTAACATACCTGCGAGTACCTCTTGCGACATTAATCGTTGAAATGTAGCGGGTGCATTTTTCAATCCAAACGGCATTACCCTGAATTGATAGTGTCCTCCATCCGGTGTTGAAAATGCGGTGTATAATTTTGACTTTTCTTCCATTGGAATTTGCCAATACCCGCTTTTTAAATCCAACGTTGAGAAAATTTTCGCGTCACCGAGATCGCGAAGCGCTTCTTGGATAATGGGCATTGGGGTGGTCTCGGAAACTGTCACTGCGTTGAGTTTTCTATAGTCAATACAGAAGCGGTTTTCTCCATCCTTCTTCTTGACTAAAACTATAGGTGATGCATAAGGGCTGGTGCTGGGTTCAATTATCCCTTGTGTAATTAACTCCTCCACTTGTGCATCAATCTCTTGTTTCCGGGCAGGGTTCACTCGATAAGGGCGGATTCTTATAGGCTTGTTCGTTGTGAGGTGAATCTTGTGTTCGGTCGTGCGTGTGCGTTGAGCAAATTGGTCCTTTGGTTGGAATGTTCGACTAAATCTCTCTACTAGCTCTTCGAATTTCTTAGCTGCATTTCCAACAAAATTATGATTTAATTTTGGCGGCCTGGTTCCTTCCTCAATCGTAGGTTGATCGGTCCACCGGATCGTTTGGCGTAATCCAGTGCCGATATGAATGCACCGTTTGCTACAGTCAATTATAGCTTCATGCTTCATGAAGAATCCTATTCCTAGAATAACTTCATATCGAAGCCCGGGCATTATCAAGAACTCCTCTGAAAACTGCTGCGTGCCCAGTCGAAATTGGACTGTGGTTGCTCCTGTAACTTCAGCAGTTATATTTTCCTCAGCTAAATTTGTTCGTGCACGCAGTGGTCGAATGTGGCTTTGAGTAGGTGCATACCGAATATAGTTTTGGCCGGCGCCGAGATCAAGCAAACATTTCAGAATTTGATCACGCACTAATAATGGCAGAATGACTAATTGTGACTTACGAGTAGAAAAAGCGCACAATGGCTGATTGTCATTATCACTCGAAGACACATTTATATCACACTCACTAGTAGTTTCACTTTTCACTACACAATTGTCCTGGTGGATGCGCCCATTATTGTGGTGGAGGTGCCGGAATGCATTTGCATTAAAACGTGGGATGAATTGTCTTGACCTTTTTCGTTTCCTCTTACGGTTGCGTTGTCTGTTTGCGGAGGCGACAGGAGAGCTTAATAGGTCTAACTCTACTCCTGCCGCTGACGATAGTTTCCCGACGATTTTACATGTTCAGATTTTCTGTTAGTTGCTGTATTTTCCTCCTGGAAATTTCGATTTTCGTTAAAAATTTCTCGATCTTGATTAGACGTAGATTTATTATCCGATTTTTCAAATCGAGGGGGCCCGGAGCGATAGTGTTTGCTTCTGTTTCTGCCTATCCAGGAATTGTGGTGAAGTGTTTTATTTTTCGGCGGATCTGTGTTTTGTGCGGCTACGTGTTGCTTGTGGGCTCCAACTTTTGTCTCCGACGATGATAATCTTGTAGCTCGCTTAACAAACTGTTCCACTGTGTCCGGTTTGAAATGTAATGCTTGTTTAAGCGAGTCTGATGCCAATTCCCACATAGCTAGAGTTTTCATTTCCTCCGACCAGAACGACAGATGTCTATCAAACAAAACTCTCTTCTGAATTGCGAAAACTCCTGGTGGCGTGGACCCCTGTGGTTTCATCAGAACTTCCTTGGTTTCATCCAGTGCTACTTTTGCTGGATCGATGGAGAGAATGAAAAGGTCCTTTGCTTCATCCCATGAAACGTCCTCGTTAAAGTAACCGCCGTATTTCTTCGTGCACTCCGCGTCCATTCCCGCTAGAGCGCGGCGGTGTTTAACATCGTCCCTCAGATTCTGCCCCTCAAATTCAATTTCCAATTGGCTGATATATTTCCGCGGATTACGACCATCAAATTTCACTTTGTCGTCCTCGCCAATATTTTTCAGTAGATATGTAATTTGATTCGCGGGCAAAGACGTAGTTATCACTGCTGATGAAGGAGGTGCCACCGGTCGAGGAGATAAATGGGTGTCGACTCGCGCTTCCTGTAGTGGTGACGATCTTCTCGGAGCTTCCTGTCTCGGCTGAGAGAGGCGGGATAAGGCGCGCTGTTCATGTTCAATGACATCTAGTCTATTCAACACCTCATCCAATCTAGCTCTTATTTCGTCCCTTTCATTTAGAAGCTGCTCCTCTCTTCTTAAATGTGCCTCCCGGACTTCTAACATTTCCTTCCACGTAAATGTTCTTTCTTGTTTGCGGAGCCTCAGCTCCTCCTCTTCTTGTTGAAGTAATTCCTCCCGAAGTTTACTGAAGTTTTTCATTTTTTCCAAATGAGCACGGTACTCTCTAGCTTCCCTTTCGTCTAATTCTTCGAGGGCTAATGACGCATTAGAAGCTCGAGATGTCGGACGATGTCTTGGATGCAAAATAATGTCTTCGTTCATTTGCGACGCGATTTCATGTACGGATTGCCTGGAGCTTGGTCTTTCAAAATCGATATCTTCAGCACGGGAGTGAGTGCGCATGCTGTAAGTACTCATCTTTGTTCGAGTTAAAAAAAAGAATTATTATTACTATTAATTAAACTCGGCCCCGTCGAGTTTCAAAAAAAAAAAATCAAAATGTAACTCGAACAAAGTAGTACGTAGTCGGAAATATTATTTAAATAAGTGATTGTGGGTATTATGATTCTCTTTGTTTCTTACAACTAAATAAATTTAACACTTCACAACACTTCCTGTAAAAAAATGTATTAAGTTTAAACAAAGAGAATCTGAATTTTTATAGGCCAAAATAAAATATATACTTGAACAATTTATATTAAATATTTATATAAAATTAGAAATACTTGTGCAAGTAACGGATCGTGAGTTACAAAAATTGTACATATATGTACTATTGCTAGGGTTACGAATAACGCCTGATTAGTGTTATTCCTTAAAAGTAATCTATTTAAAAATAAAATTCTTATTAAATCACGTTGAGCGCCATTTATCAACGGGGAACATTAAGGTTTCAATTTCAAACAAAATTGACAACCCCGGTTTGAATAAAAAGAAAGAGTTAAATAATTTGGCCTACGCGATATTCAAAACGGATCCCGCTGATTACCCTCTAGTTCTTAGGCAGAGCACCACAATCACTTTAAAAAAATGGAAAGGACTTACCTGGGTTCCTCCTGGTGTCGACGTCTTCGGATTAACACACACTTATTTATTATATATATTTCTTTAGAGGATTTTAGATTGGAATTTAGCTTTAACCAATTATAATAATAAAATGCAAATGTTCAAAAACCAAAACAGAATTTTATTACAAAAGAAACAAGAAAAGAAAAACAATAACAATAACAATAAGCAAAAAAAAGAAATATATATATATATACATGTACCAGACCCACACGTCGAACACTCAAAATTAAAATTTAAACTTACAAAAAAAAAAAGAAATGAAAATTGATTTCGCGACTAAACTTACGCACGCACTATTTTCCTTCGCTTGGCAGAATTTCGCAACTAACTACCCTTCCTACTCGCGCTAGTTTTTGTTAACTACCCCAACCCCCTTCCAATCAGTCATCATTGGGGTTAGTGGTGGTTAAGCGCCTAATTCCTGATTGGAGCATCGGCGACGTTGCTGTGTGCGCAAGCGCTTTGAATCAACCCCCTCTATTGCACTTTGACATTTGTTTGTCAGTGTTCGATGCCTAAACATGAAATGATTTAATCATTTGTATATGTATATGTTATTTACATATTGTATGAGTGGTTTAGGCATCTAGAACACATTTACTGCGTTCTATGCTGGGGTTGTGCGCTTTACTTTCACGACGTTGCATTATTGGCCATTTAAAGAAAAAACAAAACAAAAAAATAGTGCGTGAATATTAATTATGTAACTAGAAAAAAAACATTAAAAAGAATTGTGGAATTAGATTTTGAGTGGACGAGTGTTTATCTAGATATGCGCGAAGGGGTTCATATATACAATATAAAAAAAATACATTCGGATTCTAAACATAATTACAATTATGCATTGTGATAATATTAATGCAAAAATTATTTTAAACGTATTTAATTTCATTTGTACCTTTTACCTGGGTTGCACCAAATTTCCCTTAATCCGCGGGCGTGCCGAAAGGTACGCACTTAGGCATATTGGCTATTGTCTAGGCGAACATCTGGCCTTAATGACTAAACTTTCCGGCTTAAAAAAATCTCCGTTTACAACCCTTCAATAAAATTACAGAGCCCCCCGCAAATAATATTTACAATGAACTACCCTAATAAACTAATCCTATATTTACAATTATTTACAATTGAGGCTGTCAATATATATCCACGAACTTGGTTCATTTTAATATTAATGATTAGGAGGTAAAAAAAAATAATCGAAAATGGGCTTCGTTGTTGTCGCGAACTGTTTTAATTATTGTTTCGCCGATGTAATCATTTTGTCGGTGTTTTCGGTAAGACGCCGGTAACAGATTATTTGATAAATAATCTATTCAAAAATTCTTGCGAAATTGGAAAGGATAGCAATGGGTCGATAATGTTCAATATTACTATTAGTTTAAAAATTGGACTAATTACCGCCAGCTTCCAAACATCAGAAAAAGTCATTGTGTCTACACAAAGATTATATATAATCAACAATGGTTTCGCGAGTACGAATCTGCAGTCTTTTATAACAAACATCGGGATTCGATCATCTACACAAATGTTTGAGGATTTTATGCGATTGATAACATCCGACTCCTGGATGGTTGGCATAACTAGGGATTCTCGATTCGAGAAAATCTCATGAGGTTTCAAAAAATCCTTTTGAGTATATACACGAGAAAAAAACATTAGTAAACGCATTAACGTTATCTTGTGGCATTTTTATCATGCAGCTGCCCAGAGATTCTAGATGTACCATTCCTCTGATGGATGCTATTAAAACACCTCCCCCAATAGCTCTGTTAACAGTAGAAAAATCTCTGTCTCTGCGTACTACACTATACTCTGAACTAAACAGCTCAGAAGTAATGACAGAATTATGCAGCCAGGTTTCTGTTAGAAATATAATGTCAAACGAACAACTGCAGATGCTAGTATAGAATATATGAGTTTTTGAACATAATCCACGGGTGTTTTGATAATAAAAACTAGATAAATGTTTTCTTCCTGACGAAATTAGTTTTCCGAACTATTGGAAATAACTGTTAGAATTCCACGAGCATGCTTGATCTAAAGATTGGACTCGCTTGTAGATGTAAGTTCACGTTTTGTCTCCCTGTATAACTCGGACTGCATAGGAATTTGATCATTAGATAAATTCAAATGTTAAAATAAATATAAATGGAATATAAAGAGAAAAGAGAAAGAAAAAAAGAAAACGTACTTCTTACACAAGATGAATATATAGACCACGGCGGGTTAAACAATAGAGTAACAAAGGAGTGACACACACAAGATTGAGGATATATTCAATAATTAAATTAAGTATTCAATAATTAAATTAAATAAGAAATAAACTTTCCAAAATGTTATTCGATATCCATCACTACACGCCGATCGAAAGTTGATTTCAACTACAAAATTGGAAATTCCTCATGATCATGTTGACACTATTAAAGATCTTGGAATCACATTTGACAACAAATTATCATTCACCTCTCATATTCCAGCAATAATGCACTACAAATTTGAGGTTTTGTGTGGTGTAGAGTCAAAGACATCGGCGGTTGAGAAACCTTTTATTGTACTTTGGTGCGTAGACATCTTGAGTTGGGCTCTTGTATCACACCGTCAACTGCAGCCATTAAATGAATTGAAATAGTTAAAATTATATTTCTTTGATGCATGGCATTTAAACAAGTATTACATGATAGAGAGAAATATGACAAGATTATGAAACATAATAAGAGTTTTACTTCTCCTAATTTGAAGATTATAAAAGGCCTTAATATAATATCTCTAGAGAACCTTTAGAAAATAGGTGGAATTGTAAATGTATCTTTAGATTTACCATATTAGAGAATTTATCTTTATTCGTTTCTAATAGGAGAACTCACTTACACAACTTTTATATTATAGCGCAGTTTTTTTCTGTGATATTAATGAAATTAATTCTTCGACATCGAACGTGAATATGACTACGAAATAAAAAACTAATTAATTGAAAAATAATTATATTTTTAAAAATATTAAATATATGAACCATGCCATCAATTAAAAATATGAGATCTCAATAGTATTATAGTATAGTATATACAAATCGTAGTTTGTCAAATAAAATATAATTTAATTTTCAGAAGTAATAATTAGTACTATCATTGCAAATGTTTTTTTGTTAACACAATGATAAACACTATTTAGGATAAAAGGTTTATGCCCGATGAATATATTTATTTTAAGAGTTACTAAACATAAAACCAGAAATAATCTATGTAAATTGGGAATATTAATATTTAGAAGATAATAATCACTGCGGATTTTCATATGATTGCACATATATAATAATTCTCTAAGCTGCTCAAAACTATTGCAATGTTTTTGATATTTATCAATTGCAAATATATCACGGTTCTAGATTTAAGTATGATATAAAAAATATCTCATCGAAATATCGTAAGTAGTGATAGAATTTAGTTAACTAAAGTTAATTATCATTTGATAGTAAAGCTTTAATAATTAATAACTACATATCATATATCATAATAAGTAGAATTGAGAAATATATTTTTTAAGTTACGTGAAGATTATTATGAAGTAAATTTTAATTAAAGTATTATGTACATCTAGTCAATATAAACAATTTTGTGAAGAAAGTGATATTACTTTAATTACAATTTACTAAAAAGAATTGACATCTTTTTAACAAATAATATAAAAATTTTAATTCTACATATGACATCATTATGCTACATCAATTTTGTAATTTTGACATATATTTCGAGGCGCTTTTTTCTACAACTTCCGTTATACTTATACTGTTACATGACTTCACATGTATTCTATATAATCCGAGTCGTTATTGCATTCTTTTTCCTAGATATGATCAATGCCATGCTCGCTTCCTGAATCGATTCATGTCATCAGAATTAACTTCTTTCTATAATCATTTTTACGGGATTAGACAAATCTTTATATTAATAATTTTACAAGTGGAACAAAACTGGGATTGTTATTAAAGAAATATTTAATAATATTATGATTAAATATTTTATATATTTTTAAATGACTTATGACATTATCGAGGTGTATAACTTTTTAAGTTGGGTTTATTAATTAAAATTCTTTTGGTAAATTATGTGCGGTTTAACATATGTATAGTGGTGACCTGTTGCTGTAATTCTGTAGCACATATAGCTGTAGGAAAGGGCGTGTTTATAAGATTACGATTAGCATAATTTTACAGTTATCCCCTGCCGCCGGGGTTTATGAGAGAAGTGTGAAGCCAGGTTAAAGAATAATAATTATGTTAATATTACAATTTAAGACTGCTGTTGGGTTTTCCCAGAATAAAATAATAGCTAGAAAATGTTCTTCCATTTTTTATATTTTTAACAACTTAACATATTTATATTTAATGACGCCAACATTAAACTTTTTATTTTAACACTCTTTACGAAAGTAGAAAAAATAACTACAATTTGTTTTATATTTATACTTTCACTCGGTAGACGCGACAAAGGCGATTAAATGATTCGAACAGGTAGGTTAAAAAATCCATATATATTAGGTCGATGTAGGTGAAACAGTAAAACTGAAAATTATAATCAAATAATCAATTGTTTAACTTGAGAAAGAAGTTCAACGATAATTATGTTCACTTTTAAAAGTTAAAACTCCTTTATTGGCCTAAATTAGCATACATTTTGTTGGTGTTATTAATTTTGATTTTACTATACATCTTCTGTAATTACATTTTGTTCTTGTGTTATCAAATAATATATAACTAACATCTCATAGTCCCACAACGAACAGTTGAAGAAATATTGGCAAACATAATACCATCAATGAAACGGTAAACAGGTTGAGACACCTGTAATAGCCAAAAAAACGCTGTAGATGAGAAAAGAGATAATTGCACTCATGGAGTAACGAAAAAGAAACAAGCAAGCATAAGTAGAACTTGTAACAACAACAACTGTAATGCAATTATTGAGAAGATGGTAAAACTGCGACACGTAATCGTCACGAAACCTAGCGGCAAGTTCGAGATGCCTTTGTTGCAACAACAGGACGTGTGGTTTCTAAGTAAACAGTTAATCCACTGCACAAAGCTCGTCGCTTGGAATGGTGGCGAGCCACATTCAACTAAGATGTAGAATAGAACTTCATTTGCTTTAGTAATGAGTCCAGATTCTGCTTAGGGGCCCATGATGGACGTAGATGTGTCCGTCGATTTCGCGGTAAAAGGCAAAATGTAAAGTTTGCCTTAGAACGCCACACATCCTATACCCCTGGCATCATGGTATGGAGCGCTATGCCCGGTATATCGCAGAAGTTCTACAACCTTTTGAAATACAATACATTGAGAATATCCCAAACGCCATTTTTCAGTAGGACTTGGTCTTTGGATTGGCCTGCAAGATTCCCTGATTTATCACCAATGTATGGAATAGCATTGGAACAACACTTCAGCCATTGCCCCAGCCAACAAGGACTTTGGACCAACAGGCCTTACCACAAGAAGACATTTACATTGACATTTATTCAGTCTATACCTCGCCGAGTTAGAGAGTGCTACAACAACCACGGCGGTCAACACAATACTAATAATAATAATAATAATATCTCTTTATTTTCAAGGTGTCATATACATGTACAAAATGAAAATTCCGTCAAAATTTACGAACTAAGTTAATCTAAAACATATATACACTACAATACATCTTACATCTACTTATATCTACATGCTGTGATAAATTCTTCTATTGAATATGGTTCACATTCAATTAAGAATTCAATTAGTTTTGCTTTCAGTTTTTTCAAGTTATTTTTATGGAACTTTATTTCGTTAGGGAGTGTATTAAATAATTTAATCGCAGAATAATGCACACCATCTTCTGTGGTTTTAAGACTGTGTTGGGGATATATATATATATATATATATATATATATATATATATAATTATTTGTTCTTGTATTAGAAGTTGATGATTTATTATCATTTCCTTTTAAGTGTTTGTGATAAAATAGAATAGTTTCAATGATGTAATTTCCATTCATTGTCATTATTTTATTTTTTCTGAATGGCCCTCGGCATGATTGTTTAGGATTCAAAGAAAATATAATTCTCATCGCTTTTTTCTGCAAACTAAATATTTTTTGCCCGGAGGATTTATTTCCCCAGAAAATTAATCCATATCGCATAATGCTATCAAAATTGCCCATATATGCGGTTTTTACAACAGATTGGCTCAAGTATTTGTCAGCTCTCTTAGACTAAATATTATAGAGTTTAATTTACTTTTTACTGTTTTTATGTGGTCATTCCAGTTAATTCTACTATCTACATGTACTCCAAGGAATTTTACACTTTAGTTAATATTTACAGATGTTCCGTTTAAGACGATTGATTTAATTGAATTTGCTGCATTGGTTGCATTTTTATTAAATATTAAAATATTTGTTTTTTTATCATTTATGATTAATTTGTTTTTTGAAAACCAATTCTGCACTGATGTGAATACCGAATCAGCTTCCATTATTAGGTCGTTTATGTTATCAGCACATATTAAAATATTGCTTTCATCTGCATAAATGATAATGGTGTGTTTACTGTTGGCAATTGTATCCATGACATCATTAATAAACAATAAGAAAAGTGTGGGGGCCATAAAACTTCCCTGGGGTAGTCCAGTAGTTATGAAAGATGTTTTGGATTACCCGATCCCATTGTTGGTGTTTACAACCACCCGCTGGGTTCGGTCACTCAGATAGGATTCGAACCACTTCAGGGCGTTTCCGCGAATGCCGTATTTTTCCAATTTTGAAAGCAAGATGCGATGGTCAATGCAATCATATGCATTTGATAGGTCTATAAAAATTCCGAGTGTTCGGTCCTTGTTTTCTAAGTTATTTATTACTCTTCCCATAAAATTATTTATTGCAGTGGATGTGGATTTTCCCTTACGATATCCATGCTGAGTTGAATTTATTATTTTAAATTTATTAAAGAAATCATTGATTCTATTAATCATGGCATTTTCAAACATTTTAGAAAATACCGACAAGAGACTAATTGGTCTGTAATTTTCAACTTCAAATGCTTTACCTTTTTTAAATATGGGTTTTATTATTACACCTTTCACTTTATTTGGAAAAATGCCATGTACTAAAGAATTATTGATTATATGAGTTAATGGTTTGATTATTTCTATTACGCAGTGCTTTATGTTGTCACTTCCGCATGATAAAGTGTTTTTTAATTTGTTTATTATGTTTTAGCATTCGCATTCTGTGAAGGGTTCAATGCATATAGTATTATAATTTTGTTGAATGTGATCAGAGTAAGTTGTTTGATTTTTATTGACAGTTAGTTGAGAGAGGATATTTTGAAAGTATGAATTAAACTCTGTAGCTACTTCTTCTGCAGTACCTGAAATATTGACTGGCTGATTTGAATTTAACTGTTTACCTTTGACTTCGTTTATTACACTCCAAACACATTTGGTTGAATTATTTGCGTTCTCAATCTTTGATTTGTAGTATTGAGAACGTTGTTGAATTAATAATTTGTTGTATAGTTTTTTTGTGGTTTTGTATGAGTTTAAGTATTTTGTGTAATATCGTCATATTATATAAAGTAAATCAAGCTCGTGTTTACATTTTAAAAGTTCATCAGAAGGAGTCATTTTTGTAAGTTTTGATTTTTTTGGAAAGCATTTTACTGGGAAACATTTATCCACACAGATATCCAACTGATTAACAAATTTGTTATCAATGCATGTTTGAGAAATATGCGTGATTCTTGTTGGTTCGTTAAATACACTACAAAATCCATAACTGCTAAGTTCTTGAAGAAAATTATGTTTATGTGATGTGTTAACAAAAAGATTAATATTTAAATCGCCTGCAATAAATGTTAGCTTATTTTCTTTATTTATTAATGTTAAAAACTGATCAAGTATTATAAAAAAGTCGTCAATACAAGAATTGGGTGGCCTATATAATACTGCAACGATAAAGTTATTTACATTAATGGCAGTGCATTCAAAAATATATGGTTTGCTTATGTTAGTTACATTGTGAAGTTCTTGGTATTCCAATCCATTTTTGGTGTATATTCCAACGCCTCCGTGCTGAATATATTTCCTACAGTAAGCTGCTGATAAGGTGAAATTTTCAATTCCTGTTGATTCCAATTGTTCTCTGTTTTTCCAGTGTTCGGTTATATAATGTCACAGTTGATTTTGTTTAATTCTTCACTTGGAATGTCATTGCAATTTCCAATCGACTGCACATTTTGATGAACAATTATTGTACTTGAGGTTGTGAATTTATTTGACTTAACGGATGATTCCGAGCACTTCTTTTCTTGATATGAAATAAAAAAGTATCAATATATGTATTTTTTGGCCAGAGTTTAGAATTCAGTAAGTCGTTCGCTTTTTCCGCGGGGACGGATATTTTAAATGAGGAGTATTCTTCGGGGTGTTTAGAATCCAGTTTTTCGCATTTAACAGTGTCAAAGTTATTGTCCTTCAGATACTTAGTTAAGTTATCTTCACTAAGTTTAGGATGCAGCTTAAATACGTGAAAATGTGAGTATATTATACCACTTTCGATCTCACTTATATTTTTATCTTTTGTTTTTCTTTGTTTCCCATACACCGTCTAAATTTTCTTTACTTCCTTGGAGTGGAATGTTTGAGGCATTTTCTTGAATAGTTTCTGGGTATGTGACTATCTTGCTTACCGCATCATTTTTTAAATTCTTCCTTATTTCTTGTGGTTTATCCTTCACTGCACTTTTATTTTCTACACTGAGGTTATTAATATGTGTCTGAGGCCATTTTCAATTTGAACTTTATGACGTCACCGACGGTAGACAGGGCACGTCTGTCCTCGTTGAGGGTTCGAGCTAAACTGAATATTGAATTTTTGTCAGAATTTTTTGTTCAACCTTCACCAAATTGTAATTGATGATTCTGACACGAAAACTGAACATAATTAATAAAATATGCATACTATTGATGCCAGATGTTGATAAATTTCTACAAGCACTTAACTGGTCTAAAACTGTTCGTGAATTTATCAACCATTTACGGAAAACTAAAAACGGTCGCTTAGCTGAATTGTTCAAAAGTTTAGATGTTTTTTTAGAATCCACAACAACAGTAGAAAATATCAAAATATTAATCATACTAATATTACTAATGTTAATTTACATGCATCGTCTCCGAATGTACTTTATCAAAACGTAGCAGATGTCGTGCTCACAAAATTGCCAGATTTCTGCGTTTCCGCATTTTTAGATGTTTTTTTTATGAAGAAGTTTATGTAACATGCTTCCTTAAGTCCACCAAAATTTTATTCGGAACGGTATATATTCCACCAGCTTCTGCAGTCATAGTCTACGATCAGCATAAACCGTAGAATAGTTGTACGATCTCTACCCTCATCATCGTCTTTGTGAAATTGAAAATTATTCTGGTTCTGAAGTTACGGCAGGTTCGGCATAATTACTAAATTGCAATACCGATCTAAATATTCACGAGGGTCCCGAAGTAAACATGTCAACAATCTTACGTGTGTTATTAGTTTTGAAGATTACGAAGTGCGCTGGACCTTGCCGAATATAATTCTCAGATAATCTTTTCCTCACAGTTCACATACCTGGCTTTTATTCAGATAATCTCTTAACCAGGTGTTTTCCCTTAGTGCTTTATGACATTTATTCACAAGAGCGGCGTGAGAAAAATTGTCGACAATTATCGTTCCATATCAATTCTTTCGTATATACAAAAATTTGTGAAGGGATTATTATCATAGTTACCTATTTAGTTGCCTTGGCGTCTTGCTGAACAATCGCCGGCATGGATTCAGATCCTAACGCTCAACAGCAATAAACTTATTGATGCATAATCAGTATATTACTAATGACTTAGAGAAAGGTGACTATGTTGACTCAGTCTATACTCAAATCTCAAAGGCATTTGATATCGTTGATCGTACCATTTTTATAAATAAGCTGGCTAATTTGGTCGAATCTGTTAGATCAAACCCTGGCTTTTCGAATTGGTTGTACAGTTTCTGCGTCCAATAGAGTCACTTTTGGGGTTGCCCAGGGTTCATGTCAAGGGCCTCTTCAATTTATCAGGTTTATCAACGACGTCGCCAAATGTTTTAAACATTTTCAATATATAGTGTACGCCGATGGCATTACTATATACTCGGCTTTTAATAATACAGAAGCTTGTGCGACGATGCAAGAGGATCTCGATAGATTCATGGAATGAAGCTAAATATCACTCTCTTATTAAAAGAAGGTGAACTTGAGTTGCAACAGTTACTATCTAGGAAGTGCAAAATTAAGGCACATTAGTAATCGGTGCTTCTCTAAACATATTTCTATTATAGCATCAAAGCCATTCAGATAGTGGGTTTTATTAAAAAGCACTTATAGCAGTTCAAGGACAATTATACTTCAATCTATTTATATAAAACTCTCGTCCGACCGAATTTGTCTCCATATATCGGTACTTGAACGAGCGCAAAAGAACATTTCCTATAAGTACGCCTTATATTATTGGATTGTCTCCTCTAAAGGAACGTAAAATACATGCGAAGGTTTCTTTCATTTTAAAGTACTTCAAAATAAATTTAAAAATACGAAAACATTTCGTGAATCTACAACAGTGAGTCTTACTAAGACTACAAAACAAATTAATTTGAAACAACTACTTCTCTGGCTAGTACCTCGACAGACGTTGAATAAAACAAAGTTAATTTGCGTGTTACAACGAACTAAAGGATTTTAATACATTTTATTATACTTCAAAATGTTTATAAACAATTTTTACAAACAATTATCGATGGCGTTGAACAAAGGGATATAAAGTAGTAGTAGTAGTGTTTGGCTATCGACCAGGGGTATATATTAGGTCAGTTTGGTCGTTTATGAGTAGAATTTTTAATTTCAAAAATTTCAAGAGACTCGAGTAAATCCATTTTTAAGTCTTTTTCAGTGAACTGGATTATTTTAAGTACATCTGTGTTGATTTTGATATTATATATATAATAATAATGTATCACAAAGTAGAGGCCTCCACAATTACCTATTAATTTACTATCTTTTACATCTGTTTTATTATGTAATGTATCGTCCTTAAATTGTTTGATATCTTTAATATCTAGTTTTAACGTGTGTACGTTTATTATATTTTTATTTTCTTGTGAAAACTCTACACGTTAAAAAAATAAAAATATTTTTGTATTAATTAAATTCTTGATTAAATGAGAGAAAAATAATAACAACTGAAACAAAACCAAGCTTTTTAATCAACAATTTAATTAAGTGCGCTAGTCAAGAAATAAAACGTTAGGCGGAATAATATAAACATTATGTGTTTTCTTGGAAGAATTATTTAATTTATATGCCAATTATAGATGGCATTAATAAAAAGATGCAAGATATTGTTATTACCACTTTTCCATTTTCCTGGGTCCAACAAACATGACGTTAATTAAGATAATAGACATGTGTTATATTTATATAATAATTAAAATAATAATTTTAGTTGCCAATAAAATCTATGTTAATGAGTAAAGCGATATCATATAAAAGTATAAAAAATAATTGGTGGTCTTAAAGAATAAACTAATGTATTTAAAAATATCAATTTCAACCGTTCAGATCATTTTATGTGTAACCGGCAGGTATTTTTGTGGCGGCATCAACTTTTGATTCGTTAAAACGAATGAAAGTTCTCGTTACATACAAACAATGTTGTGGTTTGAAGTTCTATATTCAAAGGAATATGAAATTCTAGTTTTTCTTTTTCTATTGGTATGGTAACGCAGCGCTTTCATTTCATAATTTCCAATTTCTTTTGTTCTTTATAAACATTCATAATAACTGTATAGTTTTCAAGTTTCGTGAAGTGATTAATTACAACAAATAAAAACTTCACTTATTTATTTGTAACGTTAGATGTACATTTCGAGACACAAGGTGCTCATTATCAATAACAAACTGAATTCTTACATTGACTATGGAGGCTTCTACTTCGTTATACATTTTAATCACAAATTAATCACAATAATTACTTTGTTTTGTATAACAGTTATTTATTTAAACGGTGACCAATGGTTTCAATACATTCACTTATTTTCAAACCGAAAGTGATACGTGATACGTGAATGTATTGGAACCATTGGTCACCGTTTAAATAAATAACTGTTATACAAAACAACGTAATTATTGTGTTTAATTTGTGAATTCTTACAACTATAGGCGAGGTATATATAGTTAAATAGGAAAATCCAGAAAGTAATTAAGTTGGGTGTGATGGCGGCTAAGGGTTCAGAGTGGATGTCGTTAGAATTGCATTCTCTGCGAGGTTCTTTTTGGATAAAAAATGTAAAAATATTTTTCATTCCTAATAATGAAAAGTAAAATAATTGTTCGATTTAATTAATTTTCACAATTTTTTAAAGGGTACAAAAATGTAAATGTCATTACTATTGATTAATGTTTATAAACATGGGACTTTATTGATATTGTATTTATAATTTTTGGGGGGATGTTACTAAAATAAATCTTACAAAATAAAAAACAAAAATATGAATTAGTTTAAATAACATATAGATAAAGTTTAATTATCTATTTTCATGAAATGAACGAATTTATTTTAATTCTACCAGAATTATAGTTTATAACATAATACTATGTATCTTCTCTTATTAAAACCTTATTTATATTATTTGATCTTATAAATACAATTGCATTTTTTGTCAATTTGCTAAAAATTCATTTCAAAATTTTAGGGCACAGCTCTATTGTGGCTGCTGGCCCACCGGACAGATTTATGATAGCCGATACCCGTTAAATACCTCGGACGTACTCCATGGAAGTTAGTTCAGTTTTGCACTGCCTGCAGTCAAGACTAAGTAGCACTGACCAACCAGTCTACCCTACTGCCGCGCCTTGAAAACCAAGTCTAACCTACGCCGTGATTCTGTTCGGGACATACGTATTGTACCTAAATACTTAAGAAAAGTTTGTGCAGTACGTATTTGAATTACAACTGTATAGTGTGTGCTTCTTTACATCAAATTATCATCCTTGTGAAAAGTTGTATATAGTACGTTTTGTATATATGTTTCTGTTTTTTTTTTAAATAAAAACATCTTCGTGTGGCAATTCTGGCCCCTATTCCTCCAAGAACCCCTACAAAAATGGCAGCCCAACGTTCGGCCCGAATTACGAGAAGTACCATGGCAAAGATGACACAGCAAATTGTTCTGACACAGGAGCAATTCCAGGAACTACTTCAACAATAACAAAGGATCACAGCTACGAAACAAAGCGAACCGCACAACTCGGTACCAAGGTGCCCGAGAAAAAGCCAAGGTAGAAAGTTTTATTAATACAGTGGAAATCTACAAAAAGATTGAGAATATCTCCGACAAAGACGCTCTCACAGGATTCGCCCTACTCCTGGAAGAGGATGCTGCGATATGGTGGAACGGCATCCGAAATAACACAACCACATGGGAAAAAGCTCTGTTAAACTTACGTGAACACTTTTCGCCCCAGCGACCGAGCCATATAATTCTCCGCGAACTGTTCGCCAATCGAACAAGAAAAGCCCGAAGGTTCCGACGTATTCGTGGCAAACAAATGATTATTACTGGCAGAAACAAGCTATCTAAGGAATTGCAGCTCGATATCGTATTCCATCTGATCCACCGCGAGTTAAAGGAGAGGATCCCTAGAAACAACATAAATACGCTCAAGCAGCTCATCAGAATGATGAGAGAAGTCGAAAGCGCGTTAGAAGAAGCCAAGGAGGCTAAGGTTGAGAAAACCGGAAAACACCGAGAAAACAATGTGCGTTCTGAAGGAATTATGGGCATTCCTTCAACGAATGCAGAAATAGAGAGAAGGCAGCTAAAGCAGAGCAACAACTGCCAGAAAAAAAGAAAACGCTGCTAGGTTCTCCTGCTACCGTTGTGGCAAACCAGGAGTGGTCAGGAGCAAATACCCAAATGCTCCTCAAGCATCTAACAATACTGCCACCTTCCGTGCCGCAACAATAACAAAAAATGAGTCCTACAATAAGAATATAAGTTGCAGACTGCAGCGGCACCGCATGCTTCGACTCCGGGGCTGAAGCAAATATCGCCTCCACATCGCTAAATCAGCAACTAAAAAAGACAGGGCACCATTTCAAGAAAACAAATCTCCAGGTAACGTTAGCCGACGGTAAGACCTATATGGAGACAGTTCTTGAAACAACAACTACTGTTCAAATAATGAATAAACGCCTCCAAACCACCTTCGTTGTGTTACCTGGGAAAGAGGACAATCACACGCTCATTGGCGTCAACTTCATTGAGGACGCCCATGTCGTTATGAACATACCACAAAGAACATGGCATTTTTGTGACAACCCCGGCAGGAAGTTCGAATACCCGCCAGTGAATGACAATAAAACCGACAGGGCCCGCTCGTCGCCTCCCAGAAAGCTCGCATCAGACATACAGCACCAATCCCGATGGAAATGGACTTCCCGAAGGACGGATACTACCATGTACTAAAATTATTATCACCAATTCCGGTGGAAATGGAATTCCCGAAGGTCGAATATTATTGTGTTCCAAAAATATTACCACCTCGCAACCACCTGAGATCAAAAGACCTGTTGGTGGAATTTAAAGACCTATTCGGCCCATTGGAAGATGCCACCCCAATGGGCGAACATCAAATCAACACTGGGGATAGCCGCCCGATTGCGTCTCGTCCTCCATACTGACTTACGAAGCCCCGAAAGCATGTATTGAAATCAGAGTTAAATAAACTATTAGAAAGTGAATTTTTGAAGAGACCAGTTCGCCCTGGGCCGCTCCAGTTGTGCTAGTGCCGAAAAAGGACGGAGGCACCAGACTATGCGCAAGCTGAACGCCGTAACTATTGCCGATGCATATCCACTACCCGTCTCCAAGGAAGGAGAAACCACTATCCTTATTGTTGAATATCTCGCTTCAAAATGAATATAACTCTTCGCGCTTCAGAGAGCCACCGCTGAGAACTGTGCTCGGAAACTCATTGACAAAGTTTTCCTATGAAATGGGTTCCCAAGGAAAATTATAAGCGATAACGGCCCCTAATTTGTTGGAGCAATCCTCCAGCATGTCACCTATGTCTTCGGAATCGGGTTTTTACCCGCCTATCATCCGGATTCTAATCCGGTCGGGAGAAGAAATCGGGATCTCAAGACCTAGTTAGGAATTTTAGTAGGTCGAGACCACACCTGCTGGACCGAGAAACTCCCTTCCGTCCGCTTTGCGAAGAATTCTGCTCTAGTATCCACCACTGGCTATTCACCCGCCTACCTAACTTTTGGTCGTGACTCCGAGACCCGCAAGATGCCTGATTAACATCTTGCGGGTCTCGGAGTTCGGACCTACGAGAAGTCCTGCAGAGTGAAAAATTTGTCGTCGAAATCACTCCATACCTGAAACGGTTGTTGCAGACCCTGGAAGAAGTCAAAACAAAGAAATATGCTGACCAAAAACAAATCTCCAGCCCACAGTACCAGGTTAACGACTTAGTCTGGGTAGTAGTGCATGCTCTGAGCAATACCCAAGAGTAATAATCCTCTAAACTGGCACCCAGTAAAGATGGTCCGTATATCATTATCAAGGTCGTCAGCCCAACTAGTTACGAAGTAGCCGCTCCCAACCAGTCAGAGCTTTGACTGTCTATCGAGGAGACCAAACTGATGAACTAGAACCGTTGGTTCCTGATCCAATCCGACCAATGAGAAGGAGAGGACGCCCCAGGAAGCACTAGATATGATCCAGCTGCGAAGGTGGAGTAGTAGTAGAGGGAGGATGTTACACCCGGAGACAAGGATGGGAGAGCAAAGCGCGCTCGAGTACTTTCTCTCTTACACACCGACGCACCCGCGGTACTACCCTACGTTGTATCCCTCTCCACTGGACCGATGCGCCGCTACCCGTTAAATACCTCGGACGTACCCCATGGAATTTTGCATTGCCTGCAGTCAAGACTAAGTAGCACTGACCAACCAGTCTACCCTACTGCCGCGCCTTGAAAATCAAGTCTAACCTACGCCGTGATTCTGTTCGGGACATATGTACGTATTGTATCTAAATACTTAAGAAAAGTTTGTGCAGTGCGTATTTGAAATACAACTGTGTAGTGAGTATTTCTTTACATCAAATTATCATTCTTGTAAAGAGTTGTATATAGTAAGTTTTGTATAAATGTAATGTATTAGTTTCAAATAAAGTACTACATACATTTTCAGTATTTTTTTTATAATTAAAAGAGACGTAACAAACATTATTAACACTTACATTCTGGTTTAATAACTGACCAGGTTTATTTACATCAGTAACTGTATTTTCATTATAAATTAGCAATTTGCTGTAGTATTTTTTATATCACCAAATATCGGGTAAAAATTTTCAAGAATAAATTCATTTTGGAATTGATAGACTTCCGATTAGAACGGCTAAAGAAATGAATGAAAAAATAAGGATTATAATAAAAAAGCATTTTTTATCATTTAAGATTGCTCGATTCAGTCGAAATTTTATAATATAAAAAAATATTTCAATAATTGGTAAATATATTAGTAATACATAATTTGAAAGTAAATATCCACATGCTTTCTATACAGCCCTTTAACACATTTATTTCCAAATAATTTAAAATGCTAGATTTGTTACCACTTATCAATTACTGTAATATTGAACAGAAAATATTTATAGTAATTTTTTGTTAAATAATTTCGACATTATATTAGTATATTTAAAGCAGCTAGTATAAGGTAGATTATTTATACAATCAACTTGAAGTAACTCGCAACCCTGCTGTGACCAGAAAATGAGTTTGTGATTAAGAAACATGATACTATTTCTTGTTCAGCTGATCGCCACCGTTCTGTTAAATATTGTAGAAAACACATATAGCATATAAAATATTATGGCGTTGTAGCGGCGGGCAAATTAAATAAAAAATAGTAATCCCCTAGTTAATCTCTTAAACGGGCAAACAGATTTAATTTACTCGCCGCTATTTAACGTCCTCTGGTTTGGAATAGTCGAATAAAAAACGCAGTAAATGTTTTATTTGGTGCCAAAATTGCATTAAAAATGAAAAATATATAAGAACAAAAACATAGTATATTTAATTTATACATTTAAATTTAATTATGTAGCAATTACTTAATAAAATTGACCTTATAATCAATTTAGTCTATTGTATTAATACTTAGATCAAAGTACTTTAATTTAATAATATCAATTTATTAATCAAAAAAATCAAAACATTTTTTGGAATAATTGCATACGTTGAAATAAAAGCCGAAATTTAAAGTTATGCAAAAGTATAAAAGTCTGCAAGAAAAACTTGTCTATATCAATAAAATTCTAATTGCTTAGAATTTCACTTAATGCCTATAAAAATACCATTGATAACTCGATACTTACAATTTCAGCACTTTTTCCGATTAATAGAACTTTAATTGAAGGACAATTTTACAACTGTTTATTATAATAATTTTGGGTCTATTGAAGCCAAATATATTAAAAAGAAAATTATTTATAATTAAAAAATACTTCATTTGTCGCTTGTTTTAATCAGTTTTGTTTATTATTAAGTAGTTTGGCCTAATGCTATTATCGAGAATATTTATTTATGTACCTATTTATTTACGGAGACTACATTGTATACTATCAGTTAACGTCTTCTATACTAAGTGAAACAAAAATCTATTAAGCAAACATATCAATAAATTTTAAATTTGTTTAAGTTGACCCAAACCATTATTTCTTATAAATCACTTGAATTAATATTCATTCTAAATCTTCGTTCTTTATTTTCAGCTAATCGGCCTTGAATATAAATATAATAAAAAAAGAACGTATAATATTTTAATTATAGAGACAAACAATTACAACAGTATCGCTAGAAACATAATTTTTATCATGTAAATATTCTGCTAAAAATTCCAAAAATTTTATGTTAATCATAATCTAATGGAATTGTTTAATATTCAAGAAAAAATAAATATGGTCTAGGCAGAGATGATTACACAATTTGGAGTAAAAAGGTAAACCGGTTTAGGTAGATGATAACCTTCTACAATTCGTGAGTTATATTGGATATTAACATATTGCTGTATTTAGTCATATTCTAATCTTCTTAGCTATACTTTCTTTCGGTTCTGGCTCGTTACAGTGTATTATTCTTCTGAATTTGCGTAAGGGCCGTCCAAGAACAATATAGTAGCTTCTTAGTATGTTTCTTTCTTTTTGCACAAAGATTTTCTTTCCTCTTGCTTATGCAAAAACCTGAATCAAAACCCAAAATTTAAAACTTCTACATTAAGAACACTTGAATACATTACAATACATCATCCATTATTATTAGAGACAGATTAATAAGACTGACAAATCCAGGCTGTTCGATAGCCTTTTAAAGTACCAACAATACTAACATATTATTGTATTTATTATTTGATTTTGTGAAAGTCTGTTAAAAAAGATGTTGTATTTTTGCTTAGCATAAATCGAGTAAGTGGACTAATGTGAAATTAAAAAATCATCCAATTAATCGTTTGATAAATTTGATGTAACATTAAATTATGAAATAAAGATATACCCTTACAGTTAATCAATATGCTCAGCAGATAAAAATAAGAAGCTAATATTAGAATATGCGATATGCTCTAATGTATGTGCATATATTCTTAAAAGCATGTTCCAAAAACTTTCCAATAAACTCATTTGAATAGTTTCGGTAAGTAACTACACAAAACACGCGTATTTCTCTGAAAACGGACATAAGCAAATTATACAAATTGCAATATTGCTGATGACAAGATAATAAATATTCGTATAATAAAACCTTGATTACAAAATGAATGAATAGGTTCACCGAAACACAATATTTTAGAAAACATTATGCCCAAGTTCTTAGTTTCGCTTACTTAAAACTATTACTTTCAATACTGTAACAATGTAGCAAAAATATCTGACAGTAAGTTTCATGAAAACTGCAAAAATGGTGCTTTAGAACACTAAAGTAGCTAATTTCATAGTCATGGAGATGATTATAGTCCAATGCAATTGTGTTACAATTTCTATGTATTTTATGAATTATAAATGAGCAATAGAAGACAAATGTATACTTAAAACCAAAATTATGTACCTCTAAAAATTTATATTTCAATTATGTATATCTTAAAATTTACAATTGAAAAAATTAACATATTTGAGGCCTGGTTTGTTTCACTGTTTATTTATTTTCACCACAAGATACATGAGAAACTAATTCAAGAAATATTTAATAGATTATCTTATACATAGGAGAATTTGTTGAACAATTTGTTGTCAATTTTCATAAAACAAAATGATGACTATAAATTGAATAAACCTATATCAAATAACTGATTTTGAACCTTGCACGAAAGAGGCCGGACTTCCGCTAAAAAACCTCGTGTTGTAAACTGAAATATTAGGACGCTATTGAAGTGTTGGTTCAAATGGTCCGAGGAAGGGGCTCAATAATGTCGCCCTGGATCTAGACATCCTGGGAGGACTACAGATCGCGAAGAACGTCGCTTAAGAGATTTGACCACAAGAGACATATTTTCAACAACTTGATCAATTGCATATAATTAGATGAGAGGAGTAGGACTCATAATAATAATGTAGTTTGTTTATCGCCGGATAAGGTACTATGGGCTGCGTTCATATCGTCCATTTTTATGTCTTCTTCTTTCACCACGCAAGTTAGAATAGAGCAATGAAAAAGCGAATTGGATACAAGAATGGCATGAAATTGTGTTTAGTGACGTGTCTCGATTTTACTTGTGAGCCCACGATGGGCACAGAAGGATCAGACGGATGCGTAGAGAATGTACAAATTCAACATTTATTGTGGAACGCAACAAAGCCCTCACACAAAGAGTGGCGATATGGGGTGCAATATATTAAGGTAGCAGATCACCTTAATCTTCTTTGACGGCAACCTGAAGGCAGCTGGTTACATTGCCAATGTGGTAGACCTTCCAACCATTGAAGGTATGCAATTTTCAGGGACTGAAAAACCCTATTTTCCAACAACATCATAAGCCCCCTTATGAGGTAAGGGCTACAACACGCCTTTTGGAAGAAAACAACATTGCCGTCCTTCCATGGCATGCTCGGTCGCTTTATTTGTCACCCACTGAACATGTATTGGGATGTGATTGGGAGGAGACTAGGTATTTTATCACACCCTTTAGATATAACTTACACGATCTTCAACTACGGACTCAAAAAGCTTGGGACGATATACCACAGGCAGTTATAGATCACTTGATTGATAGCATGCTACGCTTTTATCGTTCAAAATTCTAGCTGTTGCAATTCTTATGGAAGTCAGCATATATCAGGCACCATTAAAAAATCTATTGATTAATAATACCAAGCTAATTCAAGTTTAAAATTCCATTTAGGTTTTGTAAAGAAAATATGGGTTTACAGAAGAAACAAATTATTGAGATTAGTTATATGTTAATGCGAAATTTAATTACAATCAAATAGTTAATATATTATTGCTCAATTCCATCTACAACCCATTTAATATTCTGTATCAATTAATAAACATAATTTCTATTGAGAAACGCCTGTAAATCCATTCATAAGAATTTACCACCAACCCACATTACTTTGACTATATGGATCCCTCGTATCTTCTAATAATAAGAGTATTATATCAAATATCTCGCAATCACCATTCATGATTTTATATCTACATTTTATACTCATATTAAGATGTTAGATTCATGCTGAAGGATCTATGGTATACGGTTGTTGAACAGATACATAATGTATTTTTTATATACTTCTGTTCCTTTTTTATGTATAGTTATATTATATTTAAAATATCTAAAGAAATCAAAGTTAAGATATGTTTGTAAAATTTACTTTTAACTTTTTATTTTATTTTCGGATTAGTAAAGGTGTACCTCAAGGATTTGTACTTGGCCCGTTACTATTTATTATTTATTCCTTCCTCTTCAATAAAACCATCAAAACTTGTAAGAGTATAATGCACGCCGATGATTTTCAAATATACTACTTCTTTAAAGCCGAAGATACTCTGCAGTTATTCAATATAATACTCACGTTAACAATAATATAAGAAAAGCTTATGCTAATCTAGATCTCATTTACCCGCAAAATCACTATTTATCTATTAAAGTGGAAACTATATCTTGTATTAGTTTAATGATGTCATGTTTCACTTACTCTATGCAGATATATGGTCCATCTACTTCAAAAGAAAATATAATCAAAATTCAAGGGGTACAAAATATTTGGAGTAAGAAAATTTGATCGATTACCCCATAAACTTCCTAATGTGGGATGGTTTGATGTGGAGAATCAAATTAATATTGCATATGTTACTTATTTTCTTAAGGTCATAAGACTAGAACAACCATCATATCTTTTTAAACTTATTACTTATAGAAGTGATGTGAATCATCTGAATGTAAGATATGGCAGTCGTATTGCTATACCTAAACACCAAACACCAACATTGCATCAAGGCAAAAGTCTTTCATCTTCAATAAAGCAAAAAATTATAATTCAATCCCTTATGAATTAAAATGTTTAAGCATCGGAACATATAAAAGGAATATTATCTCTATTAGTAGGTCTCTCTATTTATGTTTTTTTGATACTCAAAAGAAAAAATGATTGCTCATTTAACATTTTATTAGTACCCAGCTATATAACTAGCGTTTATGTGCAATTAAATAAATTAATGATATTTTATGTTATGAATTAAATACTTGTCATTATTGTCCATCAAAATTAATGGCATATTAATTTTCAAACCTCTCAGTTATTTCTGTTTAATACATTATTTATAAGTTTTACATCTAATCGAGAATGCCAATAATTACATCCTAAAATATACGACTAGCGCTGCTATGAAATATTGTATGTCTGTAGTCGAAATGGACCCACAACATTATTTGTGTACTTTACTTTCATTATTGTAATTATTATTGTTTTCGATAGAAGTAAATGTATTGTTTTTTTTAAATTTATGACTTAGGTTCTGTATTCGCATTTTTATATTTCTTACTATGTATACATTTTGGTCATTAGCGACTAGAGAGAAAATTACATTTTCAAAATTTGAATAACTTACCGAATACATCAAAATACTCCTAATGACAAAGAAATGACATTCTTAATAAGAATGGTAAGAAAATATCACATTACGTGATCTTTTAATGTGTTATTAATCAATACATCTTGATTATAAAGTATAATTACATGATTACTAACAAAAATAAGTGTCAAAGTTGGATTAAGATGGAGATAGTGTCTTGCATATACGTGGTATACTCAAGGGAATGTATCCGAATAAGCCAGTGCTAAGTAACAAAGAATTAAAATGTGATTTTGTATAAAGATATAAGAGATAATGCGATTCTTGATGGAAACAGATATTACTATTAGGTGGAGAATAACACTTGTTTTTTTCCATAATGTTTTTATTTTTATTAAATTTTGCAAACAGAGAAGAAAGCTTAACCTGCTGGAGGGATTAGAGATCAAGAGGACAATCGACAAGGGGATTAACGTCCTTAACAACCAACAGCAGCTAATCCAGGCCGACAGCATTTTAATCGCGGGGTGGTCCGTCAATTACTTACCTGCTTCACTATATATGGTTGTACATTTTTCATTTGTAATTAGTTTTATCTTTGATAATGGTCTGCGAAGACCAAAACACGTGTCAGGCAACTAAAAATAAAAACATTATGGAACAAAACAAGTGTTATTCTCCACCTAATAGTAAAGTATCTAATTCTAATTTTAAAGAAATTCTTATGATCATATCAGGAAATTGCATAAATATGAATTTTTATATAAAATCCCTCTATTCTACATCCGGAATATGTTGTCTATTTATATAGAAGTATATTTTCAGCATTTAATATATCAGGTTAAATATATTTGATTATTAATTGGACAATCCTTTAGTTTCCAAACTTGTGTGTGCTTGATTAAAAATATGATTATTGAAGTTTGCCTTAATTACTCTAAAGCTCCATTAATAGTAAAGCAGAAGCAGCTACGACCGTTCATCCACCCAACTTTAAATCGAGACCAGCTTCCTTAACTACCAAAATTACCGCTCTGATGCCCCCGCAGTTTGCATCAACCATCAGCGTTGCCGCTTATTTCTCAAACACTTGAATATTTTTTTTTATAAAACTCAACAAGACATTAAAAATCGATAAATTTAAAGCATCATTAACTCGAGGAAAACACCAGCAACTTTTTCACCAAAAGCTACACCTCCTTTGTCCGTATTAGTGCGAGATTAATGGATTTTCTTGCGGTTTTCGTGTACACTGACTTTTTACAGGTTGGACGAAAATACGGAAACAAAAAAAAGGAAGAGGATCAGAGCAGTGCATGATTAAATTAATTTATTAGGGGGTTTAAATTGTTTGCGTAGGCGGCACCTAAATCTAGTTGCTGGTGATTAATTGGGTCAAATGTAAATCCTTCCATTGTCCTGGATGTATGCATGTGCGTGTGTTTGTATGCAACTTAAATATGTTTAATTCAATGGCTATGCATGAAAGGGAGTTTCCTCGTGATGATTTATGACTCTTGGTGTGCAGATGTTTTTCTTCCACTGCGCCGTGGCGACATATTCATATTTACAGTAAAATAGTGTTGTCGAGAGTGCGGACGTATAAATAGTGGCGTAATAAGGAAAGTGGCGTTGAAAAATTGTTAGAGTGGTTGCCGCAATGTAAATCCTGAAGTGGCGATTATTCTTCAGTTATGGCAAATTTTCGGTGTATACGTAAGAGGGGGAATTCTCATTGTGAGTAAAAAATGACTAAACTTGGGGTGACTAAAATGAGTTAGTTATAATCTGGCTCCTCGAAAAGAATGGAAAACAATGTTAAATTGCGGCGGTTGAATCACAGAGAGGATAACATTTAATGGACTCGACTGTGACAGAGATTTTTAGCATAAAAAAATAAAGTAAATTAAAGTAGAGTTAATGGGGACTGCAAATGAAATACAAGTGGCGTTGATGAACATAGCATGTATAAAACATCGCATTAGTATGATGTAGAATATATTTTTATTACTTTAGTTAGCACTTATTTTAAACTGCTGCTTGAAGTAGTAAAACATAAAATTAAAAAAAAATATTCTATAGCTTAAAATTTTAGTAAATAGAACGTATACATATGCAATATTATTGGAAAGTATCTAAGAGAGCTGTGAATTTAATGAGTTTTATTTTTAAAAAGATAACTTTATATTGCATTGTAATTTACTAATTAAAATGAAATAAAGTAGCGTTTTATCTTTACATTAACTGTATCTGCAATAAATATATTAGGA
Organism: Ontholestes murinus; assembly: GCA_963969525.1. Classification (NCBI taxonomy): domain Eukaryota; kingdom Metazoa; phylum Arthropoda; class Insecta; order Coleoptera; family Staphylinidae; genus Ontholestes; species Ontholestes murinus. The sequence goes on along the minus strand of OZ018392.1, from coordinate 46,656,582 downwards.
ATTACTAATAGATTTAGTGTTAATTTAAAAATTACCGCATCTGCCATTAAATTGCTCTATAAACATGAAAAAGTAGAAATAAACTACAAGATTAGCATAGCAAACACAGTAAATAAGAATAAAATAAATGAGACAATAAGATTCGCTCAAGCAAGTCACCACAAAAAAAAACAGGCAACATTTATCAATTCTTAATAACTTAATTGAACTAACTGCAACAATGCTCATAATTGACATACATATTCTTACAAGAATTATCGCCTTGCGCCTTAAATTGAATTAAGGTGTAAATAAATATGTAGTAATAATTAACAACTTAATAAAAGTATTTGATAGATTTGTATTTGTTTGATATAATAACTATTTACGTCGATTTCTCCAAGGTGTTCGATTAGATAGACTGTGGTCTATTATTGAAGAAGATATGTTAATTTATAGTTTTTATTATTTTTTTTTTTATAGTAACTTCGAGTGAGCTTCAGGGCTCACATTTTTGACCTATTTTGTTTATTTTATTCATAAATGATTGCCAAAATTTTATCAATCATTGTGGATTTCTGCTTTATGCAGATGATTTAAAAGTACTGATATTCTTTGCTTATCTATTTAAGATGATCTTTGCAGTATAAATAAGTGGTGTATTGAAAACAAAGTATTTTCTAACGTAAATAAATACTATTCTATTACTACTTGTTAATTAATCATACCATCAATTCTTCTAAATTTAAAAAAAAAACTGTGGAAACTATAAAAGATCTCTGTGGTGTTTGATATAAAATTCGCGTTTTCATCACACCTTTTTAACATAAAGCTTTTCAAAAATTGGCGTATATATGGCGGATTGGGACAGATTTTATTGAATGTACAAAAAAAACTGTCACAATTACTCACCTTAATATTAATAATAATAATTTATTCCCCATACAGGCTAAAGTCTTATTACATAGGAAATATACATAGTAAAAAACTAAAGATAATTATAAAAATACAAAAACCATTTATAAGCTGCTTATAAAACAGATATGATACCTTAATTTTGGATATTAACATACATGTTTATATACATATAGACACATAACATACACGTTGTCCCCTGAAATTTTAAATACGGGCATTTGAATGCATTATTTGTTACTTAGTTACCACGTCCATTTTAATGGATTGACCAATGAGAATTAATCAGTTAAATAAAACATATTTACACGATATTTTAATATTAATACACAATTCTGACGCAACGAATAACAAATAACTACAATTTTCATCTTATAATATGCTCGAAAACATCTTCTTGTTGAGTCCAATAATATCTCACACGATCAAAAAATTTCTACTAACATTTTGAAGCTATGTAAGTCAAATTGACATGCATATTGCAGCGACAACCAAGTCGACCAATAATAATAACCGGGATACAATACAAACACATTTCATTACTTATATTCAAAATTTCAAGGAAAACGTGTATATGCAGATACATTCTAAATTATGCTTGATTTAAGTGCACTAATGAACACAGATTTGTCAAAAAAAATATCGACAGCATACTGCATCTCATGTTATCTTTACATAACAAATAATTGTAGAGAATTCAAAACTGGGCAATGTATTAAGAATAGCGTTTTTTGCGTAAACCTCATAGTTTTCGAGAAAAATATATTGTATTTATTTCGAAAAATGTTTGTGATTTATTTTTAATGTCTTTACGTGCATATTTATACTTTTCCCTTAAAGAACCATTAGGACTTTTCGTCAATGACATATTTTTTACATATTTTTTGCCTTAAGTAAATGAATCAATTCCTTGTCAAACCATATATGTTAAGATAATTTTTTAAATTGCTTTATTCTTTTCTTCCCTTTGGAATATGTTCATCCAATAAATGTAATATATTGTATAATAAGTCACATGCATGATTTACATCGTTTGTGATATACAGGGTGACTGACGAAAAACCTTTGGTGCTGTATCTCGCTTATTTTTTATCCGATTCTAATAAATAAAACATCAAATTAAACCATTTTTAAAAGACTTTAATAGGATCTGAACTGTTATTTTTTCTCGCACCCAGTTTTTGACAAAATACAATCAACATTTTTTTTTTAAATTGCACTGTATATATATTTTTATTGATTCGCAAGGAGATTTTTTTTCTGAATATAAAATTGTAGACAAATTTATCCATACATCAAACTTAAGTCGAGAAATTGAGGATTAAAAAAATAAATAAAAAGTCAAGTATCCGTTGTAAACAATATACAGACCCTATTTTAAATGTCAAAAGTGACAGTGACAGCCAATTATACAATACTGCAACGATTTTTAATTATTTCATAATTAAAATGTTACAATATTTCAAACACTGTACTAGAATTTTGTGCTTCTACAGAAATCGTTTTTCAGTTTTTGAAATCTTGCAACATTTTTATTATGAAATTATTAAAAATCATTGCAGTATTGTACCAATGACTGACACTGTCACTTTTGACATTTGGAATAGACTCTGTATATTGTTTACTATGGGTATTTGATTTTTAATTTTTTTGAATCCTCAATTTCTCGACTTTGGTTTGATGAATGGATAAAATCGTTTACAAATTTAGATTCAGAAAAAAATCTCCTTGAGGATCAGTACAAAATATATATACAGTGCAATTTAAAAGAAAAAAGTTGATCGTCTTTTGTCAAAAACTGGATGCAAGAAAAAATATCAGTACAGTTCATATTAAAGTCTTTTAAAAATGATTTAATTTTATGTTTTATTTATTCAAATCGGATCAAAAATAAGCGAGATACAGCACCAAAGGTTTTTCGTCAGTCACCCTGTATATAGTCGACCAGTCAACATTTGACAAATCAGCATATAAGTTTAAAATATGTCCCTTTCTAAAATTGTAGGATTCATCATTCACATTTTTAGAACAAAAATTTATAGTATGATTAGCTTCCAAATCAAGAGCTGGATGGTGACAATCTTCATCTATGAATAATTCGTTTGCTTTTTTACAGTGCATTGCCAATTGAGAGGGACTAAGATTAAGTTCAATAACCGTTCGTTTGCGTTATGAACTGCGTTTAATTGTTTCAGGTTTTTTAGAGCCATACAGTATATAAGTGAAGATAATCTACTGCATATATTTCCACCAAGTTTCTAATCAGAATAGCTTGCAATATTAAAGTCGCTAAATTAAAAATTAATAAATTTCCACAGATACTGATTAAATATAATCGAAAAATATTGTGTAATGCTCATTTTCGGTAAGGTTAATTTAACTGCAACAACATCAATGTTATAGTCTCCAAAAGGAAAATTTTGCTGTGTTTGCGATCGTATCGGAAAACTGAGTAGATCTTCTTTAACAGAAATTTTCAGAAGTTTTCAACTGATTACTGTTTTTTACAACAATATAACTTTGATCGGACGGTTTTTTAAATTTTGTTTCCCCAATCTTATAACATTAATTGAATCAATGGTTACACCAGTCTTGCTGAGAACGGATTTTACAAACACTATTTTGTCTGCAACTCGGTCTTTGGAATCTTGCTCAGTAGATTTGGGGGCGTTAAATATAATTATTCAATTTCAATTTCATTATCATCATCAACAACATTAAAAGTTTGAATACAAGAAGAGGTGGCATCATATTCATTGACTTAGCGACGTTCAAAGAGCGTAAAATCATAACCGCTGTGGGTATTTTACACCAATTATTGAAGAAACCCTAGATTCACTACATATTCTGGAAATATTAATTATTAACTAATTAAGATTCTTTACCCAAAAACGTAGCAGACAGCCTGCTGATTTCTATAAGCACATTCTGGAACAACTCTTTGTTTAATTTTAAAGTTAAATAAATTTACTTCTTAACATTATTTTAACATATATCATAATTAACTACGAGTAGACCAACTGTACATTCGCATATAAAATTTTATTTGTTTTTTTTATATTTTATTTTTACATTTTTTTTTTATAAAATGGTGAATAAATATATTGTTTTAATAAAATAAACAATCATTTACTTTTGGACGTTTACAAATTGCTGTACCTGTTGGGATATGCCTGTAGTTGAAAATTATCTGTTAATTCATGAAATGGTTGCCTAAATATATAAGTAATCTTAACGTCAACGGTTGCAATTCGTCCTAGTCTTTTTTCTGAATCCAGCTCAAGTCTCCTCATATCTTTTCCATTTTAGATACGCCTTTAAATAAGTCCCAAGTCTCATTCAATCATATTAATTTTATACCATCTTCTGTTGCATGTATAACTTTATCTCTTTCTCTAAAGAGAGAGCTTATTATTTGCTTCTCTATTTCAATTTCGAAGCCTTCTAATGTCACGTTTCTTTCTCCTCCTTAGTTATCCTCACTCGTGGGTTCTTTAAAGTCACGTCATCCATACAATCTTTGTGTATATTTGTCCTCAAAGTCGGAATTTTAAAATTATCTGGAATTGTATCATTTGTGAGATTTTCCATTTCGGGTATTCGTCCCCCTGCGGTTTGGGGGTAGAATACAACCGCTGCCTACTCAGAAAGTCGTAAGAGGCGACTAATTAGGACCAGCTTTACCGGCTGGGTGTCGAGTCTTAAACCACAAGTGTCTCTGTCCTAAATATAACACATTGATTTTGATTAGTGGCCTGTCCCTCCTTTATGGGTTCCGTGTGTCCCTAGACTTGTGGTTTTCAACACAAGATATGACCTATTTGCGTGTTTGCCATGCGACCAGTGTCGGGGGATGAGATGATCCTGGTGGTTGAGGGACGGCGCCTACCAACACACCACTTTGGCTTTAAATTCCCCTAAACAGGAGGTCTATGTCTTTAACATTTAACGCCTTTCACATACCCAAATGTGTAAAGATTGCTTTGATGTATAATCTGGAAGTACGACCATTCATTTATTTATGCCAAACCCCTTGAGATGTTTTAATTGTCAACAATTCGGTCATGTGTCAGACAAATGTAATTATAATTCTGTATAGTGTGGTAACCTCCCACACGATGGAAGTTGTCCGACTCCTTTTAAATGTACTTACTGAGCAGTACCCCAATCCACGCACTCTCAACAATGCCCGAAATTTCAAATGGAGTAAGCTATACAGAAGATCCGAGTACACGACTGCACTTCCTACACTGAAGCGAAACGAAAATATCGTTCTATATGCCCCACATCGTTTTCGGAAACAAAGTCAATTGCAAAAGCTGCTGCTGTGCAGACTACGACCATAGGTACTCAATGCGATATGGATAAATTTTTCAATGTTTGAAAACTTCTAATAAAGGTAGAGGCCACGAGAAGTACGACGAGCCAGATACAAACTTCGTTAATACCGAACTGATGCAACGCCAAAATTAAAAGAAGCCTTGAAATTAAAGAACCAAGCAGCTAAATCCATAAAAGAGAAGTCAATCAGTCTCTCTGAAGATATAATTATGGATAACCTTATAGATATAGAACAGGCTAATTAGCAGCAATCAGGATGCCTTGCAACCCAGTCCAACCAATTGCGTTATGTCTGCAGGAGATACACTTTCACGTTAATTCTACACCATCTTTACAAGGTTATAACGACAACGAACGTGCAAGTGGTGGTGTGGTAATAATCGTATCGAACCGAATATTTTGTGAATCAATTGAGTTAAATACTCCTTTTCAAGCCGTTACTGTAAGAGCGCATGCACCACTCGCTCGCCATATCTGCCTCCTTGCTCTGGCCGACCTTGAACACTTCATTGACAACTTACCCCGACCCTTCATAATAATGGGCGATTTTAATGAGCATAGCCACATGTGAGGTTCTACTTATTGGGATTTCAGAGTCGGTCTTATCGATCGTATAATGGAGAGAAACGGCCTTGATCTTGCAAACACAGGTAGAGAATCTCTTTAGCAACTGGTATAGTTGTCCCAAAGATATAAAGCGTTTATGGCCTTTCGCCGTTTGACTGCCTTAATGAGTTTAGGGCCATCATATCGTAAATCCGAACCAATAAATATTCTCGTGATGGTCAGGACCGCATTGTATAATTTTCTCTATACAAATGTGTGCGCTGCAAAGGCTTATTAGAGATTATGAAAACGAAAATATTTTCAGGAAACGCGGATTTAAAGTTAAAACGGCCCCTTAATAAAAAAAAAAATACCAAAACCGGGCCTGGGTCAGCGATAGGATAATCCGCTGCGGACCACCTATTGGGGGTTTGCGGTCACTCCTTCATAAAAATTAGTGAAATTTAAATACCGTAAAAGGTCATAAACGCCTTATATCTTTGGGACAACTATACACTATGATGTAACGATCTTACTTTTACGTCTCCAGCATTACTGACATGTATTACTTGAGAAGTAATGTCGGACTTTTGTGGTAGTGAACACTTTCCCATTATCTGTAAAATAGATAGCCGCTTAGATACCCACAGTCGTCCAGTGAAGTGGAAAATAGCAGAGGATAGTTGGAAAGTCTTCCACCAAAACCTACGACTGGTTAATATAGATATGTCGAACGCTGATTCTGCAGTCTACTACGTAACAAATCGCTTAGTTGAAGCAGTTAATGCTGCTGTTCCAAAGTCGTCCCCTGTCTTTCACCGGATCCCCGTACCATGGTGGAATGATGCGCGCCGCAAAGCCATTATGGAAAGGAAGAGAGCTCTTCGCAATTTAAACAAAATATGACTGCATAAATCAAGTTTCCTTTTATTGGATTCTCGGCCATGTAGGTATCTCTAGGAATGAAAAAGTAGACCGAGGAACCAATGAAGCCCGTAGGAGTGGTATATTTAAGGAAATCATCACCCCCGGTGATTTACAATCGTACATAACGAAGGGTGTTAGGGCAATGTGGGAATCATAATGGCAAGGTACAGAGAATAATAAGCTGCGCCAAATTAAGGACACTGCTGCTGTTTGTGATTCCTCTTCTAGAGGTATCCGCCATAAAAAGGTTGTTCTAGCAAGACTTAGGATTGGACACTGCCGTATGACCCACGAATATTTACTTCGCAGAGAGGAACCCCCAATATGTGACACTTGTGCAGTTGTGGTGAGCGTGCGTCTTATTTTAGAGGAATGTGACTAGTTTGAGATCTCAAGACAGCTTGCCGGACTTGATGAAACTCTGGCGGATATCCTAGGACTCCATTAGAAAATTATTTATGTTTCTGTCCAACACCATGCTTATTCAATATATATAATAAGCAGGACGGTGATTTTATTGAGTTAATTTATTATTATTTATTTTGCATATGTACCTTTGTTGTTTGTGTATTGTGTACGACCGCCGTCTACACGTTTGCCTGTGATATTAGCTTTTCGGTCGATTTATTAGTTGTGTCGCAAATTATCAACGCTACCGAGGCGCCCTACAAAACCAAAATCATCATCATTATCAGGTGTTCGTATAAAGTTTATTCTTAAGACTTATTTCCATTACTCAATGACTTGGTCATTCGCTGAAATTTTCTTTAGTACTGGTTACATTTTTCAGTTTGAATCAAATCTCTTACTAATAATAAAACTAAACTTCTTTAGATACATAATCACGCGCACATGTGACTTCACTCACTTGGATATTAAAGGACTGATTCACCAAACAGGAGAATACATTAAACAAAATTAAGTAGCCTAATTAAGTAGTCTTGTAGAAGACAAGCAAGTAAATAAATAATAAAATAATTGTAATCTCGGCGAATTTTCTATTGTATGAAAATTGAAAGTCGCAGATTTTTTGAAAAAATTAATGTTTAAAATATATACCAATGCATTTTTTATTAAGATCGATTCGTAGAAACAAAATTTAGTGTAAAGATTTTTTTTTAAATAATTGTTTTATTGATTCGTAAATATTTATTTAACAAATGTGATTTATTGTTACAAAACAACTGTGAAGATATTTTACATTTGAATGCGTGTTTGCAGCTATGAAATACTAATACAAAGTAATCACGTCTCCTTCTTCATTGAATACTAATTTATGATATAAATTATAATTTTAAAGACATTCGTAAACACGTCTTTGAGCCTCAAGAGAACTGTTTTGCATTTACCATATTAAAATCAAAAACAACTATAAAGCCACCATAATACAGACATAGATCAATAAAAGCTGATTCTGATTAAATTATGCTTATGATATGTTTAGATTCTTCAAAGATATAAAAAAAAAAATTCGAGAGACAGCACCTATAGGGAATGATCTGAAATTTATTAAAAAAAGATGAGCCTGGTAAAGATACTGCTCAGCATCAAAGCAAAAGTGTTTGTAGACTCTTACTATCAAGATCAAAAGGTTCTGTAATGTCAAGAAATGAGAAGGTAGGTTCCAAAATAATTGAATAAAGCAATGAAGCCAAGATTATTCGAGTTTAATTTTTTTTAATGACTATAACATTAAGCCTAAATAAACCAACAATTATTAATTAATAACTTAGATGCAACTATTAGGTTGTGGGACATTCATTCCTTCGATCAAAAATGTTTTGGGAGGGTCATTTGGAAAAGATTTAAATTATTTGGTTTCTTAAATCTTCTATGAATATTATGAATATCATTTATACAAGAAATTTTATAGTTCAGATAATCAACTTATCATAGTAATAATAATTTTATAGTATTGTCACATAGCCTGAACATTCCTTCTACTTAAATCAATCCATCCAGCATCAATTAGTTTATGAGTAATCGTGTTTATTTTTCTTATATCATAGATAAATTGAAAACAAGAATTTTAACCTTTTTATGCAATAACTTGAATATTTAAGATGGTAGAGAGTAGAATAATAATTGTAATGAGATAATACTAAATATTCTTCGCATGTACTATCTTGTCGTCCATTAACTCGTAAAAGTAAAACGTCATTGAAACATTTTAAACTATATCGCATTTTCTTGTCCTTATAGTATAAAGGGGAAAGTTAATCTGTCCTGAATTATTTCGGCTCCGTCTGCAGCACCAGGATTTGACGCTTCCATAATCCTTAATGCATCCGCGTTGTTTGCCAACTCCGCCGCCCTCAGACTTGCTCCTAAGTTCACACTAACACAAATTGTAGTTGAATAATTAATGGGCGGCACATGGGAAAATATCCGTGTGGGCCCGCGTAGAACGCAAATCGGAGGCGGCCTTTCGGTTTCATTAAAATCTCCCCGTCGTTCGTCGATTCTGTAATTAATTGTCGTATCGCGTTTTATTGCTGTTTAACACGATTCTGGTGATTTATGGGGATAATCGTTTAAGGATTTATGGCACCCTTTTTTAACGCCGTAACGGATAAACGTGTCAGGTGTGTGAAGGGGGACTAAATTTTAAGCTTAGAACAATGTTATTATTCATGAGATTAATATCAAAGCGTATAATTAAATAAATTTCGTTTATCTAAAAAACAATTTAATTTAATTAATAAAATGATTTTAAATGTCAAGTACTTATATAATTAAAAGTTTTTTAATACTATTCTTACAATTATTAATACACAATATATACCTACAGCCAATAAAATGAATTTAGTAGAAAATATAAAAATTCAAATAAAATTATATAGTGAAAATTAAAAATTAAAATTAATATATAAGCAAGTAAAGAAACACTTTTAAATCTGTTTATAAAACGGATTCTACTTTAGGGATGGCCTTCGTACAAAATGTACTAAATCTAAAGTATTTTATGTAACCGGTTTTTCTAATTGTGCTGGAAATCACTTTGCGGCTCGTACTAATCCCTACCGCCTCTGTGTAAGCATGAGATTTATTGCCGGTTTTAAAATTGAAAAGTTATGTCACCCCAAGCCCGGAAGGGTTGTGGGACGAGCAGCAGGGGTGTCAGTCCTCTGGAACGTCCTGATCGATTCCGGGCAATATAGTCGCTCATCCTCGTCCAAGCGATTTATGATTATTTCTCTTTCAGTGAACATGCACGTTCCCGGAAACGTGTCCGTGTCTCTTTTTTCCAGAAAATGTTTTACAGATGGAGGGACACTATTTTGTGTAAAACAAGAAGCGGCGGTGCAAAAGTGCACCCGATAAAAAAATATACAAGCGGAAATTGTTTGATGTAACCCGACGACAATGGATTTAGATTGAACAAAATATTGGAAAGCGGTGAGAAATATCGTTTTTTTTTAATTCTTTTATAGTCTAACCGCTACAAGTTTATACATTTTTATATAGTTGGAATTAAAATTTTACAGAATTTGTTTTACAGCTATATTTTATAACTTTTAAAGTGACTAAAGTTTCGACTATGAGGTAGTCATTTTCAAACCAGTAACTTAACTTATGAAAAGTTCCTTAGTTATATACTAGCTTTGAATAAGGGCGTATATATTAGGTAAGCCTGGTGTTTAATAGGAAATATCCAAGATTAATTCTTGCTTTGTAAATTTCGACCGTTTCTAGTAAATCCATTTTGCGGGCTTTATTCTCAAAGTTGATCAGCAAAAGTACATTCTAGTCAAAAGAATTGTGTACCTGTAATACATGGTTTGAACATGTTGAATCAGTATTTTTCGAATAATATAATTTTTCGCGTTCTTATAGTCTAATTTTGAAATTTTGACTAGACTGCCCGATATATTCGCTTTGATAAACTGAATAAGTTAATTTTTAGTTTCCAAATTTATTCATATGTTCAATCTTGGTTTAATCGTTAAAGATTATATTACATAGTTTAATATATAGTTTAAAGCTAACATGAGTATTATATTATTTGGGTATATTTTTAATTAATATTTTTGTCCTATTTCAATGTTAAAAATGAGTGTGTTGATTACTGCTATTTTATTTATTGTTCAAAATTTTCTTCTTTGGATCATAAAATTAAAACTTACTAGTTTATCTTTATAAGTGTGCCAGAAATGCTTAAGAATTATAGAATAGGTATAAGTCGGTTTTATAAATATTAAGAATACGTTTATTATTTAGTTTTCTAATAAAAAGGTCAAGGAAATTAATTTCATTGTTAGATTAATTATGTACTGTACTATAAGAGTGAATTGTGTTGAGGAAAATTAGAAATTGATTAATTTGTCTGTTTGTACCTTTAAAGCATACTGCAATATCGTTCAATCTAAACTACTATTTGATATGGTTTTTTCCTAATTGTGAATTTTAACATTTTTTTTTAAATATAAAACGTATCCATTCTATTTATTATTGCATGTTGTATAAAATACGCGAAAGTAATATTTTTCCTTTAACCTTCATACTAATAAATTGAGATTTACTAAGTCAAAAGTTTCAAGAATAAACTATAATTTCATTTATACCATATGCACAAGATCTGTAATTACAAACAAAATAAAATAAATCTAACTGATAAACTAAATAAAAAACTTACCTTAATCACAAATAAAATAACTAATGCTCTAATCAAAAAGAAGCTTAAAATCAGAAATAGGATATTTTTAATAACTATTTGTACTTCAGCAACACACAGAACAAAGTGAACCAGTAATATTATATTAATATACTATTAGGATAAAATATGCATACGTTTTATATCTATAGCTTGCCTAGTACTGTTCAAACTTTTAATAATTCATTCAATATGCACATAATGTAATTCAATCAGCAGAAAATTTTGAAAACCTCACTAAAATAAAGACGTTAAAATTACTTTTAATGTTATCAAAAAGTAACATGTTTAAATAAGATACTGAATGCATTATCATGTTTAAACTTGTTTGTAGAAGTTCTAATTCAATAGTTGCTGGAGTATATAAAAGCAAACTGCATCACCCTCGTTTGTGTACGTACGTTGAAGGGTGAGTTCGAGGTCCACATTCACTCTAGATATACATCCACACTTAGTAGTGGCAGTACTAATTCTTGTTCTATTTACAAGAACAAACAATTATAGAGTTAATAAATTATTGTAAATACCATTTATATGTCACCCACTTTTTATCTTCATTGTGACTATAGTTTCGACAGATTTTCTGTCATTTTCAAATTATACTTCAAATTTTTACAAACAACTTTATAAAACAATTTTACAAACAATTGAGATAACGTTAAACAGAGGGGTATATACCGGGTGTGGCACTTAAGACGCCTCGGACCATAGCTCCCTTACGATAAAAGCTATCGAAAAAATCTAAGAGCAAAGGGGTGCATAATTACCGTCGCTATGTTTCAAAAATATTTCTAATCATCAGTGGCGTGCCGTACTCCAGTGGCGTACCAAACTTATATTTTTTAAATGGAATGCCCTATTTTTTATTGCAGATTTGGAAAGTGCTCGGAGAGTACTTATTTTTTTTATCAAAATGTTATACCCTTCACTTTAGCGGTTTCGCTGTTATAACCCTTTCTTTCAAAATTGCGCCCCATTTTTGAGATTTTTTTGTAGAGAAACTAATTGACGCCGGCGCTTAAATTTTGAATTGAAGTACAGGTTAAGACCTCGTATACCTTCACATAATTTTTTTTCGGGTAATTTATGAAAAAAAAAATAATTTTTGATTGATCTTCGCATGTTGTCATTTTTTTCGAAAATTTCAAATGGCACCCCCCTAAAAAATTACGGCGTTGTACAGCCAAAACTCTAAATTTTTCATTGGTACAAAAAAATACACATTGCATAACAAAATTTCGGAGAAAAAAGGAATTTCATCGCAAATGTCGGGAAACGTTTTCCGTTCCCAAGTGTGCCATGAGAAAACAAAAGATTGGTAATTGTTAAAGTAAATTATTAGACGCCAGTAGCAGCCATAAGTCATTTTTGATAAACGTTCTAAAAATGTTCCGAACTCAAGAGGAAATGGTTGACATGATATTTATTCTTGGAGAATGTAACAAGAATTGTTTCTTGGCGTCACGAGTGTACGCTGCGAGATATCCGCACAGGGCACATCCAAATGAACGTGCGTTTCAAAAAGTGTTGGAGAGATTTACTACTACTACAAGTATTTTATATTACATCATCTTCACGTAACTCATCAATCAACATGACCGTTTGATTAACTTATCTATGACGGGTTGTTTCAATAATTATTAAATAAAATTGTATACATACAAAGCTTTTAATACTAAATTAGAACATAGCAACATTTTTTTAAATTTTTATTGTATTTCGAGGAGATCATTTATAATAAATACACACATGAACATTAGATATTAGAAATAAACTAAAGTACCTCAGTTGTCCTATGCATTTGCTATTAACTAGAATTAAAATAGAAAAGATTAACTCGGAAGATAAATCGAAATTGTTAAAGTAACTATAAAAGTAATAAGTAAACTTAGCAATTTGTAAAATAAATATGTTTGAAATGCAATTTCTAAGAAAACTAAATAAACCAAATAGCTTACAGTATCGAACGCACAATTAAAATTATTTATTCTTCTTTTGAACCTACATTTGTCTACTCCTGGATATAGGCCTTCTTTATACATTTCTACTGATAAATTGCCAATTTTTTTATGTCACCCACATAACGTTTGTGTTGTCATTCTAGACGTCTTTTAATTTCTACAAGCCTTCACGCTGTTATTTTATTTTCGTAGCACATAAGATAATGACCTATCTTAATCTAGTCTGGCAAATGCCTAACATATTCATTTTAGCAACTTCTTAGATCATATTAGTGACTCGTATTTTATCACGTAGTGAGGCGCCTAGTATATATCTTTCTATAGCTCTTTAAGTTGTTAAGAGTTTTTCTGCAAATATTTTTATTATAGTGGTTATTCCCAGTCCGTTAGTTAATACAGATAAAATTGTGGTACTTATAACTTCAGATATAAAGTTATCGTACTGTTTCTTAGAAAGTGTTCCTGTCCAATGACAGCTATCCATAAGTTTTACGTGGTGGTTTTCTTTGCTACTTTAATATTTTATTTTAAGATTTCCGTTAAAATAATTCATCTTCAAAACATATTTTGATTTTGCTGTAGTTCATGTTTATTCCTATCTTTGCAATTTATTGATTTAATTCATTCAGCATTTCCTGTGGTCCTCTGATGTTATTAACTATTAGCTGTAAATCTAAGATGGTTTAATAAATTATGTTTGTCGTAGCTGTTTAGTCAATTATGATATGCATTTTTGCTCCTATATAAATATTTGCTATGATTAATATGCTATAATCTCTAAATGTACATTATTTAAAGAATATAGCAAGAATATACATTCTGGCCTTTTGATGATCTATTGATCATCATTTTATTTAAAATTATACTTGAAGAACAATATAAACAAGGCCAAGACATAAATTAAAATTCTAAAAATTAAATCCAATTCATGTATAATTATCAATATGTGTTTTATCAAACTTAATTGATTAATTTTATAATAAAGGTATATATCATTTAAACGATTAAACTTTCGAAATATTAGAATTAGTAGTACTATTACTCAAATATTATACATTATTTGTTATTAGCACTGCGAGCATCGCCGTTTTAAATTAATTAAAAAAATGAAGAATATTTTATTCCAAAATCGATTTAAAAAGGTTGAAACTCAACATTCGCCAACTACTTAAAAGCAGAAGGATTTAGACATTTTATAGAATAACTCGGCGTTAATAACTATAAACCACCCTCTTAACCCACCACTGCAAACCTAGTATAAATGCATAGTGTAAATAAATAATTGTGAAAGCTTTCACTTCGTGATACATTTTGATAATTTAAAATAAATAAAACAATTAACTTTATTGGTACTACTTGTGTAAGAACTACAACTATAGTTTTGAGAAGTTCAGCTTGTCATTATCAAACAGTAATTATTTGTAAAAATGTAATTTAAGAAGTAAAACCAGCAAAGTTAATTGTTTTATTTATTTTGAAATACAGTTAACTTATTATTAGTATAAGAATATTTAATAACTCGATGTAAATTGATTATCATAATTACATTATCATTGCTTTTTTGTCATGACTAAGAAACTCCTTAAAACAAATAAGTTTGAATAACGTTATTAGTAATGAAATGTTGGAGAGAGAACATTGGTGGTTTCTGAAGCAGATGTTGGGTGTAGTAAAAACGACGCCTCAATATATACTACTTCTGAAAACGAATGGGGAGAGCGTGTTGAGTGAAGCGATAAGGAGATTGGCCGAGTACGAAATGAAACTGTGGAGATTAGACCAGCGGAGATTGACGAAGAAGGTCCGGGAGGAAAGCATAAACACAGGAGAAGATAGAGATCGAAAAGGAAGAGAATGTATGAGAGGGTGGGTTAGTCAGAGGGGATCGTGAAGGAGTAGCTAAAGCAAGGGTTCAATTTGGCGATTTGGGTGTATGAAAAGGCGAAGGAGGCGGAGAGGCAAGAGAGACGAGGGTGTATGGAAAAATATATTGAGGGCTATAGGGAGTGGCAGGTACATAGGAAGAGGCCATGGTACCTGGAGAATAACCGTTTCAGAAGAGAGGTGTGGGCGAGATAAAGAACGGAGAAGAGAAGGAGAAAAAACGGATAGGCGAGGTATACAAAGAATGCTGTGTGAGGACGGGAAGGATATGTTGAGTCATCTGGCAGAGAAATGTCAGTGAGTATAAGAGGATTGGATGGATGGATATAGAAGCATGAATATAGAATAGATAAGGGAAGGCGAGGATAAAGATATTGATGAAAATGAGAAGGGATGAAGAAAACAGAAGGAGCAGAATATTGTTTTATGTCATGTGTTGTAATAAAGGGAAATTAAAATAAATTTTTTGTATATAAATATTAGGAATCTACAGATTTATTTGCTATTTAAAATAGTTCATTATAATTTTACTTAACCTATATAGTCTGAATGCATTAATTCAGCTTATTTTGCTCACAAATAATATCGTCAACAAACGCTAAACTAAAGCACTTACAATGTTTTTACCACTAAAAATTATTTGATATATATGTATATACATATATTATAAAAACACACGACTTAAGTTTCGACGTTTTAATGTCATTATCAAATGAAGCAAATCGATGAAAGAGTTCTATTTATACTAATGTGTAGAAGGTTGGGGGCTAATTATTGTCGATTAGGTAGAAGGAAGGGGTTTACGCATCGTTAATGGATTATAGATTTTTGAAAAGTGGCGTGTACAAATATTTTTGCTCGATAAGCAGATTAAGGTGAGGATTATACTTTCTTTGAAAATTTCCGCAGATTTGAGGAGATTAAGCTTTGTTCTGTACCTTTGATACAATGATGTTAAATTTTAAGATTTTGGATTATGGGAAATCGATGTTTAAATTCTAAATAATGATTTGAAAAGGTGCTATTATTTTGATTTAACCTAAATGCCCGGAAATATTCAGAAAATCTAGTTTCGAAGTTGCGACCTCTTTGTCCTTTTTTTATTTGTGGCTGGGAGGTGGAAAATCTTTTATAGACAGAGTGTGGGAGTCCCTAGAACTATACTGGTATACCCACTAAAAACCACTTCCCCAAGTCGCCCTGACACCCCGCGGAACCGCCATCTGGCATTAGTTCACGGACCTCTTTGTCCTATATAAGTAGAGTTACATTCGGGACAAGGAATTTCATAAACACCTGATTTTTTTAAGGGACTGATTTTATCATTTGCGTTTAATGACATGTTCGACAATTTACAACTGGCTCTAAATGCAACTCGATGATTTGGTTTTCGGAAAAGGTGGACAATTTTTTCTGTAGTTTTACCGTAATAAGTGAGGGTAGTGAATGATTATATATTGGGGGTTCGGATTTTTGGATTGATATAAGTTATTGTGTTTTGATATCTCTTTTTATTAATTATATTTTGAGTAAGGCCAGCCGGGTATCCATTGTTTTGAGCAATTTTTAAAATGCTTTTGAGTTCCATGTCTTGATTTTTGGGCGATAGTGGAATTGAAAATGTACGATGAATCATTGAGTGGTATAGGGTTAATTTATGTGATAGTAAATATACTTGGTTTTTATTACACATTTTCTTATTATGACTGGTTTAAACCTTTACAAAATTTGAAAATGTTCTTATGAAGATTAAGAACTAATAAAAAACTGTCTGATGATAAGCATGTCCTCAAATATTAATCACAATGAAACATTGATTTTGAGAAGCTTAATTTTAATGATTTAGCTTTCCTCCATGCATTGTTTATAAATAAATTTATATATTATATTAATTATTAATTTGGAATACCTATTTACTCTACATAGTGTTTAAACTTAACTAAAATTAATTATTTAAATGCTTATAAAATTTATTCCACTACTGCTGGCAAATTAAGCAAAACATTATGTGTTTAGTATATTTCAGCCCATTTACTAAATAAAAAAAAATTGAAGTGGAATTAATTATTTTACCGTATATTAGTTTCTAAATTAATATCGGAGTTAAAGAACATCAAGATAGGAAGTACTACTTTTAGCCGAGATATGGTACAAAAAGCATTAAATGTGCACATTATGATTGTTCATATTGCTGTTTTGTATTAACTAGTCACCGCTTTTGCTACTAATGCCATCTAGTGCATTTATTTTAGAACTTGTTTTTATTTGTATTTAAAATCAATTTTATACTAAAGCTGTACTAATGAGATCAAGATATCGAAACAAGTGTCTACAGATTTATAAACTTGATTGTTGGATATTTAATTCCTCATGCTAGTTTACTATAATTAAATTAATTTATCTTTCATATGTTCTTACACCATATTCACCCACTAGCTCTTTAATGTATATTTAATTATTTTTTCAAAATTTATTTGACAGAAATAAATACATTTAAATTAGTATTTCTATGATAGCAAATTACTTTTGAATAATTCAATATCTGTCGAGGTATTAGCGAGGCAACTAGTTGTGTAAGTGATTTATTTTGTAGTCCTAGTAAGACACATGATTGTAGATTTAGAAAATGTTTTCGTATTTTTAAATTATTCATATATTATATTCTATGTTCCTCTCATCGAATCCATAATTGTTTTATTGAGTTTGGCATCTCGATGGAAGAATCATATTCGAACTTCGAGAATGTATTGCTGTAGATCGGACGATGTGTTTAACACTCGCCTTTTTTAACAAACTTTTGCACAAATAATCTTGAAAATCGTTATGTTGTCTGCAAACAAACTTAACTATACGCTCTGGTCCGATTCATTTAATTCCGCTCTGTCGATTTTTAAACTTTATTTTAAAAGTAATATTTCATAATATTATTTATTTACAAAATAGGCAATACATTTGTTAGAAAATATCAAACAAATTGTGAAAATCAAAATATGCAGAGTGTGTTTTCGACATTTTATTTAAAAAATAACTTTTAAATAGCTGAATGTAAATATAAAAAAATGTATAGACAATTATTTACAGAATACCTTTATATATATATATATATGCATTTTTCATTTTTCTTTAGTATTATTATATAACAATTTATTTTATAAGCTACATATTTTTTATACATCCTATGCACTTTAAAGTGATGCGAGTATATAATTGCTTTAAGTGCAAAGCGTAATTCATTATGTTAAGTGTTCTTTTATAACTCCGCTGAATAGGATAATCAACTTTGACGACGATATATGCATTTTTATACAAGTCATTAAATATAACGCTGAAAAAAACTTCTTAAATATATTTTTTTTTGCAGAACTGTTTAAAGTTATGTTAATTAAATAATTTACATTACACGAAATTAATTTGCTTATGTCGATATTAAAAACTATTTGGAAAATTAAGTATTTTGTGTTGAGGTATAATAAATTTCCATTGCTATTATTATAAATTTAGATTAAAACTTAATAGAATAATATCGATATTCATATTAATTATAAAATAGAAGTTCTTGTTTGGTTTGTTGTACGAATAGTAAAGGCAACGAACACTATTAGCCATTGGCCATTTATTACTCGACATTATTCAACGAATGCAAATTTTCCTGAAACAGTTTCCACAGATCAATGATTTTATTATCGTCTACCTCCCAAGTATACACAAGCAAATGCATGTAAGAAAATGACCTCTAGCATAGTGGAATTTACATTTACATGGAGCCGGTTCGTTAGTTTGCAAAAATGTACAAGGGTTGATATAGACCACTTGTAGACTCAGGGGGTGGAAACTGGAAGTAAATTATGTTCCTTGTGTCTCAAGGCTAAAGAACAGGTAGCTTTATATCTCGACTCGAATACAGCGTAATGAAAACTTCACAATGGTCGAATCAAATATAAAATATAAAAATGGTTGTTCTGTGATTTATTATTAGTAATATATGTTCGAAACGCTAAATTTATGTAATAATTATTCATTTGGTTCGGACACAATTATATTATTTAAATGAAAAATGTTTATAATGAAATTCCAATGTAATTTATTATTAACTTTAATGATCGTAACGTTTTTGGCCATTATTATGTATTAAGCTCTAATGAAGTAATATATTATCTGTGATTAATTACGAAGCAGCGCGACGATAATAATATAACAGAACGTTCTGCATTTTATTAATTTAAAGAGACAACATTTTTAACGTATACATTTATAATTTATAAAGATTTAATATTCTTCAATTACTTGATCAACTTTATTTTTTGTGTTTATAATCCTATTTATTTACTATTGTACTTTCACTAACTAATGATAATGACATAATCAAATAAATACTTAAGTAAATAATAACATAAACTGATCATTTTCATTTTATATTTATTGTTACTGAAATTTGCTTTAATTTGTCCACTAAATAAATCTAGTATATTTTATCATAAGTTAATTGAGTAATTAATTAAATAAAATAGAGCATAGTTTTCCAACGATAGAATAGGCGAACGACTCAATTATTTGTCAATTTAAAGGTGTAATTAATGAACACTTGCAAAGGTCCCTTAATATAGCAGGGAAATGCTCCACTAAGATGAAATTAAGGCTCATTACTCATAAAAATAACAAGACCATAATATGAATTTTAGTATAATTTTTGATTCCATGTCGAGCTAAAGAATACAGTTTGAAATTAATGTTCAGAAGACAAGCGTAGTATTCTGGCAGAACGCCACCATCTGGAGCCTGTATATGTTCTGTAAAGGGCGATTATTAAAATTATAACTCACATGGATAATGGTAGATAGCCAAATAACCATTTTACTAAACATTAAGAATAAATATATGTGTAACGATAGTAAACCTAGTATTTTAATGCTATTTGGGTATAAAATAATAATCCAAAAAGTAGATTACCAAAAACTCAAAATAAATTAAAATATTTTTTTAAATAAATTGTTGCTGTACGAATTATGATTTTTAATTCACTTAATTTTTAATTGGTTTATCTGTACATGAAGTTCCCAATTCTGTTACTTCCAATTTAACCTAGTTTCCGTTGCAATAACCGTTTTCATCGTGTTTCATTTTTTTATCTCTACTACTTTAAGGAACGCAAGGAGCCGTTCGATTGGGATCCTTGCACTTTTAATTAGTTTTCAGGCCCGCCTGCACTCTCTCGCAAACTTCGATGAAAAATAGATTACCTCGCCTCCGAATGGAAATTGTAACGGGCGAGACATTTTATCGTGAAATGAACGGTAAATTGAAACTACGGGAATAATTAGGTTTTCTTATAACATCTACGTTTTCACAATGGAATTAAATAAGTGTAATAAACAAGCGAATATGAGCATGGTGGAGTGTATAGAGAAATGTCCTTGTTAGTAAATATGTTAAATGGAAAAGCCGAATTCAAAACGCAATTGAACATTATTACAGACTTTTTAAGGGTTTAAATTGAATTTATAAAAATTATAAGTGATAATTTTATGAACGTACTTTTTTATGAGCAATAAATCAATTAAATATAGTTTGACTGGTGCTCGAGGACATCATTTTGTAGTGTATTTTTGACTAAGGTAGATTAATAAACATACTTGGTTGTTATCACACACGATCGAGTGATATCAACCAAATATATTTTATTAATCTACCTAAAATATCATTTATTCCTAACGGTTAGTATTGTGAGAGTACGTCAATTTTATTATGTAACATAATAATAAAAATATTATGACTATTCATAGAAATCATGGTAAATTGAATCTAAACAATAGTTGGTTACTTACTTTACATAATTAAAACGTGTTGTAGCCACATTTTTGTATTTTTTACAAAACACAATCATTTTACATAAAACAATTATGTCTTATGACTACCTTATTTATCTGCGATAATAATTATTTGCTTCGTAACTTTTATGTTATTCTTATAGATCGTAATAATATTTAACCCACATAAATATTTATGGTAATTTACTGGTTTAATAAAGACACTTTCCTAATTCGAGTAAGGCTCAAATTGAAATCTAAAATACTTTTAACAAAAATATGTTCTTTAAAATTACTTATTAGTCAATAGTGTAAAATAAAAATTGACCAAATTTTCGAAACAGTAAAAATGCAAATAGATATTTCGGAAAACAATGAAAGCAATTTAATAAATATATAAATATAAGTACAAAGTAATTTAAAATACAAAAAAAAACTCAATAATAAATCAATATTATTAGAAACATTTGGAAACAATAATGAATACTATGAATTAGATATGTATTACTAACAAACTATTAAAAACTATAGGCAAGAAAAGATGATCTGTTGTAAAGGTAAACAATTGGTAATGTGGCCATCATACTAATTTCCCTATATGAATTATTAACAACAATTCAACTAACTTTATTGTAACTCTTAGCTTTAATAATTTTAAGAAAGTAGTAAAAGATGAAAACTAAATAAGAAGTAGAGTAAACATCATTTTACGGTAAACATCGTTTGATTTATGAGGATTAGAAAAAACACGAAAATATTTTTGTAAAATCTACAACAAATGAGTCTTATTAAGACTACAAGAACAAATCAGCTAGAGAAGTAGTTGTTTCAAAAGTCGTTTGTTCTTGTAGTCTTAATAAGACTCATTTGTTGTAGATTTTACGAAAAATTTTCGCGTTTTTTCTAATCCCCATAAATCAAACGATATTGGATAAGTCAGTGTAACATTTTGTTTTACAAAAATTTTATGAAAAAAAATAATCCATGCTATAGAATACATTATTTAATAAATACATTTTTAATTGTTTTTTAAATTCATTATAAACTTTAATTTCTTTAAGATAACCTGATAGTTTCATATATATTATAATACAATTTTATTGGATATAAGAATTTGTTTCAAGTCATCAAGTCATGTATGTGTTTTTTACAAACAAACTAATTCTAAAAAAGTATATACATGGAAATGTAAGTCCATTGTGTTTGTAAAATATTGGTTTACATTATTCTCTGGATGAAATACCATCAATTAAATGTAACATTCTTTATCTACGATCGTACAGAAAGTAGACGCTTTTTGCATCATTTTTCATTGTAAAAGTGGCTTTTTAAAGCACTAGTGCTTTTTTACGTTTTTATTGCACGGTAATGTCAAACTGTTTTTATTGCACAGAAATGTCAAATTTGACAGATGAATATATTTCGACGAAAAACTTAATTTTTTATTAATTGATACAAATAACTAATAAACTATAAATAAAATATATAATACAAACGAAATGGCAGATTTAAGAACTCTGAAGATTTTATTTAATGCAAGTCGAAGCCATTACAATAAAGCGAACATTTTTTCCATAAATAATAATGGCGGCCGACATTTGTGCAACTTGTTTACTGGTTGCTAAGTAACGCTTTCATTAGTGCACTGCGGGTAAAATATGTTTTCATTAATTGAATTATTGAAATGACACTAAAATATTACTCATAAGAATATATTCTTTGAAATCCTTTACGATCGAAGATAAAATTTTGTAAGGCACACGTGTAAAAAGTTTCTTTATTGCACTCCTGGCTTTAAAAAAACTCGCTCGTTCGTCGCTCGTGTTTTTAAACGCCAGTTCGTGCAATAAAGCATCACTTTTTACACTTGTACCTTAAATAACTATTTTTGTTGTATAAAAATGCGACTTGTCAAATTTTCCCCAAACAATTAATATTATATGACATATATGAGTATGCAAGCGCATAATATATTTCAAACAAATTATGTATACATATCGTACATTTTAATTTTAAAATTGCATAATAGGCCTTATTAAGTTTGCTACAAATGAAATCTATTCGAGCATTCCATGAAAGTTTGGAGTTAAACTGTATATCTAAAAATTTAGTGTTTTTAATGTCACTGTTTGTTACATATTGCAGTATCCTAAAATTATAAAAAAATATACATTCAGTTTTATTTTGATTTAAAATAGGACTGTTCTTATCACACCAATATTTCACTTCAGATAATCTTACATCAATTTTACGTTTTAGTGCTATTGAGTCAGTGGAAGATACAATGGCTGATGTATCATCTGCGAAGTTAATTAATTTGCCTTAGCTAATATGGTTGGATATATCATTCATATTAGTGGGCCTAAAACTGACCCTTGCGCCACCCCTCTATGTATTGTATGTGCATTTGAATTAGTGCTATTGCATTTTACATAAAATTGTCCGATTTTGCGCATGGTCGATTTGCGATCATTCTCCTTTTTTCCACGTACATGTCGCCGATAGCTACTTAATCCACCATCGGCTTCTCGACATGTCGGTTTCCTTTTCATGCTTTCTTCATTCTTCTCGTATGTCCATGCCACCGGATGCTACTCAGTCCACCGGATACTACTCAGTCTACAACCTTCTTTGCATCTTCGGTTAATTGCCTCCAATGGCTACTCAATCCACCATCGGTTTACCTGTCATGTTTATTTCTGAGTTTATTTTGACGATGCCTTAATACCATATTTGTTTCTTTCCAAAATGCATGTTCCATTCTTAAATTTATCAACCCATTATAATTATCGGGCTGTCGACACTTGGGCCCCCATCCGTACAAAATTCAAATGACTCAGGAGCTTGGTATAAACGTCCACAAACAACGAAGTGTGTTCGCTGAATGGGCCCTGGAGCAATTGGAAACTGAACTTAATTTTCATTAAAAACTCATCTGCAGCGATGAGACACATTTCTGGATGAATGTGTACGTCAATAAACAAAATTGCCAAATTTGGGACGATACCAATCCACATGAGATACGAACGCGTCTAATAATACACTCCGAAAAAGTCACAGTTTGGTGTGGATTATTTCATTAAGAACAACATTGGCCAACTCATCACCATCAACGACGAGCACTAGGTCGATGATTACCAACTTTTTTGGCCTGAATTGGATGATATGGACATCAATAATATTTAGATTCATTTCACGTGGAGGTGATGTTGCCCACCGAGATCGTGCTATTTGACTCCGTTAGTCTTTTCTTGTTGGGTCGCAGGGATATGCGAATAAGCCACACACCACAGTGGCTTAAGCTTACAACAAATTTAGCATGATTAATACGCCAAAGTCATGGAAAATTGGGAATTTCGGGTGCGCGACACCCAGCGAAGTCGCGGCAAACATTTGCATGATGTTATATTCCATAAATAATGACATCAATGCTTTTTAAATAAAAAAAAAATTCGATGATATATCTCACACACTTTATTTTATTTAAATTTAAAGATATGAAGACCTTAATGAAAGACTCTATACAGTGTGTCCAATTTCGATGCTCACAATCGGTATCTCTGTAATTAGAAGAGATAGAGCAACGGTTATATGAGAAATGATTTGCAGAAGTCAGTGCTCATAGCACATTCAAAATCCACCTTAATTTTTTCAAGATATTTTGAAAAAATCAAAATCTCAATAACTCAGCCGCTATAAAACCTTTATATTTGGAGACACTTTTTTTTGTTTTCAGATTATTAGCGCTATCTTTTGTTTTTTTTTTTATTTGGGTTTATTGCAAAATGTGCTTTTCAACGATATATTATAACATGCCTGAACATTTCTTAGTTACAAGCAAAATAATAAAAACGTAAATTAATCTTTAATATGAAGTTCAGCTCACTCATTTTAAGATATAGCCCTAATGGACACATGTCAAACAAATACATATAATTAAGTTTAAAAGTAGTCATGGTCTTAATAATCTCAGAGGATTCGTTGAACTTTACATTCTATAATCAATCATAATCGCAATAATTTCTATGTTTCATATAGGATAAGAGTAATAGAAGTTAAGCTACCGTATATTTATAATTTGTGTAAAATTAGATAACATGTTTTATCCAATTATTTACTTTATTTTATTGTAAAATTTGCATTATGAATAATATCGGGCATTGTATATCTAATCTAAATAATAGTTATATTCTATATTCACGTAATAATTACATTTGTACCAGTGCTTACGTATAAACTTCAACATAATTTACCACAGGGAAATCTCACAATATACGACTTAGACTTTGAAAAGCCACTATGTAGGTTGAGTGTTGTTGCTTAATAATGTTATTAGTAAAGTATGATTTAATTATGTCATACTTAGTGAAATATAGCAAAGCTGAGTGTAATAGCGTTGATATCGACCACAATGTTTTGCACACATCCATTTGCAAGACCTCGGTTTTATATAAGCGGGGATACTCAAACTATTTCTACCTTTGATAATATATCCCAAAAAATTTAACTGGATTCTAACTACATAATATAAATACTTACATGTATTATTATTAAATTTAATCGTGTCAAAAAGTTCTAAAATTTATTCTTATACTTTCGTTTGCCTAACTTAGTTTTAAAAAACTGTTTTATTAACTCTGTAAAATACTACAATAATTAACTTCAGCATGGTTGTGACCGTTACTAAGCGGTAATCCATATTTAAACACATATTGAAACACTGTGTTTTCACCACAATTAATTTATTATTATATGTTCACGGGATTTACATATATACAAAAATTCACGACTTAAAGTTCGATCTGTTACGTTCATTTTCAAGTTGATAAATCCCATGAACAATAAATTAATTGTGGTCAAAACATAGTAAGTGTTTCAATATGTGTTTAACTACAATAATTTATATAAGGTTAATTAAATTGATATTGTGGTGACTTAAATATAGAAATGAATCCACTATATTTTTTTTAATGTGAAAATGTATTACCTTTAATATTTTGAATATTAACACATTTAATTCTTAATGTTTGTTTAATCAAACTTATTAATGGGAACCCAATTATAACTTGACTTAAGCATTCCCATACGACCTTATCTATTATGAATGTGCCCTTGTTGGTCAACTTAACAGGCGATTGGGGCAGTGTTTTAATGAAAAGTAGGATGATCGATTGATATAGTTGTTCGTCTTATTAACTGACGTTTTTACTCTTAAATTGCATCGTATACACACATTTTATAAATAAAACGGGATGTTAAAATCCGTGTTTTTTTTTTTTTTTTCGTAATTAGGATGGATCACTTTTAGAGTTTTAGAGAGTGTATTTTTTCGGAGGGTTGAATGGGGTTATTAAATTAACAGGATACACAAGCCCGGTGAAAATTAGATGATATATTAATATTTGTGCAGAATTTATTACTAAAAGGGTTGCTTCATGTTTGCCGAAACGTACGTTTATTTAGTATACCCAAGTGATTTTTTATTACTGAATGAGATGAACATTATTAACGTCAAAATTAATGTAATATATTAATTAATCTATAATTTATTTGAATCACTACTACTAAACATCTTTATTCACAGAATGAAAATAAAATATAATACGTTTAATGTATAAAATAAAATAAATTCTAACATAATTGGTCTTCTGCTTCATGGCTATCGACCAGTGGTCTTTCAGCCCGTTCTCGTTCGTCAGTGATTGTCGTTGTCAGTCTTATGAATCAAGATGAAATGATGAAATGAATTGATAAATGGTAGTGCTGGGGTGTTTGGATTTAGGAGGTATATTGGGATTTCGAGGAATACAGATATGGTTTAGGACGTCATGAATGTGGGGATTAGTGGAAAATTTGGCTTCTAAGTGTACGAGTCGTGGTTCAATTGGAATTACCTGTGTCTTTTCGTAAAGAAGTGTGTTGGAGGGGTTGTAGAGGGGATTGTTAGGATGCCTAATTTTTGTTAATATCCAAAGGCTGATCGTTCACCCACTTGGAGATTTTTTAAAGTAGGGGGGCGAGGATTAAGGAAAAGGATGGCTGCATAATCAAGTAAGGGCCGACAAATCATTTTGTATATGCGTATCGCTGTTTTAATAGAAATGCCTCTATTGTGATAAGTAAGTGTTCTGAAGTGTCGAGCCCTATTCTTGATTTTCAGCTTAAGATTTGTTGTGTGGGTCTTGAAAGTAAATTTGGGGTCTAGCAATATCCCTAGGTATTTACAATTTTGGGATGGAGGTATTTGGGTGTTATTTAAAGATATAGAAAAGGGGGAGTTTGGAGCACGATGGAAAGGAATGAGCAGATGGGATTTATTAGGGTTTATTGAGATTCTCCATTTGGCGAACCAATGTCGACCAGCCCTTGTAGTGTGCTCAGAGCCTTAGATATTGTGGGAGCGTGTGCAATTAATACGGTGTCATCTGCAAAAAGTAGACAGTAGGCTGAAGGGTTTAGATATTTAGGGTTGGGATTATATATGTCATGGACAAAAATATTATATAGGAGTGGGAAAAGGGGAGAGCCTTGGGGTACACCTTGATGAGGAATAAATGGGTGGGAAAGGGTATTTCTGACTCGTACATTAAGCAGCCGGTTATTTAAAAAACTATCAATTAAATGGAGAAGATAAGGTGGTTATTTGAATTATTTACTTATAAATCGAGAAATCTTACATATCTGTATATTTGCAAATTAAAATTTTTATACATAAAATATACTAATTTTATTTTAATGTCGAGACAAATAAATGAATCAAATAATACAAGTTGACCCACAGTTCCTATTATCATAGTTTTTTGAAATGAATAATAAATTATAATTCTCAAACACATATTAGTTAAATATGTGCATATACCATATCTAAACAACATTACAAAATAAACTTCCGCGGTATAAGTAATATACATATTAAATAACTGTATAATCTAGTAAATATTAACTAAACATTATTAATAATTAATTGTTCTTCTTATTCAATATTTCATTTTTTGTTAAAGACTACTGGCAATATCCATAAATATTATTACCATTTCATCCTTATTAAAAACGTATCCAATATAAATAAAATTAAAATTATATTAAAGCATTGCAAGAGAAAAGTTAAATAGACAATTAAAAAAAAGTCATTGATGTTATTGATATGAATATAAATAAATGGTGATTAAAGACTTAATAAAGTTAACTAACTGGAAATAAGCTTATTTAAAAATTAGTTGCTTATATATACAAGTATTCTTGAATATCTTTTGAATTTCAAGTATTGGAATAAAAGGTAATAAATCATCCTTCACGTCGCCTTTAAAACATATAAATCAATTGAAAAAACTACAGGTTTTCGATTAATCAGAAACAAGGACGGCGTATAATAATAAATTAAATCTATACAAAATCCACATAACCCAGAGTAAAACAAATTCTCCACTTAAATAGCCCGAGTTTACCGTAAAAGAAATACACATTTTAATGGCACCACAATACCTTATTAATTAAATATATATTTACGTACTAAGTAAAACAAATTTATTTATTACCAGAAGAATAAGTTTTAATAAAGCATTTACAAAATCTCTATTCTATTAAGCATTAAGATATAAAATCTTATGAGGTAACTTATTTTATAAATAAATTGCGAACCAATACAATTCAGAAATTTAATTTTATGGTTAAAATTATTATATAAATAAGTTACAGACATTTTTGCAATATTTTAGTGATCCTATAAAAATCATTTAAAAATTATATTTCTCCTCTTTAATTTTAACTTGAGTATTTAAATTTTATGTTCAGTTAGATTTAATTTAAAGTAAATTAAACTAAAAAAAGTTCACATTTTGCTGTCAACATTAAATTGCCGCTAGGCTTTTCACTTACCTCTATGATAGAATTTGCATTAGGTAGATTAATAAAATATATTTATATTCTATTAATGTATTAATGTTAAGTGGAAGAGCAGATAATCTATCTGAACTTCGCCTAATTTTATAAATGTTATCTTTGTTTGTAATTACCTTATTTAATTAATAAAGACAATTTATTATTATTATTATTATTAGTGGCAACCTTTATTTTTAATTTATATTTATTAAACAAATTTTACTGTCATCACGAACTTTAAATAGTTTAAAACTATTTAAAAATGATATACAACGTAAAACCAAGTTTTAAATAGTTTAAATTATTTTTAACAGAATATCGACACAAGAAAATGCTTCTAAAAGATTTTAATTATTCCATAGCGTATAATGACATCACGATAGAAAAAGTATATGCATAATAATCTTTAGTTCTGAAAAGGTCAGGGTACGTAAATCTAACAACACTAGAAAAGAGTGAAAGTCATTAAGAGACTTAAAAGAGGTCGCGGACGTTATTGTTCTGTGTTTGATGATAGCAATAATTGTAATAAATAGATTCGACTACGGCTTTACAATGAATGTCATTTTTAACACTAAAGATTACAGCATGTCAAAACAGGCGCATAATCTATAATTATATAATTATTATAATTCAAAAATTTAACTAAATGTGATGATGATCAGAACATCATTGTTGTATGGCTGATGACTGCAAAGCAAAAGTTCTAATAATATTCAATTTAAATTTATTTATTCTGTATTTTGTAATGAATTACGGATATGCATTATAATATTATAATTTGTGTGTATTCATTTTGGATTTCTACAAGTAATTCATGCATTTTGTTAAATGCACTGATATAATGTATTAATTTTTTAAGTTGGCGATGCGTCCTTGTCGGTGATAGGGGTGACGAGAGTTATGTCGTCGAAACGTCCGGATTGAACGAAACGGACTTATCCTTATTCATGATATTATCATTCTCTTCATTTACGCAAATTTTATAACAGACAAAATTATTAATACATGATTCTCTTTTATTTTTCTATTTTTCAATTTAGAATGTAACGCCATGGATATTTCTTTTAAGCAGTTATTTAAGGACATTTTCAAACTCATTACTAAATTTTCCCACATAATACCATCTTTTTTTAAATTTTTGTGATATACTACATTACTTTTTGTTTTGTTTCAGTTTTGTTACCATATATTGTTTTGGGATTCCTATTTTCTCACCTTTGTATATCGGAGTCAATTTGCTTTTTTTTGGTGTACCATAATTCGATTCGAGTTCAATGACTAATTTTTTGATTTATCAAATTTCTTATCGTCGTGTTTTTTCGAAATTAAATTTGCATTTTCGATGGATACGTGCCTAGTTGTCTGTAAATCTTTTACTATTACTTTTGGTTTGTTAGTTTCGGAGTTTACCACTACAGAGTCCTTTATAATACTAGTTTTTTAATAACGATGTCGGTAGATGGAGATTAATATGATGATTTTTTTTGCAATAATACTACATTATTCTTTAATATATAGTCTGTTCGTTGGATCTTTCGTCGTACGTCACAAATTATTGCTTCGAGAAACGACGCAAAAACATTCAGTCTGATAAAGTAAACCAAATGCGTTAGAAAAAGAACGCACTTTAAAACTTTCGTCGTTTTTTGAAACGATAGTTTGTGACGTACGACGAAAGATCCAACGAAAAGACTTTAGTTCATTTTGTTCTTTAATAATCTTATCTTATATCATTATTGACATCCATTTCTTGTAATTTCGATCGTTGGTTTAGACGTTTAGTACAGCTGTGAAACAATTCATCTTCATCGATATTAATTACTTTAATTTAAAAAATACATAACTGATGGAAAACATTTTTACAATCAGTACACTCAATGGATTGTCAACTGCCTGTACCTGTAATAGTCTCTGCACCACTGTCACAAAGTATAGTATTTTAATTCACTATTTGAGCATCCTTTAAGTATTTTGCACATCCCGGACAAATCACTGAATTACAGTTAACACATTTCAAGCGTTTTCTGTCTTTGCGAACAATTTAGGCAAGGAATCACAGGAGCACTATATTGAAAATCTTTATTAACAAAGTTACAAATAAATTAAATATGATATACAAATTACATTTTTTGGGTTGGATATGGCGTTTTTAAAAACTGCAACTTTTAGTTGACACGAATAATTATATAAGTAATTGTGGAGGCTTTCACTTCGTCATACATTTTGATAATTCAAAATGAATAAATATGTTAATTTAAAGGTTACATTACTTATAATAACGAATAAAAATATAATTAATTTAATGAATAATACGAAATGACGCTATAATAATGAATTAATTAACTGAAAACTGTGTGCGCGTTTTTTGAGTTCTTATTTATAATGGCATGAAATGATACCTAAGCAAAAGGACATCTGGTGTTTCTTCTGCAAATAAAAATATGACACGTGGCGCGGAATATAATGGAAAAGACGCAAATAATATGTATTTCTTAACAAATAAAGTAATTAATAATTAACAAAAGATTGTCTCTTGTAACCGCTAGGTTACTCCTACCCCCTCAGATTCGACACACTCCGGATGGAGCATTTGGAGAGTTGTCCATAGGGGTTATTATTTGGAATGTGGCCAAATTGTCTTCTCTAAAAACTTGATTCCTAAAATTAGGGCACAAATGATCACTAATACATAAAAAAAAGTGTCCACGCACTGGGTTTTAAGGGTATAAATGTTTTCTGCATTCGTCTGGCTGAATCAGGAAGATGGCTTGAATTTTTGTTGTTTCTTCTTCTTTGGGACATGTGATCTTTAGGGATTTGTTATAGTTGAAGCATATATCCTTTAAAGGCATTTTTTTAAATTAAATTTGGATTTTAATAAATATTTGACAATCGGTAATATAGTTACATATTCTGATTTGTACTTTGCAGGAATTAAGTGTAAAGCATAAAGGTCAAATGAATGTCCATAAATTATGGGAAGATAAAGATAGTAATTAATTTTTGTTTTGTCGCTTTTGCAATTAACTGTAACTACAGATTCAAAGTCAAAAATGTTTTCTAATTTCATTGCAAATGGTAATTCTTCTTAGTAATGAACAGCAATTTTTACTAATTCATAATTCAAGTAAATCTTAAGGTCTAATTATATCTGGCTTAAGACTCTTAATTTGCAGAAAGTTATGGAGTTAATAATTTTTTAAAGTATATTTGTAATTGTACCAAAAAGTAGAGGGATCTGATTATAGACGTCTTTCGCATACAGATTTCTTCCTTAAAAGTTGCATGTAGTTGCATAATTCTAAATTGTAGAGTTTTTCTGATTATATGCAATATCTTGAAGGGTATTATTTTTGTGTTCACACTACATCCAAACTTTATTGGATTTTTTAAGATTATTTTGGTTATTTGCCAAATGTTCTAAAATTTTATTCACACTTTTCTAGTCACGAGCGTGTAGTATGAACGCTAATTATCATAATAATAATACCTGAAATATAAATCAAAACTCTTTTATATTTCTTGGGTGTAACATTTAGTTAAAAAGTATTAATTTTGTCAATAATATAATTTCAGGTGTAATTTATTCGAAATTCTCTTTTAAATTTGGAAGCATTGTTCATGGTACTTATCATAAATTCATAGTGATAATCTTTTTTTTTAAACGCATCATATATAGGTTTAATATCATAAGTATATACTATTGTGTGTTTACTTTTCTCTAACTTTGCTATGTTTTATTGACATTTTTAATTTTCAGGGATATTACGTTCGTAAAAAAGATCAACCTAAAATTAATGAAATTTATTTACTAAATTTATAATGTTCAGCTTTGGTATTAAAGAATAATTGGGGAATTGATAATTTGGTAATTTTTTTGTCTAAGAATGGTTTAAAATTTATCAATGTCTTAAACAAACATTGCAAAGTGGGTTTATCAAAATAATTTTCTAGTGGTCAAATGAATAATGTATCTATCTATCTTCTTCTTTAATATGACAGAGGGAATATAATTTTGGATTTTGTTTTAATTATATTGATTATGATGTCTGGTTTCTATTTCTGCTGTCTTCTGATTAGAATCAATGGTCTTAATTTTTTTCTTTTTGGTATTTATTTTTGGTTTTTTGATTGTTTTTGTCCATCTTTGACATACACATTTTCAGTTTTAAGGGCTTCTTCCCAAGTTAGGTTGCGCTTTTCAATAGGTCTGATTTTGTTATCATTTGAAATAAATTGAATAAATTATTAAGGATAACCTTTTTGCATAAACCGCATAGTTTTCGAGTAAAATATAGGGAAAGTACTATGATGGCCACATCACCATTTTTTTTAATAATCCTCTAAATTTTGTGCGAATTCCTCGTTAATGTTTAGTTCAATCCTAGATAGTGCGTCAGCATTTCTGTAGAAAATTTAATGTGCAAATTGAAATAAAAGTACATTAAATAAACTAATCGTAGAGCTTATATCAAACAGATAAAACTCAATCACATATTTAACAAAATATTCGCTTGATCTGAATAAAAGATACCAAATACCTAAAAAACCTTAATTGAGAAAATAATAGCTCTAAAGTAAATGAGAAGTTAAATTGCACTGCTATTATTAAGCATATACATTAAGCAAGCTTTGTACTAAGCTACAAAAGTTTCTGAACTCCTAAAGGTGTGATATCACATGCACTAATTTAAAATTATGCGTTTTTAAACTTTTAAAATAACTTTCAGGGATGCATAAATTTATAGATTAAAATCTGAAGAAAAAAAGAAGACAGCCTTCTTAATTTTGTATGTAAATGATATTTATTTATTTAATAACCCAACAGGCAGTTATTGCCAAATTACAGGGAAAACATATAAACATATAAAATACATAAAACATAAAATATATGGTACAGTATAAAAATACATAAGATATAAAGTATATAGTATAAAATACAACAATAAAAAGTAATTAAATACAATGTATGTAATTGCAAAAATTGAACGGTTTAGTTTACATAATATTTAAAACACACAAAACGACTACCTAGATCTATCATTAAAATCAGTAGCATTTATTAACTTTAAGTTTTAATATTTAAAGAAAACTTGTAGTGTTAACAAATTTTTATATTATAAAATAATGAATGGACTATATATCCTAAACATGAATAACTTTTTAAATATTAAAGATATACTGAATTGAATTTTAATAAATACATGATATATACTAAATTATTGTGTAATTTTCTTAAGATCTACACGTTTTCATATGTGCAGTATATAATTTTATTATAAGTTAGGGACAGAGCACTAAAATTAGATTTAAGGTACTTATTATTATATGGTAAGCACTAAATTATTGTGTAGTTTACTTGAGTTATGCTAGTTTGTTTTCGTGATATGGACCACAGGGGTAGTAAATCTTTACTTTCTAAGCTGGGGTTAGAGCAATAAAATCAAGACAACGGTACTTATGTATTTTATGGTAAGCACTAAATTACTCTGTGATTCTTAAGTTTAATTGTTCGTTTATGAGATATAAAATACGGAGAAAATATTTTTTTATGTGTGGGGTGGAGCACAAAAAAGAAGGTAGCTTTCAATTATTACATAATTCACACTAAATGTTTGTGTAGTTTTTAACATTAAATTACCGAGTTAGTAAATATTCTTTCTAAGTAAGGAGTAACATACTAAAGCAAGGAGTAAAAATAATTACTGCATAGTATTAATTCCTTTCTTCGTTTTCGATATATAAAATACAATATAAATTTTCTATGTTCGCGATGAGGTATACACTTAATTTACTCATAAATACATAATACAATATCTGAGCCTTAATCTGTGCTTTTAAAAATCAACTTATTGCTGAAAGATTAAATGGTTGTTATTTTTTCTACTATTATTAAATACGATAATATGTCAGCATTTTAGCAGTTGAATAGTGCTTATTGGGTTTAATTAGGTTTAAATGGGTTATGTTCATATGAGGTTGATATATTGACAAACTTATATTGTATAGCTTGTGATCGGAAATTGCATGATCAAATTAAATATGAGAAATAGTAGGAAAATAGCAACCGTCTGCACCATGTGGAGGCCTGGTAAATGAGTAGCCGCTGGATGGTGTACTTACATGTTGAGTTGTATTTCAGCTGCCCCTGTACAAAATAACGTCTCCCTTGTATTGACTACCCTATTTATTCAAAATATACTTCTGTTTTTATTAAATATATTTATTTACTGAACACTTCACAACCTAGTACAAAATCATTTTAATAAATTTTTTGTTCTCTTCTGTACTCCTTTTCCGTTGCCTATTTCTTGTTTGTTTTTTTAAGACACTACAAAAGGCACTGCATCGTGAAGGGTGTATACTTGTTTTATCACTGTATTTGTATATGTTTTAATTTAAGTAAATATTTAATTCTCATTTTAAAATGGCACGACGTTGTGGAATTTGTAAGAATAACATCAGATGCCGTTCAAAATCTTTGCATTGCATGTTGTGCGGAAAATGGGTTCACATTGAATGCATACAAGATTGCTCTTTGGATGACATACCATATTTCATTGCCGAGACGAGAAAATCCAACGGTGACCGTTGTTCGGCTGCAATTGGTACATTACCAATTCAGACTCCCAATGCACATTCTCTGATCATAACACTCTGTCAGCGACTATTCATCAATCCTCAAAGAAAAATTGGCTAATTTATTTAAATCTGAACTCCATAATGCTCTTATTGATTTAAAAAACAATATTAGTGACTTGAGGGACCGTATTCATCCTCAACAACAATGAATGAAAGTATGATTCAAGAAATGGAGGAAATGAATCGCCGATCATTGAATATAATTGTTTACAATGTTCCAGAATAATATGGTACTATTGAAGAAAAAGTTGAAAAGAGCACCGAGACATTAAGAAATATTATTGATTCACAAGTTGATTT
Source organism: Ontholestes murinus (assembly GCA_963969525.1). Taxonomy (NCBI): domain Eukaryota; kingdom Metazoa; phylum Arthropoda; class Insecta; order Coleoptera; family Staphylinidae; genus Ontholestes; species Ontholestes murinus. The sequence continues at coordinate 46,620,748 of OZ018392.1, read as the reverse complement.
TATTCCAACTAAAGTCACTTAGATTAATTAAGTAACAATAAACCTCGTCCGATTAAGCTGTCATTTCTTAATCACATTGATGCAGAGGGAGCACTTAAGGGGCTTACGTGAAGAATTGGACCTTCGCAAGAGTAAAGGACTAAGGAACATCACAATCAAATATATTAATGGTCATCCAAAAATAACATCTTCCAGTGTTAGTAAAAAAAAAACTAAATTTATATTTCCAAAATTTAGGCGGTCTTAGAGCGAAGCTTAGAGATTTTTTGTTAAATGTCATTTGTTCTTTTTATGATGTAATCGTTTTGGTGGTGATATAGCTTGATCATTCGGTTAATGATTCTCAACTTGGTCTCGGAGATTTTACAGTTTATAGAATGGATCGCTCTTGTAATAATTCACAGTGAACGTATTTGTATTGCTATGGGTGTGGAACAGGTTTGTGTTAGAGCTGATAAAAAGTTTATTGTTAGTTCCACGTATATTTCACCTGCCTCTAATAAATCTTTTTATGAAAATCATGCAATAACATTAGATAAGATATGTAGGGAATTTGATAATTACTGCTTCATATTCTGTGGAGATTATAATTTACCTGGTGCTACCTGATGTCGTAGTGGGAATCAAGTATTAGCCGATAGTAACACTTGTACATTAGCTAATATACTGGCTAATGTTTTTGAATATCACAATGTGACGCAGATGATGCTCATCACCTCCCCTATACAATTGAATTTAATAATGTTGGTTTCACGTATTTACCTACTCCTAATTATTGGATTTATGATTATAAATCAGCGAATTATGATGGAATAAATTTTTATCTATTCCTATAGACTGGGATGATGTTATAAAGGGTAATGATATTGATAGTAGTGTACGTATTTTTAATGGAATTATTTATGATGTTTTTAACAAGTTTGTGCCGTCCAAGATGATACGGGAATCCAAGTATCCTAAGTGGTTTAATTCCGTACTGATAGGTTAAAAAAGGTAGCGCATACCAAATATAAAGTCTGATTCATATAATGACTATATAATTTTCCATAAACTACGGTTACAATGCGAACAGTTAAACAAAACTCTATATAGTCAGTATCTTAACCATACGGTAGCAAAAATAAATAGGAAATCTAAGCTGTTTTGGAATTTTGTTAACATATCTCGAAATTCATCTGATCTTCCAAAAACTTTATTTTTAAGAGATAAGACAGCTAATTTACTATCTGATGCGGTAGAATTATTTGCTGATCATTTTTCGTCAGTTTATAGTAATGATAATGTTAATGCTCTTCCTAAAATTCAATGTGATTGGTCAGTGAACTTCACTAAATTAAATGTTACTCTTACAGAAGTTTTTAATGCTTTATCTAATTTAAGGGAATCTTGCGAGTGGGGGTTCCGATGGCATCCCGGCGTACTTCTTAAAGTATTGTAAATATTCTCTTGCAAAACCGATTTACAAAATATTTAATCAATTTTTTGAATCAGGATCTCTTCCAAATTGCTGGATATATCACTTTTCAAAAGTTGAATGTTGAAAACTATAGGGGAGTGTCTTTACAATCCGTAATTCCAAAAATGTTAGATGGTTTCTGATCAACTCTGGTGGAATTGTAAAGACATTATAATAATAATAATAATAATAATCTTTATTGGTGCTATGAACATAAATTGTCTTACACAAGTCATAAGATTGGTATTAATAGTGTGAAGCGTGGTAGCATTTAAAGACAATGACATTGGTTATAAGAACATCAAGGTATATATTATACATAAAATTAAGTAGTAATTGGTATTAAATAAAATAGATTACGTAAATAAAAAATAGGTCAGCTAACTAAAATTATACATATAATCGTTATAAATAAAATAAAGGAAAAGTTTGTTAATTTTGATAAAAAGTTAGGTAATACAGATTTCTCTAGAGTAAAAATTAATAAAATTTATACATTCATATAATTAAAAGTAAACTATCACAATTTTAGCAATAATATTAGTACATTTAGTATAATACATAATAATAATAATACAGATGAAAAAAGACAAAAATAAATAATATAATAAATAGATAAAAAATAGGTTTACGACACAAATTAAAATTACGGTTAACATACATAACATAATGATAATTGTAACTTTTACGACAGTTTAAAAATTTAAGTGCTAAAGCTTTTTAAAAAACTCGTCAAAGGAATAAAATGCGTGCTTTAACAAATAATTTTTGCACCAACGAATATATTCCTTTTCGTTTAGGTGCCGAATATGACTGGGTAGTGCATTAAAAAACTTTATACAAAAGTATCTCGTACCCGTCTTCGCTTTTGATAAGCGGAATTGTTTGACTCGAATATCATTAATGTTTCTTGTTTCATAAGAATGGAACGCATTGTGGCAAGCAAAATTATGCATGTTGTTTTTGATGTGTTTTAGACATTCTAAGATATATATGCAGTGGACAGTCATAATTCCATGTTTAACGAATTGCTGTCTGCAATCCTCCCTATATGCAACGCCTGACAACACACGCACGGATTTTCTCTGCAAATTAAAAACATCATACATTATCGTAGAATGACCCCATATAATTATGCCGTAGGTTATATGCGAATGAATAAAATAGTAGTAAGCATTCTTTAATGATTTGGTGTATAACGATCTCGACAGATTTCTTAAAATATAGACCCCTTTTGACAACCGGCGTTCAAGTTGGATACCATGTGCTTCCCAAGTTAGATCTGTACTTATTGAAAAGCCTAGGAGTCTGGTAGTTGATTTTTCCACCGATTGGGTACGTTTTAGCGAGAACACTTTTTTGACCGTCTTGTCATCATTAAGTTTCAATTTATTTGAGTTAAACCAATTGTTCGCTACCTCCATAGCAACCTGTAATTGAGTGGTTACATTTTCAATTGTGTCGCCTTTTAATGATATTGTGGTATCATCGGCATATAGTACAGTAGATATATTGCGAAACTGTTTTGGGAGATCGTTTATGAATATTAAGAATAGTAGTGGCCCCAAGATAGACCCTTGAGCCACACCATGTACGATTTCTCGTTCTTCTGACCTGCTATCTCCGTGTACCACTATTTGGCTTCGGTTTGTTAAATAAGATGTTAATAATTTACAGGCTTCAGGTTTAAAATTGTAGAAGTACAATTTTCTTATCAATATTGAGTGCTTGACACAATCGAAGGCCTTACTTAGATCAAGAAAATTAGCTGCAACAATGTTACCATCCTCAAATCCATCAACGATATAGTTTATAAAAGTTTCCACTGCCATTGTCGTAGACCTACCCTTTCTGAAACCAAATTGCGAGCTTGCTAATATTTGATTGGATTCTAAAAAGTTAGAAATTTGCTCAGATAAAATACATTCAATAATTTTTGAAAATATCGGCAGAATAGAAATTGGCCGGTAATTGTTTAAGTCCTCTTTATTTCCCTTTTTGTGTATTGGGATACATTTAGCTAATTTTAATGCATCTGGGAAGATGCCGGTTTCAATCGTACGATTTATTAGATGCGTTAGAGGAGTTATTAGTACGTCAATAACGATTTTTATTAAACCTATGTTTAATTCGTAGACATCTTTGCTCGGTTTATTTTTTAATTTCTGGATGATGTCACGTACTTTTGCATTTGATACTTTCTGAAAATTAAAATACTGATTGCTGAGATCAGGCAAGCTTAGCATACAGCTGAGAGGATCTTTGTTGCAATTTGGAATAGAAGTAATTACATTGCCCGCAATGGTAGCGAAAAAATTATTAAATTCGGCTGCCGTTATATTTGACATAGCATTATTGGATTTGGTTCGTGTTCTCGAGTTTACGACATTCCAAACTGCCCTTGAGTAGTTACAGGACGAGTTTATATAATGCTCATTGGCTTTCCGCTGTTCATCTCTAATCCGCTCTTTGTACTTTTTCTTTATTATGTTATATTGTAATTTAGTAACCTCATTGCAAATTTTAGTTTTAATATCTCTGTGCATGTTTACGCTCTCCCTTAATTGTTTAAGTTCGGGCGAAAACCAATGAACATTACTTCTTCGTGAATTTCGTATTCGTTTCTGATATTGTGGAAATGCTCTTTGTACTGCGATACTAACTCTATTTATCAACATGGTCCAAGATGAATCTACCCCTAGTGCATCATTTGTGATATCAGTCCATTCATATGAGTCCAGAATATTGTAAAATTCAATTTTTCCCGCTTGTGTGAGTGGCCTAACTAAACGTTTGATTGTAGGAATATTTTTTTGTGATAGGTGAATTTCAATGCACAATCCAAAGTGATCTGAGACTCCTAAATCAATTATTTTAGCAAAATCTACATTAAAACCATATTTATTGGTAAAAATATTGTCTATACATGCCCCTTGTCTTGTAGCCTGGGTTGTTACTCTATATAAACCATGACATGCAAAGGTATTACATAATTGAACTGCTTTTCTGTCTGTTGTGTTGAAGTGTACATTGAAATCCCCACACACGTATACTGTGCTGGCGGGAAAGTTAATGCGTTCTAACATTTTTTCGAGAATATTGAGAAAATCTGAATAATTACCGTTCGGTGGCCTGTATACTGATATGATAATGTTATTGGTACCCTTTAGTACTATTCCTGACATTTCACATGTTAGTTCTATAGATAATTCATTAAGGAATGTTAAAACTTCGTATTCAAGATTTTCTCTCACCATTATGAGTGATCCGCCATGTTTCGCTTTATGTCTACTATATGAAGCTGCAACATGAAAATCATTTATAGTATAAATAGATATTTCACTTTGTGTTAGCCAATGTTCACTGAGTGCGATTACCTTGATGTTCTTATCAATAGTGTACGCTTCCAATTCCTCGATTTTATTTTTAAGGCATTGGATATTAATATAAAATAAAAAAGAAGTTTCTTCATTTATTTCAAATTGCGCTCCGTGTAGGTCTTCGGCGGTGCTCGGGATGGCATTATAATTAAGGAACAACATGGTTTTGTAAAAAGTAGATCTACAACCACAAATTTATTAACATATACGACATATTTATACTGACTTTTCTAAGGCCTTCGATCGCGTAAATCATGATACTTTATTGCAGAAATTAGCTTCGAGTGGATTTGGTGGTAACGTTATAAATTGGTTTAAAAACTACTTAAAAGATAAGGTCCAGCAAGTGAAAATTGGAAATGTCTGTTCTTCCGAAATACTGGTTTTGTCCGGGGTGCCCCAGGGCTCTCATTGCAAACCTATATTGTTTTTATTGTTTATTAATGACATTGGGCAATATTTAAAACATAGAAAATGTCTCCTTTTTGCCGATGATTTGAAGTTACATAAGCGTATTGAAATCAGAGATGATCAACATAAATTACAATCAGATTTATATAGGTAGTTTAAGTACCCTGTGTGATATCAACCGCCTCTTTTTAAATCATAAAAAGTGTAATTTTATTTCTTTTCACCATCGTATAGCTATGCAATAAGGATAAGCATTTCTAATAATTTGCTAGTTTCTAAGAAAAATATTAAAGATCTTGGAGTTATGTTCGATAGTAAGTTGAACTTACTTTATGCCCTTAACTTTTTATGTTCTATTTATTCTAGATTTTGTTTTATTTATTTAAGTTTTTATATATTTTTGTATTATGTTTTTATGTGCCATCGTTATTAATATTTATTTTTTAACTAAAATCTATGATATTATACACTTTCTTTTGTGATTTCCTGATGTGATACATATTTCATTAATTATATGTATTATTTTATTTTATTAATTCTAGATTATATGTGTTATTTATTTATTTATTGCATATTTTTAAAATATTTGTATTTATCAAATTTATATATATATATATATATATATATATATATATATATATATATATATATATATATATACATCTTTATTTGGACAAACATAATACATACAATAATAACAATTAATATGAAACAGATATATGGTGTTAGTCCATCTGGGCTATAGACCTGCGGTCTTTCTGCCCTTTATCAAATTTATTTTTTGTTGTTTCACTTTATTTGTAATTTTTATTATTTATTTATAATTTTGCATTTATTTACTTATTTTATTTAAGCTATTATTAATAAAATATATAAGTCCTTTATTTTATTTATTTATTTATTTATTTATTTTCACCAAGTAAATTCAAGAGGAAGTTTACAAACCATGTTACAGCCCATATAATAATAAATAATTACAAATGATCCTACCGGGGGAAAATTAAAAGGTATGAAATCAGCGCAACCGAAGTGCAGCTGATCTTCCATTCAACCTATAAATTACTAGGGCAAATGTAGTGGGTTTAATATAATTAAAATAATAAAAATATTAAGAAATAAAAATTGAAGACGTAAAATATAACGCTCAGAGTCTTAATGCTACATGGAATGTTATTATATGTTTTTGAAATTACATAGCAGTAACTTCGCGTAAAAAGAGCTGAACGAAACTTTGGAGGTGTTAGTGTTCCCTTAAACCGAATATTAAGACTATGAACGTCTGTACAAAATTTCATTTTATTGTAGAGGTAGGAAGGATTTTTATTAATTATACTAGAGTGGAATAGACATGCACTATGTAAATATCTTCTGTTCTTCATATTTAACCAATCTAGATCTAAGAGTTTATGACTAATTCTATCTCGTTTGTTAATTCCAAAAATAAAACGCATACATGCATTTTGTGCTCTTTGTATTCTCATTATATCTACGGAATCAATGCATGGATCATATAGGGCATCGGCAAAATTAAAATGTGACAAGACGAGAGAATCGCATAACATTTTTTAGATAGATAGGAGGCTACGGTTACAATATAGGTTTTTTAAAGTTACAATAGGCATTTCTAATACATAGATTGACATGTGATTTAAAGCGAAGTCTATTGTCGATGGCAACCCCTAAACTCTTGACTTCGTTGCTACATGGGAGCACAGTATTATTGATCGTTACTCTAAATAAATTGCTTTGCATAAGGCGTTCTCTAGCTTTTTTAGGCCCAAAGATAATCAATTTCGACTTGTCTGGATTAACATAAAGACAGTGTTCTTTTGAAATATTAACTAGACTTGAAATGTCTCCATTAATTTGTCTACACGCTAGCGCAGTATTATCACTATGAAAAGAATAAAGGAGCTGGGTATCATCACCATAGAAGTGGGTTTCGCAAAATTTAATACATTTATGAAGAAAGGATGAATATATTAAAAATAACAGGGGACCCAGAATGGAGCTCTGTGGCGCACCTGAGGGAACTGGTAGCTTATTAGAAAGATGTTCAACTTTAACCCGCTGAGTGCGATTTTTTAAGTAATTCTCAAAAAAAGTTACTGCAACTTCACCTAGCCCAATGCAGCTTAAGATAGATAACATCTTATCGTGATTGATTGTATCAAAGGCTTTGCTGTAATCTACCAATACAATCACAGAAAGCATGCCTGTATCCGTGGCTCTAATAATGTTGTCACACATATAAGACAATGCGGTTGTGCAGCTGTGCTTAGGGCGAAATCCTGATTGTGTTAAAGGTAATAAGTTAATAAAAGCGATGTAATCTCTTAACTGAAGGTCAACAACTTTCTCTAATATTTTGGACATTACTGGGAGCACACTAATGGGACGCAGATCTTTGAACTGAAAAGGAGTTTTAATTTTAGGAATTGGAGTAACTATAGCCTCCTTTCAAAGTGTTGGAAACATACCTTTGTCTAAGCACGTATTTATAATATCCGTGATATAAGGCAAAATATGTGGACAGCCATATTGTATCATTTTGAGACTTATGGCATCGCAACCGATTGCATCACTTTTAATGTTATTTAGAATTTTACTTACTAATTCTTCACTCACAGGCTGAAAGTTAAAAGAAGAGTTGGACACTAAATTATTTTGGTAATACTCTTTAACGGTATTATTATTCCCATTTTTAGGTATAGAGTCAATGAAGCGGGTATTTATTTCATTGGGATTTTTGAGAAATGTGGGAATATTATTTGTGTTCTCTTTTTTAATTACTCCCATTGATTTTAATAATCGCCATGTAGTTTTAAAATCACGATTATTGAGAGCATTTTCTAAAAAAGCTTTCTTTTCTCTTCTAATAGAGGATGTTGTAAAGTTTTTCAGTGACTTATAATATTCCCATTTGGCTGCTGTTGGATTGGATTTAAATCGTTTTAGTGCTTTATTTTGAAGTGATTTCATGAATTTTAGATTGTCTGTATACCAGGGTGAGCAAGGTTTAGAAAATATCTTAGAGCATAACGGAGCATGCGTATGAAATAGAGTTAATAGTTGCGATATTAAGTAGTTGACTTTTTCATCAACATTATTAATGTCATAAGGCACTGAGTATAAGTCAACTAAGAAATGACTGTAGTTAAAGTGATTAAAGTTTCTTAATGTTACCAATTTTTGCAGTATTTCATTGTTACTTATTTTTAATGTTGTATAGACAAGTTTGTGATCGCTAATTTCAGACACATTAACAACTCCAGTATTAACAACCAGCGTTTCATCTTAAATACAAAAAATGTCGATTAACGTTTCAGATCAGTTAGTTACTCTAGTAGATTCAGAAACGATCTGCTTTAATTTATAGAAATCTAGAACATCCATAAGGTATGTTAAACTGTAACTCATTATTAAATAAATTATATTAAGATCATCGGTAATAATACATAAATCATAAAGAGGACTAATATGAGAGAGTGTATCTTCCAGTGTATCAACAAAATATTTGACGTTAACATTAGGAGGGCGGTAAGACACACCCACTGCAACAGAATAACAATCAATATAAAGTTTTATCCATAATTGTTCAATTGTGTTAGTACTAGGAATATGTTCAAAACGTATACCATGTTTAATATAAAAAGCTAGTCCTCCACCTCTGCCTTCTCTGTCACACCGTATCAAATTATAATTATGCAATGAAACGACTTCGTCTTTAATAGCATGCGTTAGCCACGTTTCTGATAGTGAAATGATATCATAATCTAGTGGTGCCACAATTGCCAGATTTTACTATTTCTTTCTGTAAAATGAACTAAAAATGATTGAATGTACGTTAAAATAGTTTGTGAGTGACTATACTATGGTAATTTGGAACAAGAAATGAATTTAGGTTGATGTAATTAAAAAATCATTTTTAGTCCATTTTACAGAAAGAAATACGTTCAAACTAGTGTTGCTTTGATAGCCTTCCTATTTTGTAACACGCAAATTACTTTTGTATTATTCAATGTCTGTCGAAGTATTAGCTAGAGAAGTAGTTGTTTCAAAAGTGATTTGTTCTTGTAGTCTTAATAAGACTCATTTGTTGTAGATTTTACGAAAATATTTTCGTGTTTTTTCTATTTATAAGCTATTATTACTTATTTTGTGTAAGAGTAACACATTACATTCCTAGGTATACATTCTATCTTACTGACATCTTTAATTATTTTATATAATTCATTTTCTAATAATGCTTATGATGAAAGCCATGTCTCTATTGTTAAAATTTAGTAGTTGTAGTATAAGTACCACGATTTGTATTATTTTATATTTATATTTTATACAAAGGTGAATACGTAAAATAAATTAAATTAAATTAAAAAATTAAATAAAACAACAAAGTTAATTGTTTTATCTATTTTGAATTATCAAAATGTATCACGAAGTGAAAGCTTCAACATTTACTTATTTATACTGTTTATGTTAGTATTTATAATGTTCAAGAATATAAAGAACGCCATTAATTATAAAGTTAGCGCTGTGATTAGATGCGATATTCATCTTCAATTGAAACATGTACATAGGGAAAATCTTATGGATTAGTCGTCAGACGTTCGGGACGGCCGTCTGTCATTACGGATGAACTTTCAACCATTCACCTTACAATTTTTTAACACAAGAACTCTTTAGCAGGAAATAATGTTTACGTATCTCAATTCACTGGCGGTAGAGAAAGATGAAGCTAGGACACAAAAACTAGTCACACGTTATAAACCGGAATTTAGTTGAAAAAACTATGTATCTATTATTGTAAAAAAATATTAATCTGTTTTCTTTTCCTACATAGTCTCCGCTTCTGTACAAATATGTTTCCAAGCGAAGCGGAATTTTGTTGATGTCATTATCAAAAAATGTAGTCGATCGTGTCTTCATCCAATTGCTCACAAACGATTCCATATATTGGTCATTGTGAAAACGTCGTTCTATCATTTTTAAAGTTATATTGTTACTTGTGATAAGACTCGGGTGCTTTGCTGGGGAAAATGTATACATAAAAGCGGAGACTATGTAGAAAAATAAAACATGTTAATTTTTTACAATAATAAATACATATTTTTTAAAACTAAATTCCGGTTTTTATTTGGTTTAACCACGTACACGGAAATCTATGTTCTTTACAAATAAAAATAAAGTTAAAATTTGTTAATGTATACCATTTTTCTATATTCCAGACGGGTATTACTTTCCGGATGGCCTTCGTTTATTCATTAGAAATGATAGGACAGGAAAAATTAACAATTTGAATCGCTTGATTTTACTTGCTTGACACTTTATCTTATCGTTAAATTATGTCACCAAGGAATGAACAGTTCGTAGTTTAGTAAAGGATTGGGTCTCTTTCAAATTCATTCTGCGATAATATATTTCTCTATTCTTTTTGATAATACCCCGCAATTTAATATATAAAATTAATATACTAAAATTAAAGTGGATACGGCATTAAAAGTTTGAATACTGCAGCGGAAAGTCTAGAGTTCTTTTGATAAAAACGCTCTGTCATTTAAATCCATAGTTGTAGCTGCTGTATTATAATCGATTGCGGATTCTAGTTTCATTATTAAAATATATATTATTATAAAGTATATTTTATTGATATATAAGGTGTATTCAGAATATCTAATTAGATAGCATTATATTATAATACGTGTCCAGTTTGTTCTTATTTAATTTAGCCTAGCTCTTACTCGTCTAGCCTATCTACTTCTGTTCATTCGGTATATTGGGACGAAATATGTAATTAGGTTAGTGTTTTAATTAGGGTTATTAAATATGTTTAGGAATTGGCGCAGTTAATTGGAGATTACTACTCACGCTTTATTGCTAAAGCTACATGTATAAGCTGGTAACAAGCGGCATTCGTGAATTAGTTAAATATCAATTTGTTTTTTTGTGATAATTATTATTACCTACTAAAATAATGTCAATGGTATTATGAAACGAAAGCAAACAATTCATTATTATTAGATATTGACATTATTCATATTAACTCATACTATGGCCACTGATATTTGTATAATCCGTATTAGAATTATTAAACATATTGCAAATTTCAATAAAATGTAGACCGCAAATAATTTAGTGGTGCTGTTAAATTGATTTCGTTATTAATTAAAGTCAAATCAATGTTATATAGGCATACCTTATATCATATATTTATAAACAATGCCACAATATATACCTTATAATATTATTGTAGCATAATTAATTTCTCAGTATTCATAACTAAAATAGTAACTTAATAAATAAGATATTAATATTAACTATTTAACTACAAAAATGCATATAAAATTATAAATAATTATTTATATTTAACAAGTCAGGAAATTAACAGTGCCATTATTAATAAATTAAATGTTTTAGATTAATTATTATCAATAAGTGATATACTTTCATTATCACATGACTTAGTAAATATTGTTGATATTTTAAACTTATAGTACAATTAATTTTAATGTATACTGTATTTATTTTTTATAGGAAAGTAAGTACAATTATTATCTCACATATTGAACCATTAAAAAACAAAATATTATTCTAGATGAAATGCATATATTATTAAACCTACAAACTACGCTTAAAATTTCCAGTTTTAAATTTGCATATTAAAATATTATAAAATCGATATCATATCGGCGAACGCTATGGAAAATATTTAAACCAAACTAAATTTAATTTAAAACATCAAAGACATATTCCAAACGCTATGTAGATTACGAAGCGGTGGAGATGCTAGCAATTTCTTTAGTTATTCTGTAAGATATTACATAACTAAAATTACAATCAACTTCAGGACAAATAATTATATATTAAATATAAAATGAAGATATTTTACGGTGAATTACGTTCAGTGGCATGGTGATATACAGGGTGTCCCATTAATGTGGGGAAATGGCTGGACCACAGATTTCTGATGCCAAAATATGATGATTTAATTTATATTATATTATATTATATTTATATTTATATTATTACTATTTATTTTTATTATAATTAATTTATGTTTATTACAATTGAACACTTTATTCGATTTGAATGAAATTTATTATCAATAACTACCATAATATAATACATTGGGCTGAAATACCGCTGGTCGATAGCCATTTAACAAACTAACTAACTCACTAACATCCATTGTATCATACACGTATTATATCTAGATGTTGTATATATATAATACATCATTTATATTATTATTGACATTTGTGATTGACAGGAAGTATAGAAAACAGTAATACCACCACTTAAAAACTAAAATATTTTTTTATTGGTGCATAATATTACAAAATTTTTCAAACAAAAGTTAAAGGGAATAAGAAGCTAAACAAGTTTGATTAAAAATGTTTTTTATAAAATTCTTAACTTTCGAGAAAAAAATAAAAATTTAAAATTTTAACATTTTTGCCAATTGTTAATTAACTATAGTAGGTACATAAAATTTATATAACAAATAATTGTAGAAAATTCAAAAGTGAACAAATTATTAAGAATAGCCTTTTTGCATAAACCTCATATTTTTGGAGAAATATATTGGGAAAGTACTATGATTAACATCAAAAAATGTTAATGCTATTAAATTAAACTTAGAAGACAAATTTATTATCATTTACGTAATTCTGTTTTGTTCTTATGTTTAAATAAATAAATACTTTATATAACACAAAGATGAAAATAAATAAAGTTATATAAGTACTTAACAAATTGATCAATACAAAGTAAACTAAAATAATAGAATCAATTGTAATTAGGAACTTTAAATGAAAATACACTTCGTTGATATCACACACAGGATTTCAATTGTAATTATTATGATGTAAAGTAAATATATGTTTTGTAATTTTGACACATTCACTAAATAAAATACGCTAAAATTGAATACAATTATTTATTTATTAAGTATGTTTTGAGCTTTTTTAAATTAATCTATGCGTTTAATTATTTTTTAATAATCTAACAGTTTATTAAATATCCGTAAATTTATATATTTAAAGTAAGTCTATAAGGGGGTATATACAGGGTGACTGACGAAAAACCTTTGGTGCTGTATCTCGCTTATTTTTGATCCGATTTGAATAAATAAAACATCAAATTAAAAGATTTTTAAAAGACTTTAATGTGAACTGTACTGATATTTTTTCTGGCATCTAGTTTTTGACAAAAGACGATCAACTTTTTTTTTCAAATTGCACTGTATATATATTTTGTACTGATCCGCAAGGAGATTTTTTTCTGAATCTAAATTTGTAAACGATTTTATCCATTCATCAAACCAAAGTCGAGAAATTGGGGATTTAAAAAAAAATTAAAAATCAAATACCCATAGTAAACAATATACAGAGCCTATTCCAAATGTCAAAAGTAACAGTGTCAGTCATTGGTACAATATTGCAATGATTTTTAATAATTTCATAATAAAAATGTTGCAAGATTTCAAAAACTGAAAAACGATTTCTGTAGAAGCTCAAAATTCTAGTACAGTGTTTGAAATATTGCAACATTTTAATTATGAAATAATTAAAAATCGTTGCAGTATTCTATCAATGGCTGTCACTGTCACTTTTGACATTTAAAATAGGGTCTGTATATTGTTTACAATGGATACTTGACTTTTTATTTATTTTTTTAATCCTCAATTTCTCGACTTAAGTTTGATGTATGGATAAATTAGTCTACAATTTTATATTCAGAAAAAAAATCTCCTTGCGAATCAATAAAAATATATATACAGTGCAATTAAAAAAAAAATGTTGATTGTATTTTGTCAAAAACTGGGTGCGAGAAAAAATAACAGTTCAGATCCTATTAAAGTCTTTTAAAAATGGTTTAATTTGATGTTTTATTTATTAAAATCGGATAAAAAATAAGTGAGATACAGCACCAAAGGTTTTTCGTCAGTCACCCTGTATAGTTATTCACGTGTTGTGGTAGGTTGAACTTGTTTTATGTTTTAAATTTTATAAAAAAAGGTTGAAAAACATACATCCGCTATAATTTTTTGAATAATTTATATTTAATATAATTTGCAATACTCTTTTCTGAATTATTAATAATTTATTTGCACGATTTAAATATTCATAATGAATTATACCGCATTGCATTAGGCTTTTAAAATTCATCTACATGTTATTAGAGTATACTCCCTGTTTTAAAACTCTCAAAGAATAACATATTCTATTTAATTTTGAGAATAGCTGATCTGATTTTAATATATGAGTTTGGCATTTAAATCTGGCATTCAATATTCAATCATCTCTTTAATGTTATGAGTATCTTAGAAATTGTTCAACTTAATATTAGAAAAACTAATAAAATGTTGCTGGATATAGTAATTAATTTTTAGTGTAAAGTTAATTCAGAACATGAGACACTTCCATTTGTAAATAAAGATCCACACCATTAAGCATTATCAGCGTTAATGGAGGTAAAACACATAGCATTCCTCTCTAATGTAAACACAAGATATAATTTAAGAAAAGCTAATTACTTAAATTTCCACAATGACTCAAATAACATTAATTAGTCATTTTTAGAATCAAGTAACTCGTCCAGTGTAGAAGTTGAAGAATTTTTCAATGTTTTGTATAGCGTTATTGATAAAAATATTCCGTTTAATAATGCTAGCTCCAATAAACGTTATCCTCGTGGTTGACTCAAGAAATTGTTAAGAATATTAAACTGAAAATCCATTATCATCGAATATGGAAATCCACAAATTCCTCTTTCTGTCACTCCGAGTTCAAACGAATGAGAAACCTGACTAAATTTCAAATTTCACATGCATACAAAACATACTTATCCAAAATTGACAAAAATCGTAGGTGTAAACTTAAAACATTATGTCCAACAAAATGTAGTTTGAGAATTCGTACTAAGCTAATTCACAAGGATTCTCACCACAAGTAATTGTTGATGGTTTCGCACAAACTTTTTCTGAATCTAATCTTCGAATTATATTTATAAAGCAAGTCTGATAAAGTACTAATAAATAAATAAATAAATAGATCATACACGAACAACTATTATGTATATTCTGATAGACAGTTATTTAATGTTCGTAACTTCTCAGAAAACGACATAATTAAAAGTATTAATAGATTAAGAAACTCAAACTTATATTTAGTAACAAATCTTCTTGTTAAAGACTGCAAATACATATATTTACGAAACTGTTGTATGTTGGACTGTCGTAGGCAGCATTAAACAGCGTTGTCAAACAGAAGAATAACAGTGACGTTTTGTAATTTAAAAGTTCACTAATAAAGTTCCCAGTTCTCCAGTTTTATACATCCGTTATTACCTTAAACAGAACTCACACACTTAATCTTACTAGACATATCTTATACATATCTGGCGACAAGGTAACGGAACGGTGTCAACATATCTAGCAACAAGCAGTGGAAAGGTGAACAGTGCAAGACAACACAAAAACATTGAACAGTTTAACAGTACAAATGGAAACATCAACATTGAAGAATTTAAATTTTGAAAAATTTTCACCAGAGGGAAGAATGGGATTATTATATCCAGCGTTTTGAAGTTGAGTTAACATTACATGGTAACGTCACAGACAACGTAAAAAGAAACCTTCTAACAAAGGTAAGATCTGATTCATTAAAATTATCGGTTGACAATTTTAAACCAGATAGCATATTGACAAAAAAAAGCAGTTTTAAGTGGACATTTTGGAAAATCATTGTACTTTCGCATGCGACATCAACACGAGTCAATATCGCAACACAAATCAACTTTACGGGCGTTAGCAGGCAAATGTGATTTCAAAACAACTTTAAATAAACGTTTAAAAGACCAGGTAGTGATCGGATTAAACAATAAATCGTGGCAACAAGAAATAATTCGTCAACATCAAACAAACGGTGCTACACTAGCAGAAGATGAGGCAACAGCTCTTAAACTGGAACAAGCAGAAGTGCAATCAAGGCGACTAACACTGTTAACGAATACACAACTGAGTCCTAACACGAATCGCGTACAAAAACAAAACAAAAAAACTATCAACAACAACGGTTTTCACAGAAAAGCATTTCTCAAAATCGTACAAAATGTAAATTTTACAACGAACGACCTTCAAACAAAAAAAATTGTCCTGCGAATAAAAAGAAGTGCAACGCGTGTGTACAATTAAATCATTTTGCAATTGTATGTATCACGACCGGACTTGCAACTAAATTCGGCCATTCAAACGTACAAAACAAAAACACTAAACAAAGAAAGTTTAAATCAAATAACACAAGGTATGTGCATGAAAATAATACAGACGTGAACGATACGGATTCGTCAACAAACACAAGCATTAGGTGTATAGATACTCCGAAAAAGGTACTACTTTCAGTTAAATTGAATGGAAAGAATATCGCCATGCTGTACGATCCAGGTGCAGCATATTCAGTAATTGGCAGAAGACTATGGACACAAATGGTTCAGTGTAAAGATTCATATTGACTCACAAGTTACACCTAAGGCTTTTCGACTCCGACCGGTCCCTATCTCATTACAGAAACAAGTAGAGACAGAACTCAAACGTTTACAATCAGAGGGTATTCTCGAACCAGTAGACATGATAACTCAGAGTGTAGAATGGGCAACACCCATTGTAATAGCGGTTAAGTCAAATGGCAATGTACGAATTTGTGGCGATTTTCGTGTAACTATCAATCCACATGTACAACGAGACGATTACCCGATTCTTTGTTTTAAAGACATAATGTCTAAACTAGCAGGTGGTCAACAATTTACAGAAATAGATCGACGAGATTGTTACTTACAACTCAACGTGCATCCAGAATCGAGAAAGTACTTGGTTATATCAACACATAAGGGATATTTCAGTTACAAAAGGTTACTTTTTGGAATATCTTTCGCTCCATCATTCTTTCAACGAACAATGGCTATTATACTATCGGGAATTGATGGAATAATTTGTTATCTTGATGATATTCCCATAACAGCTTTAAATATAACAGAACACATACAATGAGTACAACAAGTATTAAAACGACTAACGAAGGAAGAAGTTAAAACACATCAATCAAAATGTGCTTGGTTACAAGACAGCGTAGTTTTCTTAGGACATCGAATCGACAAGGACTCCATCCAACGTATGAACACATTGAAGCAATAAATGAAATGCCAACTCCAAAAAACGTAACTGAATTACGATCATTTTTAGGATCTATTACTTATTATAGCAAATTCATACCGAATCTTCACGTAAAATGCGTTCCTTTACATCGATTACTTAAGAAAGAAGTACAGTGGAATTAGACTAAGCAAGATAACGAAATTTTTACAACACTCAAGAAAGCACTAACATTTACGGATACATTAGTACTTTATGACCCATCAATAGAAATATACCTCACAACAGACGCTTCAGAAAAAGGCTTAGGAGCAGTATTATTTCACAAGGATGGCAATAATGTGTTTAGGCCAATATCCTATAAATCCATAACTCTGACTGAAGTCGAATTTAGATATGCAACAATTGATACGGAAGCACTTGCTATCATATTTGTGGTAACAAAATTTCGTCAATATCTTTATGGTAGAGATGTCACTTTATTAACAGATCATAAACCATTAGAAAGAATTTTTAGTGAACATCGGAATACACCCAAAATAGCAAATAACAGACTTCTTAGATGGGCTATGATTTTAAACAATTACGATTATACAATTTCATATCATCCAGGAAAATATAACGCTCCAGCAGACGTATTATCAAGATTACCACTTAATGATATCGAGTTAACAGAGAACGAAATGTAGGGTTACCAAGAAGATGACACTTACTCAACCTAAGATTAAATAAATTGCCAATATCAAAACGAACTATGCATGATAAAACAGCAAGTGATCAAACATTAAGACAAGTCATAAAATTTATTACATCATATTGGCCAGATAAAAGACATTTAAGGCTAAAACTTTTACCATTTTTTAAGAAGAGAGACGAGCGCTCGGTTGAAAAAAATATTGTGTTATGGAAAGGAAGAATATGTATTCCGGCAGCACTACAAAAAGAAGTATTAGACATGCACCCAGGTATGTGTGCTATGCAATCAATGGCAAGAATGCATGTGTATAGGCCGAACTGTATTCTCAAAAATCTACATCGTGCCAAAGTTCCAAACAAAATAAAACGGAAGTATCACTTTATCCATGGTATGCTCCACCAATCCCGTAATAACTGTAATAAATTTTAAAATCGATTACGTGGGACCCTTTGAAAACAAAATGTTTTTAATTGTAATAGATGCATTTAAACGACTTACCCTCCGAGGAACCGATTCAGAAAAACAAGACGTCTGAGCAATCCGAATCGAAAACAACCAGTCTGAATGTTAAAGATGAAAATCTAATAAAAGCCAGCACCAGAAGAAATCCCCCACGAAATAGGAAACCACCCACCCGTTTTTAAGCTTGAATTGTTATGGGAGGAATGTTGTATGTTGGTCTGTCGTAGGCAGCATTTAAAACAGCGTTGTTAAACATGATAATAACAGTGACATTTTGTAATTTAGAAGTTCACTAATAAAGTTCCCTGTTCTCTAGTTTTATACATCCGTTATTACCTTAAATAGAACTCACACACTTAACCATACTACAACTACCATTTTCAATCTAGCTCTACAAACATCAATATTTCCAAGTTTATGGGAAACTGCAGTTGTCAATCCAATACTCAAAAAAGGTGACTCTGCTCAGATAGTTAACTATAGTGCAATTGCTATTTTGTCTATGTACGATATATAATTCAGTTTATTTTCACGTACGCAATATATATATATATATATATATATATATATATATATATATATATATATATATCTCCTCACTAATATGGTTTTCTATCAGGACGGTAACTATTACTAACCTGTCACTTATTACAAACAGAAACAGACGGTTATTATTTATACTAATTTTAGTAGCACATTTGATACCATCGATTATAATATTTTATTAGAAGAACTTAGTGCTTTTGGTAAACTGAGGCATTTACTTACTTCGTGATACATTTAAAATCATTAAAAATATATACTTTCACTTAGTTAATATCACACTGTTTATTGATTAGTGATTGCAGTTTCTATCAGACAGTGATCATTATCAAACTATAAGTAATGTAAATACAGTAACTGGTAAGATATGTGATTTCTGACAAGCCTTTTGTTATCAGATATTTGTATATCTTGTGTTACACATATTTGTTTCTCGTATTCACCAAAAATTTCACTCCATATTAGAAAATTTTAACAACAAAAAATACAATAAAAAAGTATAATCAAGTAATATTTAGAAAATTATTGTCAATTCTACAGTTTCAAGTAAAAACATTGTTTTACATTAATTATATACAGGGTGTCCCGTTAATGTGGGGAAATGGCTGGACCATATATTCCTGGGGTCAAAATATGATGATTTAACACAACTTATCTATATCCAAAAATTTATGGTTAAGCCGGAATTTGTCTTCAAAGTTTCAAAAATTTTGAACGCTTTATTCGATTTGAATGAAATTTATTATTAATAACTACTAATATAATACATCATTTCAGTTATTATGGTCATTAGTGATTGACAGGAAGTATAAAAAACAGTAGTACCACCACTTAAAAACTAAAATATTTTTTTATTGGTGCATCCAATAAAAGCTAAAGAAATATTTCTTGAAAGAGCAATTAATTTTAAAACTTTTTTGTATCTTAATAATATTTGATATCTTTTACGGTTTTTGTACAAAAATATAAAATATGAATATAGTATACAGATACAAAATACTTTTAGGAAACAAATAGGAACAATCCGGGATTTATTCAATACAATGTTCCCATTGCGACAAATTGTACGTAGGCCAAACCCGGAGAAACGTAATGACCAGATTTAAAGAACATATGTATCATATAAAAAATTTAAATGAAGAAAAGTCAGCAGTTGCCCATCATTCGTTAAGAACAGGTCATAAATTTTCGGTAGACACTGTAAAATTATTAAAAATGTCCAATAATTACAATTTAAACATGTTAGAAGCAATCCATATGAAAAAGCATCAAAACAAATTATTGAATTTCGAGTTAACCGCTTTAAATAATCCATTACTGGAAACACGAATTCCGAAAAAACCCAATTACTAACAAAATTGTTAACCTTCTCCTCATTTCCCTAATCCGAGCAGGTATATATTAGATTGATTTTCTGTTATTTATTTAGTTTGCTATTGATAATGGTCACTTTGTGACCGAAATGTACATTTAGCTATCAAATAAGCCAAGTGAAAAAAGTGCCAAACTAGTGTTTTATTTAATTTACATTTTAGGTTGATGTACTTCCTTGGAAATGCATCGTACTATTCTAAATATTCGGTATACGATTTCTCTGAAATATCTTTTAACTCTTTTTTTTCTTTCCTTCTCGACGCTGTCTTCATAGTCATCATCGTTACCGTTATCCTCATCACCAATATCGGCATCATCATCGTTGTGATTTTCATAATAGTTACTAGTATTAAATGGTGTTAAATTAATCCTTACCCTTTGATTTGTCTAAGGTTTTATTGTATTTTATTGTATTTTCGTTTTTAAATTCAAATTTTGTCTGTGGCGTGCTTTTCACAATTTCATTCTTTTTATTTTGTAATTTACTTTCAATATTAACTAAATGTTTTGTAATGGGATTGAACAAATACTCTTGCGTTAATTTTATTTTCTGTGCTAGTTTCGGGAAATGTGATTTCCCATCTTCAGCAGGAAAATGTCAGAGTTAAAAAGTTGAATATAACATGGATTGGTTATTTTTTCCTTCATAGAAAAACTAGTTTGAATTATGGTTTCTGTATGGGAGTTGTTGTAGTTATGTATGTTATTGCAGTAAGGTGTCCAATGGTTGATATTTATTAAAGTTAATGGCTATGAGTTTAAATAACGCTACATGTGCTCTTCTACTCCTTAATTCATTTTAACATATAATAAAACTATGTATCACATTACACTCATAGCCATTAATTTTAATCAATATCAACCATTGGAGGAATTGAAGGGCTTTTGGTAGTTTGACAGCATGTGTGATTAGGACAGTGTCATCTGCAAATTGCAGGAGGTATTTGGATGGATTAAAGTAGAGAGGATCATGTTGGAGTCCTTGTTCGGGATTAAAGAAAGAAGAGAATGAATTAACGATTTTGACTTTTAGGGATCTATTACTGAGGAATTGTTTAATAATGAAAATGATATGAGGAGGGATATTTAGGAGTCGGCACTTGTATAGTAAGCCTTGATTCCATACAGAGTCAAAAGCTTTCTGGACATCTAAAAATAGAGCTGCTGAGGCTTTGCCTTCAAGGTGAGATGTTTGAAAATTTGTTACTAGGAAGGTGAGTGGAAGGGAAGTTGATCTTTGGGGAAGAAAAACAAATTAGTATTTGGGAATGTGATTAGAAATTAGAGACAGGATTTTGTTTTTGAGAAGGGACTCTAAGATCTTTCCAATAACAGGTAGAAGGGTAATAGGGCGGTAACTTTATAATAAAGTAGAGGGTTGGTCGCGTTTGGGGATACAAATTACAATTCGTATTTTCCAAACGTTCGGGAAGTATTGTTTTTTATATAGAAAATTATTGTTAATTAAGGATATAGTCGTGAATGTGGAATGTAAAGGATTTTATGATGAGTCTGTGTATGTGGTCATGTCCAGTCGCTGTATTTTTCCTTTTTTAAAACACTAAAGTATTAGTCGTGTGTAAAAATATCAGTCGGTTCTGAACGGTTGTTTTTTTCAAAATATTTAACGTACCAGTCATCAACTTTTCTAACATTAGTGCGGTCAAAATTGGAGTTATGTTTCATTGAATAGGTCATGTTAAAATTGTCAGCAATTTTTTTGGAAATTACGTCAGGGTCTATAAAAGTCTCGTTAGTTGTCGGGTCGAAGATTTTTTGTAAAGTGTCGGTTTTTTTGTATTTACTGAGTGTTTTGATCTCCGACCTAACATTTGCATTTTCCCTGATTAAATGGTTTGATATTTTGGCATATACCTGTCTTAGATAATTTTAGAAGCTATCACAAGCCACATCACAAAATTAAAAATTGAATTGGATTTTGCTCAGATGGACAATATAATATCTTCACTAGCTTTATATTGGATACAAAATATCCAATACCTTTAATTGGTTTCAATAGTTTTTCTAAGTAGATATATTTTGGTTGGTACAAAGATGTAAAATAAATGTATCGATTTTCAAATTTTAAGCCGTTTTCATGACTTATTTATCATTAAATTTATTTTTCCGCAATTTAAAGGACCCACAATAATATATCGACAGGTTGGTGGAAAAAGGTTTAGAAATTGACGATTTAAACGTGTTCTATGTTTTATAAGTTTCATAATCTTTGCGGTGTTTCAGCACAAACTGAAATATAAAACTAGTTTAATTTCTGTATTAAATCTATGCGGAACTAGTATAAAGAAATATTATTTTGGAAACGGTTTATTTCAATACTGCAATTAATAAATTACCGTTTGAGCTCAATTTTTCTGATTATAAATTTGAAACATCCACAGGCAAAAACGTAAAACGTTTAAAGAAAGGAGGACAGGTAAAGAAATTAGTCTAGTATCTAAAACAATTAACATCGCAAAAAAGAATTTTTTATACTTATTTTAGCTATCGAACCAGAAAGACGTTGTTGGCTAGTCCCAATATTCATAATCGTTCATTAGGATCTTATTAGTTAATATTATTAATATATATTTGATTGGTAGGAGTCTGTTTAAGGGCGGAAAATTAAAGTAAATATTGCGTGGGCTCTGATTGTTGCCAAATTCTTTAGACCCTCTGGTCATTGCAGACAACTTCTTTAGCTGAAGAATGGTGCTCCTGATGGAAACAGGCCATCGAAGTGTCACAGGAACTCGCTTACTATATCATTACAATATTATAAATTATTTGTCGTGGTATCAAGTAGTTGATTAGTTGTTAATTATTGAAAGTCCGTTTCACTTCTAAATGTAAGTTTTTATAAATAAAACTTAAAACTTTCAAAGAATTTTGTTAGGCCTTTATTTCGCAATAAATGTTTTGTCACACGGTTGCTTTTACAGACAAGAATGGTAGTTTATTTCTGTTTTTGTTATGTTTTGATATTCGCACATAAATGATACATTTAATAAGCTGGCACTTTTACTAATCGTAAACACTTTATTATAAATACATAAACATAAATTTTTATTAATTCCAGCCAAAATTAACAACAAATGAATTAAACTATTATGTAATTTTCAATATGTAACGGTTTAGCATAAATTTATTCGAAACAAATAATAGCAATTTTAGTTATTGTCTACTAAGAACTTTATTGCGCCATCTAAAATTACTAATACGTCTATAATTATTATATAGACATTGTGATTCCGTTCTATTTATAGTGTGTCCCGATCTTTATCATTTCAAATTCTGTATTGTTTTCCGCCGCTCCTCTACATTTCACATGGGCGTATTTATAATGCCTTATCTTGAGAAAACCTAAATATCGAGACATGCTGCTCGGTGTTTCCTCTTTTATCAGCAATTCGGGTATAGCCTTCTTTGCAAAAGTTTATATTTATTATAGCACTACGTACCCGTAGGAGCATCCATTTAGGAAATTTTATTAAGCTTATATTCACCGAACGGAGTTCTTACTTTTATCAGGCCAAGTAGTATACGTGCAGCCGTTTTAAGATTATATAAATGATTCTTTAATATTTAAAAATGAAACAGAAAGTAAACCTTAAAAACTAGCAATAGCGTAAGTGAGGCATTGTTGTTCCGGGTCTCAACTCGGATGGTCTTTAGTACCTTTCAGCATTGTGTTAAAATTAATTGCGGAGGTAGTCTTCTATAGTAACATGCTTGTATAGTTTTTGAGATTAAGTGAAGTGATTAATTACAACCGTGATTTAATTTGTAGTAATTTAAAATAGTTCATTCAGAAATATTATGTCGTCAGAAAAATCGTAACGATTATAAAATGTTTTGAATATGAACTTTTATACATTTATGATTTTTAGTAATTAATGATATACCCTTTATATTATTATTTCATATTTTAATGGAATAGTTCAATATTATATAATTACAACAATTAATTAACCATTGAAGTCACAGTCATTATAATGTGCTTTTATACAGTGACATAAAATTTAAATTTTTAATAGCCGCTGGTGGCTCGTTAGACATTCATAACAATTATTTTGAGTGGGCAAAAGGTTAATGGGGAAAATTCACATAACTTTTCAATGAATAAATTATTTATCTCATTCCTTCAGAAATACATTATTATGTATGCGAAGTAACTTGATATTAAATCATTTCAAATTTTACCTATAAATCCTTGCAACTCAAATATAAATTAGATAAATTTAATCAAGATAATGGTTGCGACAGTTACTATGTGGTAATTTATAATAACACTTACTATGTTTATATATTTATACATTACAATAAATTTTAGTGGTAAAAAACATAGTAAGTGTTTTATTTAAGTGTTTATAGATAAATTTAAATAATAGTTCTTAACTATATATATATTTATAAAATTAGCACATTCGCATCAAAGCATAAAGTCTTGCAATCGTTTAAAATATCATAGCATCTAGAAATATTATTAAAATGGGAAGTTATACATCTAGGCGATCTTCTGAGTACATTTATTTTAGTTGATGTATATTTTTTGATATGTAAATAAAAGAGATAAGGCTTGTAAAATGGACTTTTATACCAAATGGATTCAAATGCATTATGTATTTTTAAGATTAAAACTACAGAATGTGTGTTGAATGTGTTGAAATTTGAAAGTTAGTAAAATGAGTGAAATGGTCTTATTTATAGGAAATAATAATTTCGAATCAATCAATGTTAATATTTTCCTTTTACCAAATTAATAGCTTTCGGAAATAATCGCTATTTATAAGATACAGTAGAAATTAATTTTATTAACCCTCAACATAAAATATTTTTAGAAACATTAAATATGATCATTAATTCTAAACTCATATTATATTAGAATCAAGAAGATAAATTGGGAACACTTTTGGGCAACATATGTATTAAAATAAAATACTAAAATGATATATAATTACTAACGGTTGCGGTGTTTGAGCTAAAAGTAAAAATAATTACGGCCCACCGAAATATACAATCCCTACATATATTATTTGATGTCAGACTACATTATATAATATGTAAAACTACACAATGAAAATATAATACCAAAAATAAACGACCCATCGTTGTCTATTATCATAATTAATTGATTATCCATGAATATTCGATAAGCATTGTTTACTAATAACCTACGTAAATATCATCATAAATCATGAGCATGCACCATAAATTTTCGACAAGGGTTGAAAATATGTATAGTAAAATTGATGTCAATTATTCTTTGCAGAAATACTAATGTTTGTAATTCAATAAAATGCTAGTATAACAGTGTCTGCATTTGATATCAGTTAATAAGGATGAAAAGTCAAAATAAATAAATAAAACAATTAACTAAAATAAATATTTGAAAGTGTTATCGCATTTCATTTACGAAAATTTACCAAAGTGATTACCTTTTTTTATTTACAACTTGTAACTATAATTTCGACAACTTCAGCTTATTATTATCAAACAATAATATTTAAAATTAGAAATTTGTTGTTGAGTTACGTGAAGATATAATTAAAACTTGATTAAAACACTTACACTTTCTTCACAATTAATTTTTATTTTGCAGCTAATTGAATATATTCCTGATTTTTCTTTATCTTCAGTTTTATTGAATGTATTCCCTAGTAGTGATTTTAATTTTGTATTTGTGTAGATAGCTGGGCGGAGGTTAAATTTCTTATATAATGTATTTAATTTATTTTCAAACAAGGGTGTATAGATAAGTTTAATGTATTTATTTTGTTTGGTTTCTGTGTACTACTTTAGAATAAATTAGTTATAAGCTATTGATAATGGGTGCATAGTACCCGAAATGTACATCTAGCGAAATAAAAATTAATTGTGAAGAAAGTGTTAGTGTTTTAATCAAGATTTAAAATTAGATTTGACAAACAAATTTTTATCGAAGTCGAGTGAATATAAAATTTAGTGAAACAAACCAGGTGTTTTTAATTAATTACCTATTATTCCACAATGTTTCACCACGAGGTAAATGAGAAAATCATTCATGAAATTTTTATCATTTTAAGTCCCTTTTCGGCAAAGTGGATTACTTCGAGTACATCATCTTCAAAAGAATGATTATTTTCCGTTTCTGTATGCACTAATATGTTCTTTTAGACGAGTTTTGAAATTGCGTCCAGACTGACCGATATATTCTCCCTGACATGATTTACATTTTAACTTGTATTTTACTGATTTTAGCATTATTTCAACGGGTGTTTTGTCATTGTAGTAATAGTAATTTATTTGCCCAACAAATACAAATTACAGAACAAAAAATATAAATAAATGTAAAATAATTCATGACACACATAAACAAAAAAATTTTAAATACAGTAAATAATACATAACGAAATTGATTCTCCTTATATTTTATCAAAAATAAATTTCCGTGTTCCAAGTCATAACTCTCACTCCCACTCGTCGCTTTATAACACAAATCATCACTCAACCACTCAACTATAATAATACATATTTTGTTTGGCGATTTAAAAAAAAGTTAATATTATCCTTTTCTAAAACTGATTTAATTTTATGTGTAATATTGCCGAAAAATGTTAAGATTCTAAAATTTGAAGTTGTTTTTTTATTGACAGCATACATGTATTTACGTAATAAATTTAACTCTTCTATTAAATAATTATGTTTGGTGAGTAACCATTATTAGCTGCTAGTGACTGAATTGTTTTAATTTCTTTGTTATAAGATTGATCAGAAAGCGGAATTGTTTTAGCTCTATAAATCATCGTTTCAAACGCGGCTAATTTGTGTTTGAATGTATGTCTTGATTGGGGATTAATGTATCTGTGAATGTCGGTTTTCTGTAAATGTCGAATATAAATGTGTTCTTTGAGGTTATGGTTATGGAGAGGTCTAAAAATTTAATGTTTTGATTGACCTCTTTTTCCAGGGTCAATTTAATGTTAGGATGTATATTGTTTATTTAATTGAGAAACTGTTGCATTTGTCTATCTGTTCCCCTGAAGCCAGAAAGTACGTTGTCGGCATATCTATACCAAAACTGTGTTTGTGTTTTAGCTGAATTTAGTTTTAGTAATGTATTCGTTAAATTATTCATGAAATAATTTTGTTTATAAATTTTGTTGTTGAATGAAAAATAATTATTTTCTAAAATTGTTTGAATTAATTCCAAAAATTCATGAATTATTACTGGATAACGTTACATTCCTTTAAAGTTAGCTTAATTGTTTTATTTATTTTAGTTATTAAAGAATTTAAAGGTTTCATACTAGTGTGCTATTTTATTTTAGTGTATTAATAGTAGTAGTGGTCTTTCCGAAGTGTTTTTGTCTGTTTGTGTATGTGTAAATTACATTCTTTCTTTAAAGAAATTAAGCCGTAAATAAATAAATAAATGAGCTTATTACTTTAAAAGATCGCCCTTCTCAATCTAAAGCACCATTAATTGTATCACAATGGATAATGATGCCGGTCACCCATTAAATCACTAATTTTGGGCAATATTAGTGTAAAAATTTTGAACATCTTAAAGAAACATAATATTAAACTGCACTTAAAGAATTTACAAAAACATCCAATGACATTTTCAATTTAAAACCCCCATCAATAAATTAAATATGTAGGTATCTGATTGAACTGGGCAACAAAGAAAGAATATACTTAGATCACTATGGGTATAATTTTAAAACCAGATTAAAAGAATACATTCAATCATTTCGTCTAAAACGGAATTATTCTAATATTGCAAAACATTTAATGGAAAACGAATATTTGACGAGGATGTACTTCAGGTAATACATTTCTCCAAAAATAGGATTAAAATGGACTTACTAGAATCCCTCAAGGTACATAAACCTAAGCTAAGCATAATTCGGGAATTTCCTATTTAACAAAGATACCGATTTAATTTATTTTCCACTGTTTCTTTCTGTATAAATATATCTGTTTCTTCTTTTGTTTATTTACTTCCTGTTTGAAAATGATCAGGTCTTGATCTAAACTATAGTCACTAAGTATAAATCGTTGTGATATTAACAAAAAATTACAATCTTTAATATTTTCTTTCGCATTCTCGATTCTATTTTTTAGTTCCATGTTAGGATCCATGGTCTCATTTAGCCAACAACCTAAATATTTGAACTTTGCGACTTGCTGGATTCTAGCATGTTCCAATATTATGATTGTTAGAAGAAATTTAGTAGAAGGAAAGAAAGATAATATTTATAAAAATTACCGTATAGGTTTGAATTTCAAATCTATTTTTGCATAGTGAGGAAAATTTGAGGCCAATTGCTTAAAATAATATAAATGAATACAAAACTTCTTTAACATTAATTTAAAATGTAATAAAATGGTAGTTGATACTTATTTGTCATTTGGTTAAACATTATGTTAATAAAATATTTATAATTAAGATTCAATTGATTTTACTAAGAGAAACAAACCAGGTTGATCTGAAAAAACCTTTTGTCTAGAAAAAATACATTATGTATTTTACATAATACATTTACAAAATATTTTGTTGTAAAATTTTCTACATAAAGATGAATTTTGCTTATTATGTAGCTAAATAATAATAATAATACAACTTTATTTTCAGAAAATAAATACATGTAAAAGTACACAATACAAATTAATGAAAAACTGTCAAAACCGACATTTAAACCTGACGAAAAAAATAAAATAAAATTATAAACTTAAAGCCATATGTTGCTCATAAGAATTGTAGAGAGTATGGCTCTTTCTTAAATAAGTATTTGTATGGACATTTATTAAAATTTTTAAAATTGCTTTAGGATTTGATATCATTTGGCAGATGATTATAATATTTCATGGAAGCGTACGATGGTACTTTTTCATACAAAGATAACTGGTGAATTGGTAAGGCATAATTATTATAATTTCTGGTGTTATGGTTATGTTGATGGGTAACTTTGACATTTATTGTTGATCTAAAATTATATACAAGAAGTTCATATACAGGATGTCCCCTTAATGTGGGGAAATGGCTGGACCATAGATTCCTGGGGTCAAATTATGGAGATTTAACGCAACTTATCTATATCTAAAGATTTACGGTTAAGTCGGAATTTGTCCTCAAAATTTCAAAAAAAAATTATTTCTTTTGTTTATAACAATTGAACGCTTTATTCGATTTGAATTAAATTTATTTTTGATAACTACCATAATATAATACATCATTTTAGTTATTATGGCTATTATTGGTTAACAAGAAGTATAAAAAAACAGTAGTACCACCACTAAAAACCTAAAATATTTTTTATTCGTGCATCAAATGGAAACTAAAAAAAAACCATTTAAAAAAACATTTAATTTAAAAACTTTTTTGTCCCTTAATAATATTTGATATCTTTTACGGTTTTTCCACAAAAAAATGGAAATCAACAACGCTGCGTCATTACACACAAAACTACTTCTGATTTGATAATTTTCGCGCGAAAATGATATGTTTAAGTAAAACGTATATGATTTTCAAAGTTCGATATCTCTAAAACGGTTAAGTTTAGCCTTATGATGTACCATACCAATTTTATGTAGAATTTCGAGATGAATTGAAATATGGAACAATATACGGGGTGTTCCATTAAAGAAAAAGCAAGTTTGTTTCGTCCTGACTTTTTAACTGATCCTGTATACTTAATATATCGTTATTTTGATAGATTTTAAAAAACCCTAAAACTTTTGTATCTTAACATTTTTCGCTAGCTCTCTTAGTTTAGGAGATATTCGACCGTTTCTATACATATCAGCGACCCTGTATACAACACACGTACTATTATAACCTAATAATAATAATTATATGTCAGTGTCAAAAATGAAATCGCAAACACCTTTATAATTTATGTTATGTGCAGTATATGAAAAAATAGTGTCTACAACACGTGGGAAATGCGGAAAAAGCGTAACATTTCCACACTTGCTGTACAAATAACTATTGTCTAGTTCTTTACGTGCTGATTTTTGTATGTTTTTGTTGGGTTCGTGTTTAAAGGTTTAAATGAGTTTGTTGTCAGTAGTTTTTTGACTTTATTTATGTATTCTCTTTCATTTGTCTCCTACATAAACGTCCCTTGCCAACTCGTAGCCTAAATGGAAAAACCTTTTAATAAAATACTTAAATTTTAAACCTAAATACTTAATAAAAATCAGTCTTCGTCTAGTTAATAATATTGAAAATATTCAGCTACACAATAACCCAAAATTCATCTCTTTTGACGTAACAAATCTTTTTATAAACGTACCTGCGGGTGA
This sequence comes from Ontholestes murinus, assembly GCA_963969525.1. Taxonomy (NCBI): domain Eukaryota; kingdom Metazoa; phylum Arthropoda; class Insecta; order Coleoptera; family Staphylinidae; genus Ontholestes; species Ontholestes murinus. Next base: position 46,589,981 of record OZ018392.1, on the reverse strand, counting down.
AGTAAGCGACTTAATTAAGCTGAGAGACAATAACACTAATCCAGTAATAATAGACGAAATTTCAATCCTCTTAGACATTTGTTTACGACAAAACTACCTAAAATTTAATAATCAGATTTGTATACAAACAGAAGGATTGGCAATGGGAAACCCACTTAGCCCCTAATAGCCGAAATATTCATAGATCACCTTGAAAATAAAATATCAAAATTGCCACTTTTTAAAAACTGCCAACAACAAAATTAAATTTACAATTGAAACCTAAATAGATAAATCAATTGATTTATTAAGATTTGAATATTACAAGCATACAAAGATAGTACAATAAATAATAAATCATTTCACCCAACTCATCAATAATAGCAGCATACCGATAGATGATACATCGACTTTTATCGATACCAATATCGACCGAAAATTATAAAAAATAAATGAATACAATCTGTTAAAAATGGCTACAACAAAATAATGATTAACAAACTAATAAAACAAAAACAAACCAATATTATCAGTAATCATAAATTATCCCTTCAATCAGAACCAAAAAACAATTTCTCTACAATAACATTCAATAGCCAATAATAAGCAATCGTAAAAAAAATTAATTTCAACATAGCACGCAAAACCCGTAATATCTTATCAAAAACAACAAAAGATAAAATTGTCAAAAATAGGCAGAGTGGAGTCTATTTACTAAAATGCATGAACTGCCCCAAAATTTACGTAGGCCAAACCGGACGTACATTCGAGGACCGAATCAACGAACGTCATAAATGTTTCATTCACCAAAAAGCTTCATCAATATAAGCAAACCATCTCCTAGCAGAAAATCACATATTCAATCTACACTTCAAGATTCTACATAAAGAAAGAGAATGACAAAAACTAAACCTATTGGAAAATTTAGAAATTAATCGATATTTACACACCGGCCATCTTCTGAACGAATAAACCGAATTATCAAATTCCCCTCTCCTAAATATATTTTCATCCCCACGAACCTGAACATAATATATAAGAAACAATGCATATTTTATTTTGTATATTTACTTCACCTTAAGAAGCCACAGTGTGGCGAAACATATGTAGTGTTTAATAAACCAATATTTCAAAATCAAACAATTGCGTTTTGTCAATATCAAGTATGGATTTTCAACACCTAAGTACCTCATCAATCAACCAATCATATTTATCCGAATTGATAAACACGCTGGTTCTTGAAAGTTCATATGTCACTTTTGACAAGTTTGTTTGTGGACTACAATTTTCACATTTAAATAAAAAATATTATTTTTTAAGTAAGAACTCTTTATAAGAAAAATATTTCAAAGGATTATTTTACGCTTTTTGAGTTAATGAAACCGCAACACATTATTTCTATACGTATTCATCAATCTAAAATACTCACATTTACTTTTACACTCCTGAATATATATATATTTCTGTAGGGTAAAATTACATCAAAAGATCTTTGGCACATTACCATTTTTTAAACATCATTTTATATAATATATACAGCAGTATACGTAGCGTTAATTGGTAATCAAAAATAAGAAAAAAATTCATTTGTAAAAAATACGTGGGGACACTATTACTTCTAAGCGTAGTAATTAGAACAATTAAAACTTGACTATCTTTTATTTTATAACCATAAATATCAAATCTCATACTCTATTTGAAACAAGTAATGCAATAAATTACAGCTCTATAATATCTAATACTAGAATTGTTATAACTCTCTAATAGTTTCTGGCGTCGTTTGATAAATATATTGATAAATTCACATGCCAAAGGATCCAAAATATTTAAATCTGGTGATCTTGGGGCCAAAACTACCCCGACCCATAACAACTGATGATACTTATCATTTAATAAAACCCTTTAGTTCGTTGTAGAAAATTAAATAATAATTTAAAAATACGAAAACATTTCGTGAATCTACAACAATGAGTCTTACTAAGACTACAAAACAAATTAATTTGAAACAACTACTTCCCTAGCTAATACTTCGACAGACATTGAATGATACAAATTAATTTGCGTGTTACAAATAGTACAACTATCAAAGCAACACTAATTTGAATTCAATAATTGAATTGTTGAACGAGCTGTGTGTGCTGTGGCCCCATATTGCTGAAACCACATGTCCTCTAGTCCTTGCTCTTCCATTTCAGGTACAAGAAAATTTCGAATCATGTCTTGGTACCATTCAGCATTAACAGTAATACCAATACCTTAGTCATTTTCAAAAAAATAGGGACCAATGATGTTTCCAGCATGAATATCACACCATACAGTTGTTTTTAGTAGATGCAATGATGTTTCATTAATTAATTGAGGATTGTATATTCCCCAAAACCGACTGTTCTGTTTATTAACGTGGCCACTGAGAAGAAAACGGGCTTCATCGCTCATTATCAATTTAGACGAAAAATCTTCAATTTCAGGATTGCATTACTGTTCTCAACTCCTTGATCATGATCTTTCGGTAGCAATTTTTGGGCTAATTGAATTTTGTACGGGAATATTTTCAAATCAGTTTTCAAAATTCGCCTTAAACTGCATGCAGAAATGTGTAACTGGGAACCACGTCTCCGAATTGATGTTTCTGGAGACTCTGTAACACTATCGCGCACCAAAGCCACATTTTTAGCGTTGCGAGACGTCCGTTGTCTTCCAGAACGAGGTCTATCTGCTGTCGTACCGTAAGATCGAAATTTCGCATGTAAACGATAAATTGTGGTTTTGTGAGGCACTGAACGATTATGATATTTTTGACGCAATTTCCGTTGAGTGGCAATAATGGAACGATTATATTCAATAAATATTGTCACTTTTTCTGCTCGTTCTTGTGGCGTGTATTTATCCATAATAAAATTTGGACGTCTACACAATACAATGGTTAAAGCAAAACTGAGCTAAACGTCACAGAACTTTTTGCCCCAGCTGTTATGATTAATTAAATAAATTAAACCGTACTTCAGTATTAAACTTAGCAAATTCTAACAATCGATATTTGGTGTACCCTATTGAAAGTATGAAATATAGACCAACATAGCAATTAAAATAAACCTTTCAGTGTATTTACATTTGGCTGTATTAGTTTTTTATATTGCTGAGCCTCTTAACAGAAATATAAATATATCTAATCATTGCAATTTACAAAAAGAATAACATTATTAGATTTTATTATTGTCAATCTTTCTGTTACCTACCGCCCTTTCTCATTTTGTCTCCATATTTTTTACTTATTTATCATTTTTTTAAATGTATTTTTTAAATATCAAAAAAGACTGAATTTTTGAAATTAAAATGAAGGTACAATTGTCCCCATGCTAAATCAAGTCTTCTACATTTGTAATAATTTGATAAATATTTCGTTCATATCAAAGGAATTAATGATTACAATCATTAGCATTAGTTATAGTATATGTACATTAACGTTTCAATGTGTGTTTATTGATCTAAATTGACCGAAATTGTGATGTCAAAAAGCGAGGGGTCGGATATTGTAATTGCGTTAATTATAATATAATTAATAATCGATGTAATCGGGCGAATAAATCACGGTGATTAGGTCTGCTGTGCAGGCGTGTCGATATCGTGTTATGCAGATGTATAGATTGATTAATGAGGATTTATGGGATGTGCTCCTCCATAGACTCCTGGATTTATGAGGCCATAACCCTCGAAAAATGTAACTGGGCAGCTACGTAGGCATTTGACATATTATGTGACACATTGAACGCACTTCTAATAATGCTACCCTCGAGAGTGTAGAAAGTGGAGAGTGCGAAAGAACATATTGAGATGACTAAAGGCCATCGTTGTTTATAACGCGATTACCGTAAGTATAGGGAGCAAATCCAAAACGGTATTTGTAAGGTGGAGGTCATGCCCTCAAATGGTACATCGGGATTGATAACTCCGTAATCTTTGTGCGAGGTAACATTTACCTTTGAGGGGGTATATTATTTAAAAGTACTTTTAAAAATAGTGAAAGTAACCCTAGTACTTTACTATTTTCTTTATTATAGAACATCGCTATATTATCTATTTATTTTCTGCGGATTTACTAAATAAAACCTTTAATCATTGAATTAATGAAAAATAACAATTTATATTTATTAATTCAAGCAATTAAAGCATTTATTAAGAACCTAGACATGTGAAAAATTAGTAAGTAGTTATGAGAAACTGATTTCAAAATCCATCAAAAAGTAGGCCATCCAATTTATTTTTTGTTGCAATTTTTCAAAATTTGTTCTATAAAGATTTATATATGAATATTATTTCTACGTTGACTTTTTAAGAAGTTTGCTGTAGATGTTATTAACAAATAATAAATAAGATATATTGCGTTGAATAATTTAATGTGAAATAATTTATCAAATATGATTTTATTGGGGGAGGCTTCAATGCCAAGATGTTGCTACCTTACTAATAGACGCTATGGATCCATCAGTGTGTAAGGAGATTCACAATGGACCGAAACTTCTTCCTCCCTGGCGTTTTCATTTGCAGAAGACTTGAATCAGTCATTTATAACTAACCAATGACTGATTTAAGTCTTCTGCAAATGAAAACGTCAGAGAGCTCTTCTATAACTTGAGGGTATTCTACAACGTAGTTACATGAAAAAGAACATCCACGAAGAAAAGTCTTATATTGGAAACATACTGTTGTGAAAAACTGGGCTCTGATTTATCTCCTCTGATATAAATAGGATATTCATGTGGTGAAGGTCATGTTTCCGCTAAACGCTACCATCGTAGAATATAGGATTATAGGAATCTCAGGCGAAACTATTTGGTATAGGACATGTCAAATACTTTTATGGAAATATATAACAGGTGCTTTTGAGAAGATAATTTCCCGTCCCAGTAAGAGAGGGCCAAAATGATATTGTGCCAAGTTCTTCACGAATTCAGCTGATGATGAAGATAAAATCCTTGAGATAAATCAAATGAAGGATTGTCAGATGGTTATGACACTTCCGTCCGTTCAGTTCTGTAAAAGTTCGCTTCCGTTGAACGGTGGATGATCGTCTAAAGATTAAGAAGTTGACCGTCAATGCCAATTAGGTTTAACATACGTCCTCCTTTATTGATGTTTAAAATGTTTTTTACATCACTACTCTAGCTTCACTAACGCAAAGGTCATTTCCTAAAGCTAAATCCTGGATCCGTACTACCACCAACGGTAGACGTGGAGAGTATTGACTACTTCTTCCTAATTATTAGAAAAAGAGACATAAGAGCTAGAGGTGGAGCTCATATGATAGTAGCCGTGTGTCTAAGTAGATAGATCAGACGAGATCCCGAGAGAATCTATCGACATCTAGATATTTTAGAGCTTTCGTTTAATTCTTAATTATGCAAATCTCACGATTAAAAATTGCTTAAGATGCATTACGCAAGTCAGGGGCGTGACTCTTTGTCATCGTGGGAGGACCGTCAAAGACGAAACGGAGACTGCTTCTAGGTGTGGCAAGTTCCAAGCTTCTCTATGTTACCCTATAATTTATATTCTGCATCGCATCATAGAAAAACTAAGACCAGTGCGTCGGGTTTTACATTACTGTATTCCTGTATTATATTCCTGTATCCTTAGCAGTGATTAGCAGGAACATGTTCATTTTACATGACGCTCTTAATCCCTGAATTTGGATGATGGGATAGATACCATATACTTCACATTTACATTAAAAAATTAATAAATGGCCTTCCAATAATAGGATTAGTTTTAAGGACGTTGTTAATACAATATATGCTTATATAGATATTGCTGACAATTTTCAGATTCACTAAATAATTTTTGGCTAAATAACTTAATATATATATATATAATAATACTTCAAGTATTAGCAAATGTAAATAAAATAGTAAATTGTAACTGAGTCGTCCTCGAATTATATTATATATATTTTTTGTATTTTTGCTGATTTCATTTGAATGGCAACACTGTTTCATTTTCGCAGCTGTCAAGGTCAACTTGATGGCATCTGCAGTTGATTAGAAATTAGTAAGCTAGCGTCAGTTGTTTGAACATCGAGTTGTGTTTTGTTTTCTGAATGTTTAGTGCATCATAACGTCACCAAGAAAGTTCAAAAACAGTCCTGATATACACAAACATAAAATAATTTATCAAGAAAGCTAATCACGCTTACTTCGGTGTAAAGCTTGGTGATCAGGGCAAACCTTGGGCTCCACACAAAGTGTGCTTTCAGTGTGTCTAGCTACTGAGAAAATGGTCAAAAGGTACAAGTAGCTCTTTACCCTTTGGCATTCCTATGGTATGGAGGAACAAAAAAACCACGACTGTTACTTTTGCTGCGATGTCAAGGGTTTTAATTCGGAAAATAACCATAATATTCAGTATCCTGAATACCGTCTGATAAACAACCAGTACCACATGGATTCCCATTCCTTCACACCATCCACCAGCAATCATCAGATGAAAGTTCAATCGAGAAAACCGATGAAGGCGAATTCAATCCTGATATAGACCAACATCAACACTTTATCCAAGCTAAACTAAATGACTTAGTGAGAGACTTGGGCCTATCGAAGGATGCTGCACATATCTTAGGATCACGACTGAAAGCAAAAATCTGTTGGCTCCAGGAACCACATTTTCGTGCTATAGGCATCGTGCAAAATTGTTCGCGGAATATTTCTCTCAAGAGGGTTCACTGGTTTTTTGTAATAAAATTCCTGAAGTAGACATAAAACTGGGAGCTGACAATTATGATTCCATATCATGGAGGTTATTTATTGATTCTTCTAAGAGAAGTCAGAAGGGTGTCTTGTTGCACAATGGTAATACTTATACCTCGGTGCATGTTTCTCACTCCGTGCATCTCAAAAAAACGTATGACAATCTTGAGCTGTTGCTAAATACAATAAAGTATAGCGATTATTATTGGCAACTCCGTGGAGACCTCAAAATAATATCCATGCTTTTGGGTCAGCAGTCTGGATTCACAAAGTATCCATGTTTTTTGTGCGAGTGGGACAGTCGAGCACGAAATTCACACTACGTTAAGAAAGACTTGTACCAAGACAAGAAAATGTGCAGCGTAATGCATTAGTTGACCCAAAATTAGTTCTTTTGCCTTTCCCTTCACGTAAAGTTCGGATTGATGAAGCAGTTTGTCAAAGCTTTAAATAAACAAGGTGACTGCTTTAAATACCTGTGCTATAAATTTCCTGCATTTTTGAAGCTTAACTTAAAGAAGGAATTTTTGTAGTCCCTAAAATTCTAACCTTAAAATAGGACAGCTTGTTCCAGAATACAATGACCCAGGATGAATCTGAAGCATGGAGTTCTTTCGTAGAAGTCATAGACGATTTCCTTGGAAACAACAAGTCTTCAAACTACAAAGAAATTGTAGACAACATGGTCGAAAATTATAAAAAAAACTAGAATGCAATATGAGCGTCAAACTTCATTTTCAGAATTCCTACGTTGACTCTTTTCCCGAAAATCTTGGAGCTGTCAGCGAGGAACAGGAAGAGAGGTTCCATCAAGACATAAAGGAGATGGAGAGACGTTACCAAGAAAAATCAGATATTGGAATGATGGTTAATTACTGCTGGACCTTCAAGAGGGACTCGCTCACAAAAATCCACAATAAGAAAACTACAAAACGCAGTTTTCAGAGAAAAAGAGTACTATTTTATTAAAAAAAAAACAACGATTGTCTAACGTAGATTTTACTGCATTGCTTTTTTAATGAACAACTCAATTTTGCAGTATAATTTTCTATTAAACATAGTTTCAATAAATATTTTCTCAATTTTTTGGCAGTTTCTATGAAATATTTCAATTACACTTTTCTTGAAAACCTTTCGTGCTGGAAAAAAAGCTTTGTACAGATTCGTGATCAGCATACCCAATTAACTATAGGACACCTATTAAACTTGAAACACTTTTTCATGAAAAAATAAAATTAGGCCTGTGTTATTTACTATATAATTTTTATAATATCAGGCCTAGAAGCTTTAAATTACATCGTGTGGATATTACTTTCATGAATGGTCCGGATAAAGTACATTCCTAGACCAACTATTGTTATCATTATTCATAAATGATTTCTGTTCACAATTTTCTAAACTATTAATAGTTTAATATGTTGATGGTATCTTTATCTCAAATTGCAATTTAAATTAAATTATTTATTAATTGATTAATTATTATTATTATTTAAGATATGTGTGTTTCTGATTCACAAAGAAATAGCTTTTACCATCAATCATATTAATAATAGATAATTCAATATACGACTTAACATTCCAATTAGAGCTAATTATGTAATAAAGCAAGCAGTGGTTTGATAACAATAAGCTTCAATTAGTGTGCAACAAAGACTGTAAAAAGTGTTCTCCTATAAACTGCTTTCCATAGAAACTCGCTTCTATTGTTTCCATTATTAATAAAGTATTTTCCTTTATAATTAACAAAGGTGTCGACGGATTAATATACCGATGATAGCTCAATCTCAATCAAAGGAGGTAATAGCAAAAAGCTTAAACTTAACACAAAAAACATATTTATATTATTGGTTTTTGAGTTACGTGAAGATAAATGTCAATTAATAAAACACATAGTTCTCTCATCTAACCAGGTATTACAATTTTAAGGAAATTTAGCAAGATCGTTATAAATTTAAAAACTTACTTTAACCGTAATAATATGCATAAATTGAAATATTTAATATATGGAGAAAAACAATTAATACTTTATTTGATGATAGAGGTGTTTACTTCGTGGTACATCTTGAATGACTTATAGTTACTGTAATTTTTTTAAATAAAGTGGTAAAATAAAGTTATTTGTCTCAATTACAAATTAAATGAGTATTATTATTATTAAGTTCATAGCTAATTGTAGGCAATTCCTGATCTTAATATAAGAGCAACACTTTATCTGTTTATACTTACATGTATTTTGAACGTGAAGAATAATATGTGTGGCAGTGTTTGCCATAATTAAGACAATGAAATAAGGAATATAATCCCACCGTCCATTCAAACACATTATTGTACTACCTTGTAATATTTGATTAGTTTTATTTGGTATTTTAAGAAACGTACTTATTATTTTTTTTACATTTCAGGTCATCGTTTTATGCTGCATAATATTAAGGTTTTTCGAAATTATAACTAGAATTCTTACGTAATCATTAAATTATGTTTTTACAGTGTTTGTATTTATTTCCTTTTATATTAATTAAATCACTATACCACTGTTTAATTACGTTATTTTCACATTTATTTTGTCAGTCTAGATTCGTATGAAGATATTTTACATTATAACGGTTGATAGTTAATTTTTTTTTCGCTTAAGTTGCTTTCTTAATAATTTGTAAAACATAAGGTATAAGTTTTTATTGGATGCATATAAAATATTTAAAAATATCATGATTTTATAAAAGCCAGTTTAACGAATAGTATTCTGATGTAACTTTTAATCGAAACTCTATTCTTTGACTTTCAATCATGTTTTTTTTAACTTTTCTTGCCGTACATTATTTATTTTCAAATACTTTCATTAACTGAAATAAACATATTCAACTAGTTTTGCTATAATACTATATTTAACACGAATGCATTTTGTATAATTCAATATTTATCGTAGAAGTAACCATAGAAATATTTATTTCAATCGATTTAATTTATATGAAAAGGTATTTGTATTGGTAAGTTTAATTGCAATTTATAAACGACCCCAAATATAATAAAAGATCTTACTTGGGCTTAAATATAATATTTCTCATTTATAGACATTTTAATTGTAACATATAATTTTGGGACGTAGTTTCGGTTATCCACTTAGCGGATAAAGGTCATTAAATTGATTTAGAAAGCCCTTGAAATCCACAAACACAAAATTAATTCAGCGCTTTCCCTCCTTAATGACCGACTTAATGTGTACTCGTAAAAATAGTCGACATTTATCATTTTAAATATTAGATAGATGAGGCTGTTACTTGGCAAAACTCGATTATGCATTTATTATGAATTTAAACGCATTTATCATTTTACTATAAGTGCAATCTAATATTTTTGAACACTGAATAAAACACTTAATATTTTTTTAACCACTATAATTTATTATAATATATAAATATATTACAATGTGTACAACTTAAGTTTCGACTTTTGACTCACTTGATAATGACCGTCAAAAGTCGAAACTTAAGTCGTAATATATTTATATATTATAATAAATTATAGTGGTTAAAAATGTAGTAAGTGTTTTATTCAGTATTCATTATGAATTACCACGTAGTAACGGTCGCAATCATGATTATGATCTAATAGTTTTATTATAATTAATTATAATACAATTTCATCAATTTTATTCAATTTCAACAGAATTAAATAGAAAGACAAAACCGTTATTATGAAAAAAATAGTCAAATTTTTGAGTGTGTATTTCAAAATCATAATAACTGAATCTATATTAGTTAATAATTCTGTAAATAATTATGAAAAGGATCGATTTGCAACTGATTAATATTTTACTGGGAGAAAATTGGAAGAAAAAAATGACAAGGCTACTACTAAATAAGGCTTTAATGAAAACATTACAAAAAAAACACTTAACATTAAGGGTTGTTTATAGAAAGGCACTTGGTTGGTTTCACAATTCACAATTTCAAGTGCCTTTCTATGAACAACCCTTAATATTAAAAATATTTCACCATGTGATAAACGAGAATCAAATTCAACAAACAAAAACTTAATGTCGGATCACTTTTATCACAGTATTTTAGCAATAATTACAACATTTCTACAGATGCTCCTTCTAGCATAAAAAAATAGCCACGCAGGAATAGTTGGTTAATAGCTATACTAACTCTTGAAGCTTATAGAAAAAGATAGAAACGTTTTTTTTCTAAATATAGTTCTGTATTATAATAATTTATATCATCATAAAGTTAACATTTTTTGAATAGTCTGAAAAAAAAACTGTTTAAATCTATACTAAATTTTCTTGGTAATGCTTAATAGTATTTTTGTGGTATATATTTTACGCCCATTATTACATTGATTTTAATTTATGATAGCTTTGTACTATAAACTAGCGTGATTATTTTCCTGATTCTTAAAATTCGCTATTCAAATTTCGTAGTATATTTATAAATTAGTAATAATGAACAAACATGGTGTTTTTTAATGAATGATTATAAGTATAGGTGTTTTTTTAAACTAAGTTCCCGTTTTGATCTTGCTAATTCGCGTTTAGTAATTTTCAGAAAATAAATTGTGGTATGTGAATGTCGATACCTGAGCCGCTAGATTAAGCGTAAACTTTAAACTTGAGATTTTATTCCCTGTCAAAAGAGTTCTGACAAAAATTGCCAGAACGGGGTCACTGAAGTCAAAAAGACTCCTGGGAAGACCATGAAGAAGATGGTATGAGAGCTGGAGCCCCAGCTATAAATGTTAAAGAAATAACAGGGTATAATCCTAGTTAAAGAGGAAGAAGAAGAAAAGAGTTTGAAAATACATTTGGTATACCTTTGCCCTTGAAAAGTAGGTATTTACTTTAGACAATTTTCCTTTTTTTTCATATTTTATTTTAAAAATACGGAAATTAAATTTTGGAGGCGTTAACTTTCTGGTACATCTTAAATATAATGAAGGAGACACGATGACTGCCTTACCACTTTATATTTAATAATTTTAAATAAATCGGTAAAATATTAGAAAACTGAACATCTCTTAAATTAAAATTATAAAAATAATAGAAACTTGAAGTTTTTGTACTTCTATAAAAAGACAATTTTGTGCCAATAAAAGGAAATTTAGAGTTATAATACAATTTTCCTTCGATTTCTAGAAAGTTTATAAGTAGGCTAAGTCTACAGAGACGTTAAAAATTTTAAATAGTCTTTCTTGAATGTTGTCAACGTTTACTTGGTAGTACATTTTGATTAAAAATAAATAAAACACTTTTCACCGATCGTTATCAAACATAACCATTATGTTTCTATTGTGGTAAAACAAAGTGAACAGTTTTTTATTTATTTAAGTAGACACGTTTAAAGAATAATAAAAGGGAAAATTAAGGGAAAATATTATTTTAGAAACGCCGGAAATGGTTAGACCGAGTCAACAATTGAATAGGTCACCGGCATTATTCACTATTGGGATACAAGTTGTGGACCTTTAGAGTGGCATGGAGTGTCCTCTAAAGTTACAAGATTATTTAAACAAACATAAATACACAAATCACGACGGAAGTGCAAAATTCAGAAAAAGCTCAAAGAAATCCGAAATGCCCGTTGGGTTAGGGGTATTGATGAAGTCACACAAATTAAACCCTAATTTTCGAAGCTCATAAAATACTTCACCAAAACCAGAAAAGCGACCCCTGCCATCCTATGGCGAAAGCCTTCGCGAATAGCCTGAAATCGCAATTCTCGCAAAACCACGACACCACAAGTAAGAGCTTCTGGATGAAATAGAAGAGGCGTTTTATCGTTTAGCCAAACTATGTCTGTCCCTATACCGATAACGGCTAGAGAATTCACGGACTTCATCAAACTGGCGCCAAACAAAAAAGCGCCTTGACACGATTACGTCAATTACAACTGCCTCAAGAATCTCTCATTTAAGGCAATTGTATTTCTCACTAACATTTGTAATGTCTGTCTGATAATATGCATCTTTCAAAAATTGTGGAGGCACACCACGGTTATTCTAATACCTAAACCAGGTAAAGATCTCAAGTTTCCACAAAATCATTGTCCCATCAGTTTACTCTATACCTTAGGTAAACTCCTTGAAAAAACATACACGTTCGATTGAGCGAATGATCAAATGATCACAAAGTCGTCGCAAATACAAAATTCGGCTTTATAAAATAATTCCTATCCAGAAACCATCAGCTAGTACAAACCCATTGAAATGTCTACCTGACATAACATAATTAATATAAAGTTCAAAATTAGACCTAAATACGCCAGAAATGGCTAGAATATTGTCTCAGTGACAACAATAGCTGGATGAGTATCATCACAAGCAACCAAGTATAACGGGTCGTGTGGAAGAACATGAGAAGTCGTGAACTCCGTCTTCAAGGTCTAAACTTCAAATTTTTCAAGTGATTTATTGTATTTGTGTATGTTTTCTATGTATTTTTTTAAATAGATCTTGTAAAGCAAATAAATAAATAAATTCGACGATTAATCGAATTAAATACCTCGGTTTGCACATGGACAAAAGATCATATTGGAATAAACACGTACAAATTATGCCAAACAAGCTTTTGCACAGATTAAATCACTACTATACGGCAGAGGTCAGCTTTTTCTCTCCAATAAAGTACACCTGTACAAAAAGCAATCATACGATAAAAATCGACATATGGTTGCCCTGCATGGATTATCCTTCCCAATACGCAGATGAATAAGCTAGAGGCCACATAGAGCGTGATGATCCGAAGGATAGTTGATGCGCCTTGGTACGTCTCTAATAATCAGCTTCGCTCGGCATTAAACATCCCTAGAGCCCAAGACTATGTACTTCAGCTTGCCCTCAACCATTCTACTAAATTCGATCTCTGCAAGATCACATTGAACTAGAACGTCCATCAGGCAAAATAAAACGTGCATTACAATTGGACAAGTCACCAGACACTTAATTAGACTTTTTCAAATTATTTTGGTAATACAACAAAATTGTGTATTTATTAAGTCATTCCAATGTAAATTAAAGAACTCAATCAATACACTGCTATAAAAGTTATTATTAAAAATAAGATGTAAAGCAGCGGAGTGGAGTGTTAGTCAGAAAGAATCTGACACTACCTAGAAGAGCAGCCTCTAGATATCGTATGTAAGATTTTTACACGAAAACAAAAATAAGAAAAATAAAAATAAGGAAATTATTGTTTTTATAAAGAAAACATAAATATCCATTTTGAGGTCCTTTGGGAAGATTCCACTAATTTTTGCAAAAAAAGTTTTTCAGCCTGTGTATGTATGTGTATCTGTGTGCCTGTGTGTCGGTGGGCGATGCATCTCAAAAACGAATGTTCTCTTAAAAATGAAACATTAAACTTAAGTTTTGTCATTAATAACTGGAACTGAAAAGCTTTTTCTAAAACCGGAAGTGGATGTGTACTCGAAGCGTTTTTGTTTTTCTTTTTGATATATTTTAAATTTCAATTTAGACAAGTTTTAATTATTCATATTTTCGTAAAGTTCTTGTCTTGCGAGAAAAGAAAAATAAATTAAAAATTTTAACATTTTTCAGCTATTATGAATAAACCATATGAGTTACCTAAAATTTGTATAACAAATAATTGTAAAGAATTTACAAATGAACAACTATAAAGAATAATCCCGTGGAGTAAAATTTTGACAGAAATATAAAATATTTCCCAAACAAGGGAGGCTTTAGAAACGTGAATACTACTTTCCTACATAAAATGTATTAACAGTCAAGCCAAATTTGTTCAATTTTACTGCCATCATATATATCATATTATCAGGGACATATAATTATTACAGATTTCTTCATGACGTGATTTGGTTTATAAAAAACTATAGGGAAAGTACTAAGATAGAGGCTACATCACCATTTTTTATTTTGAATCTCAATAGCCAGAATTATCATGTCAGAATATTTTTGATGTGATTTTTGGAACTTGCTCCCTTGGAAATTTGCCTTAATAGTCTAATTTAACTAATTCAGATTCGAGGCATTTACTTCGTGATACATTTTAATTGAATAAAAATTAAAAATAAACACCTTTACTTAATTAATGTCAAATATCAAAATTTTCTTTTAAACATAGCACGTTATGTAGATAAAAAAATGTAATTGCGCCAACAGAAATTACTTTAAAAATATGTTTTATTGAAAAAAAGGACGATATAGTTCATTCTCTTAGATCATGATGACGGTTGCGATCATTTGTAGTAGTTTGTATACAGGCCAAACTGGACGTAGCTTCGAAAAAAGTTTTCAAGAACATTATCCAGCCTCTAGTTTAAATCAAAATTCTAGTGCCTTTTCGAATCACACATTGGAATGTAAACATCTGTTTCCCCAAATTGATCAAATCAAAATTTTACACAACTGTCCAAAAGAAGCAAGGCATAATCTCGTGAAATTCGCGTTAATTTTAAAAAACAGTAATAATCTCCTAGTTAATATCCTGAACGGACAAACATTTTTAATTACCACGCTTGCTATTCAACGCTCTCTAGTTTGTAAAAACCTTTTACATCCGCCTGCATTAATTTGCCTCACTTAAAAATGACCATATCAAAAGTCGAAACAAAAGTAGTGTTATATTATATTATTTAATATAAATTAAAAACATAATTGTGGTAATAATAGTAAGTGTTTTATACATTACCAAAATTCTCTTAGACCTTACTTCCATAAATAAAAATTTAAAAAATAATAATTTAAATACTTATATGCTAGAAACACCAACTTATTTTCAGTAAATTAAATATTAGTATAAATAAATGAATTAATTTCAAATTAATTTCAAGGCTTCGAGACTGTATATTTACTACATTCAGTATTACCCATAAGTCCACATCCGCCTATCATTATAATCATCATTTGGTAGAGTTCCTCAATAGACAAATTAAATAATCTTTTGTCAGAATGAGTAATGATCCCAGGGACTGTTTAATAGAGCCGGATGTATGCTAACATGTCTGTTTCAAAAGTTACTTCTCTGTAACTGTACTGTTTATGCGTATTTATAATATTCAACAAAATAAAGAACGCTGCCGGTTATAAAGTTAAGGATGTGATTAGATTTCTCTACGCAAGAAATTTCAATTGAAGGTTATGTATGGAGAAAATATCAAGGATAAGTAATCTGTTCGGCGCCGTTATTGTAATTTCAACTAATGAAGAGAGAACACCTACGATGGCGAGCGTTCGGAACGGCCATGATTAATTACGGACGGAAGCTGTGATTAAGTAACTCAATACACTGGCGGCGGAGAAATATGAAGCTGGGATACAAAAAGTCATCAAACGTAATGACACATGCTTAACTTTGCAAGGTTCCTACGAAGAGATGTAGTTTAAAGTATCTCTTTATAAATAAATCGTTAATACTTATAAATATTTGCTAGTTTTTATTAAACGCCTACTTCTTTCGTGATGGCTGTCATAATTATAGCAAATTACACGAAATAAAGAATCACCTGGATTAACTGAATATTGTTTCAAAATAACAATGCTTTTAATATACCATATAATAATTTAAAAAATAGAATAATCAGAATGGAATAAAATAATCACTACAAAGATCATTTTAAAACAGTCAAAATTCCAAAAAAGCCACTTGGGATGTTATAGAACAACTAAAATACATTAAACACAAATAATAATAACAATAAAGTTTATTTTCCAACAGATCGTATAAATCTAATTACAGGGAAAAATGACAGAAAGAATTAATTAATTGATTATTACAGACAATGTAATATTAAAATAATAATGAATAATAATAATAATAATATTCTAATTTAGAGAAGGATATTCTAATAAGAACAAATTTAAAAAAGAAAAGAAACAAAAAAACACGTAACTAAATTCTTATAGCTAAGTATTCACCTAACTTATTATAAACAAATAAACAAAGAAATCAATACTTAATGACTAAAAAGTACATTTCAAAAGCACGAGAAAACATTGTTCAGTTATTAAGATTTAAAAAACGGCATATAAGCTAATATTACAATCTATAATAATGCTAAATAAAGTAAAGTTAATGATAAGGTTAAATCCAACACACAGTTAAAGTAATTGACTTAGTAAATGCTGGGTAGAGTTGTATAGCATCGAAACTAAAGGTGAGTAGAAATGTAAGGCCGTTCAGCATATATTATAACGAAACAAAGGTGCATTTTTGTAAGTATATGTAGGAGTATAAAAGTTGATGCTAGCCAATAGATCAGGGTCATCTCCATGGCTATTTTCTAGTCTATATAAATATTCTAAGCGACAAATATCTCTGAGGATGGTCAAAAACGTAAAATCGAAAAAAATGAAAGTAGGTCCAAATATGACACAGAGTAGTCAGGATATACATACATTGTCCTAAAATGCAGGTATCGCAGAAAGTTCTTCTGGATCCTTTCAACTTTATTTTTTTAATCATATATTGTAAGTATATTCAATTGGAGATTTCCTCCGAGCAAAAGACATGAATTTACACTAACCTACATTAAGACTCAAATTGTTTTTAAGGCACCATCTATCGATACGATAAAGATCGCTTTGTAAATTATTACAATCGTTTAAACTATTAATACAGCGGAGTTTTTTTTTTCATCATCTGCATACATCAAAATATTGAATGATATATTAGATTCAATGCCATTAATGTACATGATGAAATGATGAGGGCCGGGGTTGGATCCCTGAGGATTCCATTAAGTAGGAGTAAAACTGTATGATTTGTACCCTTTATATTCTACAAATTGGTTTCTGTTACATAAAACATGATTTTATGAATTTCGAGGCATTTCCAGAGAATCCAAAAGTTGATAATTTAGCAACGAGTAAATTGTGGTCAATAGAATCAAAAGCTTACTGCAAGTCTGTATAAATAACGTCTATCTGGCCTTTACAATGTGGGTAAAGTTTAAAAGATTTTAGGTTGTTGGACGATTTTATTACAAATCCATGTTGTTTTGTCGAAATTAACACATTGCTGGCCGATGTCGTAATACTACGTCTTATAAATTCCAAATTTAGTAGCCGTTGACGTATTAATACGTCAATCAATTTTTATTGTCGTGGAGCAGTTGACGTAATTATAAATTATTTAATTTTTGTTTTCGTGTAGGCGTTGACATAGTAGTACGTCTTTTTTATTATTTCGCATGTCTGTTGTTCAACGTCGAATAATTTCCCTAAGAAACTGTGCAGATCTTAAATTAATTTACTTTTAACCCTTAACTTTATCATGAATGCAGAAAATGAGTCTATTAATGGTGAAATATGTGCCGATAATTTGTCTGAAGCCGAAAGTGGTGCAGATATTTTGGACACTCGCAGTGATTTTTCTGTTTTCCTATCCACCAAAAGAAAAAGAGCATCGCCATTTTTAAGCGAATCGGATACGAGTGATATAGAACGTGTCAACATAGAAAATAAAGAAATTATTTCAAGTAATTTTCAGACTGTTGTAAATATATTACTTTTAGGAAATAAAGGTATTAAAGTTTTTCCAAGAGATCCAGAAGATATATCGCAACTAGTAAATATGTTTTTTAGTGATGACTTTTCATTTTTGAAGACCGAAACACAGATATCGCCATTAAAAGGCCCATAAGTTTAAAATTATAAAACTTGTTAAGTGGTGGACGGACACAACGGTATCCGAACTAAAAAAAATCTCGGGACTAAATATACTAATGGGACAGATTAGGAAGAATAGGATAAATGACTACTGGTCCACAGATCCTTATATGGAAACACCTTTCTTTGGCAAAGTAATGAGTCGAAGTAGATTCAGGCAAGTTTTACAATCGATCCCTTTTTCCAACAATGACGAAATGCTAGAAAATTCTACCCGAACTTTTAAGGTAGGCTTATATATAAATTATTTTTTGGAAAGAATTTGTAAAGTATACAAACCAAAATAAACCTCTTGTTAGATGAAGAAATAATTCCATATCGGGGGCGATTAAAATTCGTCGCTAATAATCCAGGAAAACTTAAGGAATACGAACTTCTTGTAGGAAATGCTATGCAATGCAGAAAATGGTTAAATATTTAAATATAAATTGTATACTGGTAATGGACAAGGGTTGCATGATCTTGTGCGTAATCTCTTAGATGGTAGTGAAAATGTATAGCACCATGTTTACGTTTGGCAGAACAATTGATTTAAAAAAAATTAGAATATGCGGATTACCTGCAGTCCTAAAAAAGTTACAGTTGCTAAGAAGTCAAGATATTTTTCGCTGAAAATAAGACGTTCTAATATACATTTGGAAAGATAAAAGAGCAGTTAGAGTGATGACTACAATACATACAGCTACCATGATGAAAGTAAATAGAAAAACTGGAGATATGATTGTAAAGTCCGAAAGAATTTTAGATTACAATAAATACATGAAAGGTGTAGATTATGCTGGTCAATACCTTTCAAACAACCTAATACATAATTAGAAAAATTATAAAATGGATAAAAAAGTTTCCATGTTTGTTTTAAATTGTGCACTGCATAAACTTTTGTAATTTACAAACATTTAAATCCCCAGAAAAAAAACTTGCAAAAGAATGGATAAAATTTGAAGACAATATTTTACCATGTGATTCCGAAAGTTCGTCAAGTTCAATACTTAAATCAAACAAGATGCGTTCCTCATAAGGATGCACATGTAGACTCTCAGGTAATATAAAGCACCGTAGACTTAAAAATATTGTGAGTTTGGGTACAGAAATATAAGAAACGTTGCAGAGTTAGCGCAAAACACAGTATTCGATGAGAGACATGCTTTATATGCAAATATTATAGGATTCCTTTATGCAGAGAAAAATATTTTGAATACTATCATATCAAAAAAATATATTTAACTGTAAATTTATTTATCACGGCTAGGAAAAAAATACATAACCTCACATTTTTATTCCATGTGCAGACATAATGTATATGTAGACGGTCACAAAAGTAGCACATTTTTTCAATTATCCATAAGCTTCCACTTCTGCAAGTTTTAGCATATGTATGGAACAGTAAATTGGACAAAATTCATTCGAAATTTTATTTAAAATATTTTTGTAGTCTTACGCTGATCTTATAAATGGCTAGTATCCTTGTGTTAATAGTATAAGCCTAAATTCTGATAACAATTAATTTTGGGTACTAGAATGAATGCCTTTTCTTTTCTAGTCACACGGACAGTAATATAAAACCACGTTTTTTTAATCAGAGCTTAAAACTTATATAATATACCCTCAAAAATAGCGACATGGACAATTTTAAGAACAATGAAAGCGCAATATACTTAAATGCCTGTAAACGTACAAAAATTTTGTTTAGAAGCCACAAATGGCAAAATAAAAGTGTTTTAATTAAATTACAAGTCATAATAAAATCCTAACTTCGGAAAAATATGCCGGCCTTCCACAATATTTCTAATAAAAAACTGAACGGCTCCATGCGGTAATCACGTACGTTGTAACTATTAACTTGTTTTTACATTTGAAAACATACTATATTTTCAGAAATTTGTCAAATGTATTAATTGTTTAAATAGGTCTATAATGATTTAACCTATTTACACATCCAGATTTAAAAACTGTAGTTATTCTGGAATCAGAAAAGTTTGATGACGATAAAGCACAATTAAAAATGTGAAGCAAAGCAAGCATAAGGCACTAAATTCAATCACGAACTAAAAAGCTGGTAATACCATCAGGACCAGAGGTTAAATTATTCTTCAGACGCTTAGATGACTCATTTATATCACATTCCTTAATCTTGCAATATGTGAAATGGACTTCCTTCAAGTTAGAGCTAACATTCTACTCTGTGTTGTAGGTTGACCTTGAAAATATATATATAGTTAAAATATGATGCAAAACCATTAACTATATTTTCAGATAATTTCAACGTTTCGTTTTCTAATAGCATTACTCCAGTTATTCTTGATTGGTCTTTTTGTGCATGTATACAAGACCAAAGCTTTTCAGGGTCCTTTAAGATACATTTTTAAGCATTCAAAATAAAGGCTTTGTGATCGATCTGTAACTTTCATTTTATTTCATTTCGTAAGCTAGATTCATTCAAATCAAATTAATAATACAACATTAAAAATGGCTTATTTTACTAATTTATGTTCCATTGCTCGGTATAGTATGATATGCTAGGAAGTTTCAACATAAGGCATACAAGAGGTAATTAAAGCTCAAAAAATGGCAGTACGTATAATATTTAATATAAAATAGGCGGGTTCATGTAAATATGGTTTTGAAAAAAAATATTCCTTATTATTTCTATATATGTAGTACTTTATAAGAAGACATTTTTATAGCATCAATTGTAAACGATGATTGTTTGGAGATGGATTAAATTTTTCTAAGAGAATAATTCAAAGTTAAATTATATTAAGAGCAGCTTGTAAAAATAAATAAATTCAATAACTATTAAGTATTTATTTATATTTACAAGCTGCTCTTAATATAATTAAACTTTGATTTATTCTCTTAGACAAATTTAATCTATCTACAATCAGCGTTTACAATCTATGTTTCTATTATGAAAAAATAACAGAGAGTGAAATCATATGTATACTGCATTAATTCTAAGGAGAGGTAAAAGTGCGAACGCAATATTGATTATAAAAATTTTCCATTTATAAGCGCGCCTGTCTGCAAAAAAAAAACTTGAACTCACAACGCATCTACTTTGATGAATGTTGCCTTCAGACCTAAAATAAACAGCCGCTGAGCTTGACCCTAAACAGCGCCTGTTTTTCATCCCGGTGCCCCTTCTCATCAATTATTTCGCGTGCCGTTCCCATCTTTGTCCCCTCGGAAAAAGCGGATCCATTATGTGCTCTTACACTCGACCTATTTAATAAATGCACTTTGGCTGGGATAGCGAAATCATTTCCTCAGTCACGCCATCACCAAAAGGGTAATGGGTTTAAAGTGATTTGGTCCGCAATTGGATTTTAAATAAAAGTGTATATTTCGATTTTTTATAATAGAGTAAGCAAATACTTCGTTAGAAGGCCACGGTGCTACTAAATAACATTTTCATTGTGAATATTTACTGGTATATATCTTATTTTATCAATATTATCAATTATTTAAAAGATGAAAACATGTACAATGTCTATATGAATAATTATTTCCCTAAAAGTACCTTTATAGAACTAGAAAAGAACTTTTGGTCCTGGACTAGTCACAACAACAGTGAAATGAAATACACTAATAACTAGAGAGCGGATTTCTAGCATTATGCTTATCCCTAATATTAATAGCATCGAAAAAATTTCTTAATATCTATACGAATCTTGAAGAATGTGATTACTTAGCGCTAAGTTTTTTTGTGCTTTTTTGCTTATTTTGACTTTTTGTGCCTATTTTGACTTTTTATGCTACTTTTCATGCTTTTTTTAGATTCTGATGCTTATTTGGAGCATTTTCTTAAACATTTAAAAAACATTTAATAAAAATTTCAGGCTGATATTAAATTAATGTGCTAATATAGAGAATTTTCGTAAAAATCTGTATCCCATCATTTATAGATTATATTTGTATTACATATTTTCTTCGTGTCTTTTGGCAACATAATTGTTTAAAATCTTCATAATATGATACAATAATTATAATGAATTTTATTATTAATAAATATTAGTACAAATTACCAATTTACAATGGATTCGTTTATAAATAAGTAGATATAATAGACGGTCTCATTATTCAGATAATACAGACGAACGCTTCATACGAATCACACCTATGATATTCCGGATATAAACGGCGTTAAACTAGGCCCAAACAGGGGCCACAGTAAGTATTAAATGTAAACAAATTTAAGTCATAGCTAATAATCAAGTGTTCTGCAACCGTATCAATTTTCTACTCTCGGCAAAAATACGGATGGGACGACTGGCGCATATTTACCGTTTTCGTTAATTTTCATATTCAAACTCTCATTCATAAACTATTGAATTGACATTCCAAAAACTTTGCTTATTTATCAAAAATTATTATATGCGTGAATCGTATTAACCTGGAGAATCACAGATAAATTATATTATATAATTCACATGTATATTTAACCCATAATGCAAAAGGTGAAAACCACAATACAAGAATTAATTAGAGACTATCCAGAATTAAGAAGTGAAAATTATACATTATTTTGTAAGGCATGTTTAAAAATAGTAAGTTTTATTTTAATTCTCAACCGCATCCTAACTAGTCAACACTTGTATGTAAAACATGTTATAACAACACTTCATCAAGAACGTTTGAAAAAGTTCAAAGTTGAACTAAAAAAACAGCACAATTTCACAATTTTTAGCATCTTCAACAAATGATGGACAATTTAAATTAAATTTACATTTGTGCAAAATACTTTTACATTCGAATATGCCTTTAAGAAAATTACAAAATAATGCATCTTTCTTGGGAAAATATTGTAAAATGCGCATTCCCGAGAAAAAATTATGTAGCTCTTGCGTAGTATGAAACCATACAAAAAAATAAAGATATTATTAACAATAATTATATGTGATGATGAAACCACAGACGCTTGTTTAATTTAATAATAGGAGTTTAACATGAAGACATCCGACCAATAGTATTTTGATATATTCAAAAGAATTGAAGAAAACTGATAATAACATTATAGCAAAATTCATAAATGATGGACTGACAAGCTTATTTTTGCCGTAGACAATACCAAGTTACAAAATTTTACTAATAATGCATTTTGTGCATTGTATAAGTTTAGCACATGGATAGAAACGAATTTCTAAAACTATAAGAATGAAATTTCCATTTGTAGATTTAATTAAATATGGAAAAATAGTTCTTATATTCTTCTGTGAGTGCAATTATTCAAGGAGTCATTACCTGACATCTCACTGCCCCATAAACCAGTGCTAACAAAATGGGGAACTTGGCTATATTCTACGATGTACTATGCGAACAATTTTGAAGAATTTAATAAGGTTATATACAACTTTCCTGAAACGACAAGCTAATCAGTTAATTAATTGATTAATGGTTGAGGCGTTAACTTCGTGATACATTTTGGAAAATTAAACAAAAACATTTACTTTGTTAATATTACACTTTATTTTTAAGTGACTCGAGTTTCGATCATTAACTGATCATTATCAAACTATAAAGTTTTTAAAGACTTTAAGTGTGATATTAACAAAGTAAACGTTTTTGTTTAATCAGTTAATGACTGTCAAACAGTTCTTAAGAAAGAAGAGCTTCCTTCAAAACAATTTAGTTACATAAAATCGCGTTTAAATTTTGTGAGCAACACAATCAAATCTTTATAAAAGCAGATTCATTTTAGATAATAGATAAAAATAATATCGAAAGAAGTATTCGGTGAAAATGAAGGATTTTTAATATTAAATAAATTAAACTTGATTTTGAATGGCAATTTTCAAATGGATCCAGCTATAATTTAAAATAAAGAGAAGCTTTTTCACTTTCAAAAATTTATTGAGCGTCAGAAGTAATAATTTTTACAATTAAACCCCTAGAACAACATTTAATGATCTACTGTCTTCATGAATAGATTTTAATCATTTTGAAATGTATACAAAATTACAATTTAATTTTGAAATACTTACTTGATATTATATATTGCGTAAAGAAAGTGTGTTTATTTTAGTTTTAAGCAGAATTTCTAGGTAAAATATGTTGATAAACGTGTAACATATTAAGAAAATATAATTTTCTTTAGTGCTTTTTTCGTGTTTTTATGCTTTTTTCCTGTTTTTATGCTTTTTTAATGCTTTTTTCACTAAATTTTGTGCCTTTTTAAGTGCCTTTTTTGATATTTTTTAAGCTTTTTTATCCGCTCTCTACTAATAACTTTGTTTGTATAACACGAAATTTATTTCTGTTATACAAACATGTTTGAAAATGGTACGTGCAGTTACCGAAACTTAAGCCACAGAAATAAATTTCGTGTTATACAAAGTTATTAGTGTGTTTCATTTCTATTCAACATGTATAACGAAGTAGAAGCCTTCAACATCAACAACACAACAACAGTGATCGCTTAGGTGGGGTTTTAGTCGGTAGGTGTTTGACATTACCTTACTATAATAAAAAAAAAACTTTTCTTTGTCTCTAACTGCGCTATATTGATAAGATTCGAAATAGATCGAAACTGTTCCGTGGCTGTTGTTCACAGAAAACCATAACTCAATGTTTGCGGATTATTGTTACAATTGTCGTTGTTGACCCTTCTCTGGCTATTCATTTAACTAGGAAACCATAGTGCAACGCTTAGACAATAGACAGTTTAATGGTACTATATTTTAATACCAATCTAGTTAAAAATTATTTTACCGCCAGTTAAACAATTATTTAAATATATTGTTATAATAATTCACGAAGTACACGCTTGCTTTATTATTTTGTTTTTATTTGAAAGTAAAATTTTTCATAATTGTCGCTAATTATTTTAAATTGTCTGTAAATAGCAATAATATATTATATATTAAGAATACTAAAGATATTCAAAGTTTAGAATAAATGTTGCGTTTTATACTGTTTAACTAGATGTGAAGTTAAATTGGCCGACATTGACCTAATGGAGAAAGCTATTTGGTGCAATAATTTTACTCCCTTCATATCCAGCGATGACTCATTTTTTTATTTAAATTACGAGGTGGGGCTTGATTTATAGAGCCATGATCCTAATTTTAATATTTTTCAGATAGATCTACCAACAAGTCGAAGAATCCAGTATGCGGCTCTTTAAAGAATTAGGATTTAAAATATAAAAAATATTTTACCAATAAAACTTATAAATAATTAATTAATATATTAATAAATAGAAAAATGATATTAACAGCATCATCATCAAATAATAAAACTGCAAGCTACAGTTATAAATTATAATGACTACAAATACAGTTTTAAAATAAAGTTTTTTTATAATTTTAATTAAAAATTCGCATCAATATTGTAAATTTAAATATTATACTTTCTGCCTAGCTTTGATAGGAGAGTTCGTCCACTAGGTATGGTCCAGTGTCTCCACCCATTTTTTGTGGATCATTTGACTGCGGTTTTGGAGATTCCGCATAGGGTTCCGGACCAATTATTGCTTTTGACGAACTTTGTTTCGCCAGTTTGTCTGCTTTGTCATTCTCCGCATGTCCTCTGTCTCCTGAGACCCATGTGATTGTTACTTTTTTGTGACAGACAAGTTCATTAAGACCACGTATACAATCCCACACTAGCTTAGATTTGACCTGTGTGGAGCTTAGTGCTCTTAGCAGCGCCTGACTGTCGGAGAATATAGCAATTGACCTACTTTTAGTGTCTTGTCTTGCTATTTCTCTTATGCAGTGGTGAAGAGCTATCGCCTCTGCTTGGAACACCGTGGTGTTCTTGGTGAGACTAACAGAAATCTTTGTCTCGGATTTTGTACCGTATATGCCTGCTTCTACCCCTTTGTCGGTCTTTAAGCCGTCCGTGATCCAGAATGCTTCTACTTTGATAGGTTGGTCTTCGACCCAGTCTTCTCTTTGCGGGATTAGTCCTTGTATTTCCTTTCGAAATTGTATTTTTTCACCATGGCATCACTTGGTATCGCTGTGATCGCGTTAGCCTTTAGGTCACCTTCTAGCCGTTAGTGTGCTTTTCCGTGTGATCGGATTATGGGCGCTTGTCCTTGCATCAGTCTATATGATAATGACCTGGCTTCTTCTTGAATAAAGATGTGTAATGGTGGTATGTTCAAGATGGTTTCTAGGGCTGCTGTTGGGATGGTGATTAGGGCTCCTGTTGTACTGAGACTTTTGCTTTGTCCTAGTCCACCACACCACTGCTCCATAGGCTATCATGGGTCTTATCACCCTGGTGTAAAGCCATAGAGTCATTTTAGGGTTTAGTCCCCAATTTTTTCCGCAAATTTTGCGACACCTGCCCAATGCTATTGTTGCTTTTTTGGTGGCTTTTGTGATGTGTGGTCTCCACGTCATTTTGACGTCAAAGGTTATTCCCAGGTACTTTGTCTCCCCTAGGAAGGGGATTTCCGAACTTCCGAGCTTCAGTGGGCTTAGGCCTTGCAGTGGTCGACTTTTTGTGAATATGACAATTTGTGTTTTTGTGAATTGATTACCAGTCGCTCCTGTTTGCACCAATTGTCTACTATGTTTGAGGCTCTTTTGCTCGCTCCGAGACAACTCCCGCAAATCCTAGGGAGTGGATATTCTTTTTGGATAGTTTTCCTAGAAGGTCATCTACCAGTGTTGCCCCTAGCAGTGGAGACAGCACTCCTTCTTGTGGGCAGCCTCCCCCCGCCTTAGACTTAATGGTATGACCTCCCAAAGTGGATATGATTGTCCTTTTCTTTAGGCTGGCCTTGATCCATTGGCAAATGTTTGG
This sequence comes from Ontholestes murinus, assembly GCA_963969525.1. Classification (NCBI taxonomy): domain Eukaryota; kingdom Metazoa; phylum Arthropoda; class Insecta; order Coleoptera; family Staphylinidae; genus Ontholestes; species Ontholestes murinus. The sequence goes on along the minus strand of OZ018392.1, from coordinate 46,562,862 downwards.
CGGGACTCTTTCCTTGCTTGTACCTCCACGAGAGAGGTTGTTCTGACGTTGTTAAACGCCCCTTCTATATCCAGAAATGTGTCCATGGCTATATCCTTGTCTTCCATTGACTTTGTGATGAGCCTATTTAGGTCGTCCAGCGCCGAGTCCGTTGACATACCCGGCTGGTATGCAGTTTGCCTATGGTTGAGGGGATCTTTCCCCAGTATCTCGTTCCTTATGTGCCTATCTATCAATCTTTCCATTGTTTTTAGTAAAAGTGAAGATATGCTGATAGGCCTGTATGACTTTGGCGTTATATCAGCTATTCTGCCTACCTTGAGCAGGTAGATTACCCTTACGCTTTGTAATGATTTTGGTATATATCCTCATGCTAGGCAGGCTTTGAAGATTTTTGACAGGTGCGGTAACAATTTCTCTATGCCCGTTTGTAACAGAATGGGATAAATCTCATCCGGTCCAGCGGACTTGTACGGTTAGAACCTACTGATGGCCCATTTAATTTTAATGGGTCTTGTGACCTCCGTGGCTAATCTCCAGTTCTTTCGGTCTGGCCTTTTAGGTGTTTGGCTGGGATTGCCTGGCTTGTTGTGTTCTGCCAGAACAGAACAGAGACAGACGAAAGAGTTCCTTAAGAAACAATCGCCAAACTTCACGACCGAACTTCTGAACCAAAACAGAAAAATGGTCAAAACAAAAGTAGATGTGATGACAAGACACTGCAAGCTCAACAAACATATGAGAAAAATAGGCCTGGTGGAAGAAGTACCATGCAGATTCTGCCAATAGGAAGAAGAGGACTTTACCACATCATATGCCACTGCGAGGGTCTAGCAAGGATTAGATATCAAAAGCTGGGCACCCACAAACCCAAGCGCGGAGACCTACACCCAAGCCCCTTTGGCAGGGCTAATAGGACTAATAAAATAGTCAAAGCTAGAGCTCGTCATCTGAGATAAACTGGGATCCACAATAGATCGCGGTGGAACAAGCGCTGTTACCACCCATATAACATCTATCTATCTATCACTCACTTTTAAGTTTTTCAGAACATATGAGGGTTTAGGTAAATGATTTCAGCATAATCTAACAGAGGAGATAGATATCTTTACGTTTATAACTCAAGTGCTTGAAATGTCTAGTTCTATTTTTAATTTTCAGATTTAGGATTTGGAAATAGGATTTGAAGAGAATTTTAGGATAGTCGTACTTAGTGAGTTGCTTGCAAAAGAATATTTATTTTTTTTATAATCATGCATAATTTTGGTGGCTTTTACAATTTTGAAAAATAGCAAAAAGGTCGTTCTCGTAGTAAAAGCAAATAAACCTAATCTGAAAATTATGTTACCGATAGTTACTAAAGGTTAAGGCTAAAATAAATCCCACTTTATACGGTCACCCCAGTCTGCTGGATCATAATTGATCATAATTTTGTATTCGTGTACGTTAAGGTCGGTGTGTAAAACTCGTCTCACTGTTCTGTTCAAAATCCGAAGAGCTGAGGCCTGTTTTCGCACATAACGCAATGGAGAAACGAAATATATGTGCTAGTTTATTGTAAGAAAATATATGCTGTATTTGTGTTATTGCCATTATTTTTTATCTAAAACACATACAAAGATCACAGTATAATAAATCGTAAGTATTAAAACTACAATATTGCGAATATTATCAATAATACATGATAAAATACACAAATTATGTAGTGTATTGGACAATAAATTATCGTTTGAAAGTTGTTTCTATGCTGTCCATCAGCTAGCAAACTATTATAATATCCTGTCATATGGTATGGATAATATAATCATAACAATAAATATAAAAATTAATTTTAAAATTAAATTTCAAACATGATTGTGTTATTTTAATTTAATAATTATTTAAATTAAAAAATAATTTAAGAGAAAATGACATGCAATACAAGTGTCTACTATTACCATTATTAACAATTTTTAATTTCAAACTAATTGATTGAATTTAATATATTTGAATTAAAATTGTTGGAGATGGCGATTGAGAGATATGCACGGCTAATTCCCATTTGCCGTTTAAAAGTAACCCCATAGGAATAAAGTGAAAAGTTGTCAAAGTTACTCGTGTTTCAAATAGTATCCTTTAGTATCCTATTATATCAAACAAGTTTTTTTTCAAATGTTTTCTATGTTATATATAAATTGACAACCTCTCTCTGTATATCTGGTGAATGCGCCAGGTAATATATTAATTGATATTTTCACAAGGATCTGTATTCATCACAATTGTAAAATTTGTTTCCACTATTTTTTATTAATACTTTAGTATTCTTCTTCACATATTCCGAAAAGTTAGTTACACAATTTAGAATAAAACCTACAAATAATTTAGATTATAAGAATCCAGGGCGGATTGTTTTCTAAATGTTCTAGAACATTCCATTGCACTTTCTATAATGCTGGAAACTTCTTTTAAATTTTATAAAAAGTTTTATTTTAGAACCAATCAACATGACAGTTATAACACATTTTTATATTGACATAAATGAAAATATGTTGGTTGGCCATTTACATTCTATTAACTTCATAATTATAATTGTATTTTTGGGATAAATTATAAAATAAATATTATAAAAAGTGAAACCATGCAGAATGCATTCATTTAATAAGTAGCGATAAGCTCAAATATTATCTGAAGAAAGAACGTTAACCGAATGGTAATTTCTGGAAATGTATGAATTGTTTACATAATGATGACTCTGATGATTGTGATTTAAATTTAACACTGATCGGACAAAACTATTTTTGTTTTACATCAGATGTTCCTAAAAAGTCATTGAATTTGCATTCTCATTCAAAAATCTAAATATCTTTTTTCAGAATGCCGGCGATATACATACCAATATACACGACTTAATGCCTAATGTTAATTCTTAAGTATACGAAATTATCATAATAGTTGAGACTTGGCTAAGCGAAAATATTCTTAATTCTAAATTTAAGATAAAGAATTATATTATATTTAGTGAATATCGAAATCTTCGTACTAGCAATAAGTCTCGTGGGGGCGGGTTGCTGGTGCCGTTCGCAATAGTTTTTTTTGTGCGAATATTAATATTGTTAATAATATAGTTGAGCGATTGTTTATACATGTTCAGATTGCATTAATTAAACTAATAGTTGGTGTGATTTATATTCCACCTAACACCTAAATTGATAAATATGAATTTATATGTAAAACTGTTGGTGATATTGCAAATATATATATATATATATATATATAAAATTATAAAAATTCAAAACTTCTCTTCGGCGGCGATTTTAATATACCATCGGCATAATGGGCTAATGATGACTTTGGTCTTGTTTATGTCAATTCCCATACTGAACCAACAAATTTACTAGTTTCACATTTTAATTATCATAATCTTCATATTCCCAATGTAAATAATACCTTTTTAGATATATTTTTTCAAATATTATATTTTCTGTTTCAAAAGCAATAGATAAAATGGTGATGTGGCCATCATAGTACTTTCCCTATATATTACGCGAAAAGTATGACGTTTACGGAAAAAGACTATTCTTGATAATTTGTTCAGTTTTAAATTCTCTACAATTATTTCATATATAAATTTCATGTAGCTCCAAAAGTTTAGTAGCAATTAGCAAAAAATGTTAAAATTTTCAATTTTTATTTTGTTTCTCGAAAATTAAAAATTTTATGCCTAATATGTTTTAACAAAACTTGTTCAATTTCTCATTTTTTTTTTTTATATTTAGAAAAATATATCAAAATTTTTAATTTTTATTTTTTTTCTCGAAAGTAAAATTTTTTATGAAAAATATGTTCATATTTTCATTCTCTTTAACTTTTGTTAGAAAAATTTTGTAATAATTTTCATATTAAAAAAATTATCGGAAAAAAACAAAAAATGCCTCGAGTAAACACCCACTTCCGGTTTATGAATGTTTACCAAAAGCTTTTCAGTTCCAGTTTTTAACAATAAAACCTTAAGTTTAAAGTTTTATCTCAAACAGATAATTCGTTTTTGAGATACAGCACCCACCGACAGACACACACACACACAGACACAAATTTTTTTTTTCCAGAAATTAGTGTTTTGGGTTCAGGGGACCCCAAAACGGATATTTCCGCAAAAAAAATTTTTGAAAAAAAAATCACGAAAACAATACTCCCCCTATATACTACGTGTATAGGGAAAGTAAAAATGATGGTGGGTTATATGAGAAATTGTGTGTGTGTCTGTCTGTCTGTCTGTCTGTCTGTCGGTGGGTGCTGTATCTCAAAAACGAATGATCCGAATGGCATTTAACTTTAAACTTAAGGTTTTATTGTTAAAAACTCGATCTGAAAAGCTTTTGGTAAACATTCATAAACCGGAAGTGGTTGTTTACTCGAGGCGTTTTTTTGTTTTTTCGTGATATTTTTCTAAATATGAAAATTTTTAAAAAACGGTTCAAAAAAAGTTAAAGGGAATAAAAAACTGAACAAGTTTTATTCGAACATGTTTTTCATAAAATTTTTAACTTTCGAGAAAAAAAATAAAAATTGAAAATTTTGACATTTTTTGCCAATTGCTAATAAACTATTGGAGATAGATAAAATTCATATCACAAATAATTGTAGCGAATTCAAAAGTGCACAAATTATTAAGAACAACATTTTTGCGTAAACCTCATAGTTTTCGAGAAAAATATAGGGAAAGTACTATGATGGCCACATCACCATTTTCCTTATTCCATTTTAACAAATTTTACTGATAACATTAACTATTATAGTCTATTAGTTATGATGAGTATGTCTACGATTTCTTCAATTAATTGCATGAATGTATTAAATGTCAATGATATCGATTTTATGGTTGCGTTATATAATGATGTTTTGCATAATGCTGTGACTCTGTTTACGCCAATTAAACTCATGACGCGCTCAAAATATTCTTGTTGTAATAGTAAAGAACTTATTAAATTAATTAATAATAAGAAATTGGCTCCTAAACGTTATAAGAGGTTTCAAATTTCTGAAAATTATGGCCATTTTAAACAGCTACGTACAATATGTGATCATTTAAAACGCAATTTATAACGGGTGTCCAACAATTATTGCAGTCCCGGGTGGCGTTGGAATAAAAAACGTAGGTCGATTCTTACATGTTGCAAATAAATGAACTGACATTGTTAATGCACATTTAGGTTATGTTTGACAATTAACATGTCAGTTCATTTATTTGGCACATGAAAGAATTGACCTACGGTTTTTATTCCAACGCCACCCGGGACTGCAATAATTGTTGGACACCCGTTATAATAATTATATTGAATCTATTAACACTAAAATTTTATTTTGGGATTTTATAAGGGTCACAAATCACGATTCTAGTATTCCTGCTGAAATGTTTTATAATAATGAATCTAGCAATGATGGTTCTGAATGTGCTAATCTTTTCGCAAAATTTTTCTAATCAGTTTAATCTAATGGCAAGCCTATACATTCACCTGTATTTAATAAAAGTAATGTTATCGTCGACATTCCTTGGAATATTTCTAAATTCAAAATTTTTAACGCAATCAATTTACTAAAACCGTGCAATAATCGAGGCCCTGATGGTATTCCACCTAATGTTATTAAAAACTCCTTTTGTTCGTTGACTACACCATTGTTTTTTATTTTTAATTACTCTCTTCACAAAAGTGTTTTTCCTATTTGTTTTAAAACGGGATTATGTAATTCCTATATTCAAATCTAGCAATAAAAAAGATTTTAGTAATTATAGAGGAGTAACCATTCAGTCTACTATACCTAAACTGTTTGATAAGCTAATATATTAAACTGGATTGGATGGCTCGCCAAATTATATTAGAGGAACAACATGGTTTCCGAACTGGTAGGTCAACAACTACAGCCTTTTTTAATTTTTCATTTGAATGCCATGAAAAATAATTCCTCAATGGATTCAGTCTACATGGATATTTCCAAAGCTTTTGACAGGGTATCTTACTTTACACTAATATCCAAATTAAAATCGTAAGGGTTTAGTCAGTCCACTATTGCATAGATTCAAAACTTCTTAAGTGATCGTTCTCAATATTTAAAAATTAATAATCATCTATCTAAAATATTTCATGATCTTCAGGTGTGCCGCAAAGGTCGTATTTTGGTCCTTTATTATTTCTTCTGTTTATGAATGACATATCACATGTTATTAACAACTCAAATTTTCTGCTCTTTGTAGATGATTTGAAGATTTTCAAATAAATACGTAATATTGAGGATTGTAGACTTCTTTAAAGCGATATCTCATCTGTAGCAAATTGATGTTTTGCTAATAGACTTAATTTTAACATTGACAAATATAAATTTATGACTTTCTCTAGGAAGAAACATGTTCACCATTTTGATTATTGTATTAATAATGCAGTCAAAATATTCAAGGATCTCAGTGTCTAGTTTAATAATAAATTAAATTTTGATTACCACATTAACTATATTTGTAACCGGACTGCTAAAATGTTAAGCATATGCCGTATCAGTGTCTTCAATTAAAATTGTATATTTTGCATAGGTTCGCTCTCACATCGAGTGCACCTTTAGTGTTTGGTCACCTTAACAATTCAAATATATTAACCAAATAGAAAATGTTCAAAATTCGTTTATCAAATTCATGTCTTTTAGGTTAAGTTTTTACTCAACCGTGGATAGTGAATTTATAATTAATAATTTACATATTGATTATTTATGTTGTAGAAGATTATGTGTATTTTTTACTTATCTATATATTTTAATTTTATATTATTACTTTGTATAAAGGTTATATCCGTCAATAAATGATTATTATTATTAAATGATGATATTTATGATTAATGTATATGGGTATAGAAAGAATGTAACTGCAATTATTATAAAATTTACCTGATTAAATGATAAATTATCAAAGCATGGATTTAAAAACGGGTGCTAAATTATAATTATTATATTTTCAGTATTAGCAACGAATAATTATATAAGTAAATTTTTAGAAAGGTCAAATTACATACGAAAATCAATTAGTAAACAATAACTTAAATTATATAAGATTGAGATATTAATTTCTAAAATTAAAATATATATAATATGAAATTAAATTAATAATTAGATTTTATCACAGATACAGTGAGAGAGACATAAATACTTTGGTCTTTTATAGTTCTTTTTGACCTAATTCAATATATTTATATGTGCTTAAATGAAGATTTTACTAATTCATAACAATACTGTAATAACAGCGAAATAGCGAGGGAAACTGTTAAATATATGCAGCGAACATTTGGAAAGGGTGGGATGTATTAATGTATAATAGAAAGGGATTATTTGTTTCCATTTCGGTTTCGATTGAGATTAAGCGTTGTTTTTAATAACGTTAATGAAGTCTAATGTTACATTACATTATTCGGGCGTAGAATTGTGGTATCAAATAATCGGTTTGTTTATTACAGATAATATTAGAATGATTTTTGACCTGAAGCAGAATTTTTCCTAAATTTTTACACCATTACATATTTGTAAAACTCATAAAGTTCTCCTATTGGAACTATATAAGCTATATTAGGCTAATAAAATGATTCAATATCTTTAAATAGAACTTCAGTGGCAGCAGTGTCTTCAAAGCTATAGCAAGCAAAAGTGGAAGAGCCTTTAACTGAGAAGTATGTTATTTTGACGTTTCCCAATTTTGGGTCCATTATTTTGCCAAATAAATAAAAAAATGTTGGATATCTTCCTCATAATATTGCCTTCAAGAAGGAAACAAGGGTAGGAGTCAAACATCATTTTGCAGGTGAACTCTATCCTATTCGTGTACGCTTTAAATTCTAGTATTCCTTTAAATCAATTTGGTATAATTTGTAAGTACAATGAATAAAATAAAATATGAATATGAATATGCGTAAGCTGAAAATAAACAAAAATACATCGAAATAGAATTATACGTAATTACGATCGACTCTCTCGTCGTTCTCTCTTTCCCCGCAAAAAGTCAATACTTTATTTATCCCAAGAGCCACAGGAGTGTTTTTTACATTTAAAAAATCTTTACAGGGAATGAGGGCAAGGGAAAGCGATAGGAGGGTTGCGCTGGCCGCCGGGGATCATTTTAACGTCAAAAACATGACGAAATTATGATCCTCCTGGTCGTAGCAAGGAAAAAAACATCCACGGTATCTGGGGGCCAACTAGGAGTGGTTAAGGGGGTGACATTTCCGCGATGTAATTCACAGGGCGGGGCGCCATTTGTCAACAAAATCAAGGTCGGAAATCTTCTAAACGCACACACTATAATATGTGTAGTTGAACAAAAGCGAGGTAAGGAAAATAGTAATTGTATTTCACTATCGACCACGTGTGCCTTCGGCCGAGTTTTGTGCATTTATGTTTGATAAAAGGAACATGTATTATTATTATTGTTATGGAACTATTATTTGATCGGTCTGTTATTTCTTAAAATGAATTTAATCATAAGTATTTTTTTTATATTTATGAAAATTACTTACTATGTTTTTATTACTGTCATAATTATGTAATTTTCAGGTATATTGATATATTTTTTTAAATAAAATAAATAAATTACTTATTTATTTACGTTACAAAGAAATTGTACTTAAATTATTGTTTCGAATAACAACAGATTTTGTACTTATAAGACAAAGGAACTATTTTTAATAAGCTTTAATACCTTTTTTGTAATGAATGTTCTCTGAAATATTTTAATAGTAGAAACGCAGTGAACCATTTTAATAATCTAGGTATTGTACTTGCAATAAAAGCGAATCTATATAACTATAAGTTTCATTTTGTTGAATCGTAGCCGCAAATAATAAGGAGATTATAATATAAATGAATAAAATTGAATAGGAATTATATATTCGAGTGGCCGCTGCACTTCAAACGATAATTTCACGTCTTTTCAGGAGGGTTTTCCAGACAATCGTCGCAATAAAAAGCGACGACTTGACTTCGGCTTCTTCATTTGGAACAAGCGAGTTACTGCAGTTTCCGGTTCGATGGAGTGAATGAAACTCACTTAGATACCAAAGGTTATAAAAACGTAAAATTTCCGATACAATATTGTGATATTTTCAGTTAAAATAGATGAAAATTCATATTTTTCTTTACAAATGTTGTTACATAACAAGAAAATAAAACTGGCTTCTATTTTCTCTAATTGTGATAAAAGTTGCGTTTGAAAACTTTTATGTACAATTGTCTAACAATTAATGTATGACTCAATAAGGGACAATATTAGTACATAAATAATGGACTAGTTTAAATCTATTGATAAAAATATTAATATACAGCAAATAAATATGCTTTAAACAATTATTAAATCAAATCTTTTGTATCTCCTCCGCAAATAGCCCAGAAACTATAAATCATTATAGAACGAACATCTTTAAAGTTATAATTATGAATTATTAAACGTTCAATATTATGGATGTACTATTTAAACAAATGAACGTTCAAATATTATAACCTATTCTATACAAGAGTGAATGCAAAATGTATAAGCTCTACTACGAGATACCTAAACTCTGAGACCAATGATATTGATTGTTCTGTGAATACCACACTTTGATTACCTTATCCTAGTTAGATACTCATGAACAAGTTCTTAATCGCATGAGCCCTCCGCGAGGAATACGGAACTGTTCGTCTAATTTACAAACGTCTAGAAACGAGGTCAACTTACCGAATCGCACATTACACACATGAAATAGAATTATTGCCTGACTATTTAATTTAAATGTAAAACCTATTCAATGGGTAATGTTATTTCCAAGCGATATATTTTATGTTTAATCATTGCAACATATTAATAACCAATTACAAAATACTATTACTTCCTTTATTAAAAGACTAGTCAAAAGAAAAGAATCAGCAACAAAACGTATTTGAGAAATGTAATTGTTATATTTTTATTAAAATAAACATTATGTATGATAATGTTGATTGATGACTTACGAAAATATTATCAATCAATATTATAAATATAGCTAACTGACTAATAGAGTTTATATACACGTTGTCCCCTGAAATTTTGAATACGGGTATTTAAATGCGTTACTTGTTACTTAGTTACCACGCTCGTGACGTATTTTAATGGCCAACGGGAAATAATCAGTAATTTCTAATTTAATAAAATAGGGAATTAAAATGAAACATATTTACACAAGGTAACGAATAACAAATAACTAAAATGTTCATCTTATTAAATGTTTGAAAACATCTCCTTGTTGTGCCAAACAATATCCCAGACGATCATAAAATTCCTGTTAACATTTTGAAGCTATGTAAGTCAAAATGACATCCATATTGCAGCAACAACCATGGCAACCAATAATAATAGAGATACAATACAAATACATTACATTACTCATATTCAAAATTTCAGGGGACAATGTGTATAGTGGAGACAGTGATTTTATACTATGTATGATACTATATGGTTCCAGAGAGTCCAGAAAGGTATTTAAAAAATAATGCCGTAAATACATATATAGGAGCGTTATATACATAATTTGAATATCACTTCTACCATAATAAGGATATTTATCAATGTTATGTTTTTATGATTTCATAAATGATAGAAAAGTCATTTATGAAGCAAAAAAACAATACAGGTGAGGCTTCCTAGGTATAAGATATATTTGCCGTTTTGAAAATATATATTTATTTGTATGATTGAAATGTTTATGATTGCTTTAATACTCGACTTTAAATACTCTTTAGTTAAATATTTAAATTGTAACATAAACTATGATTTCATATAAATACATTTTGTTATAAAATTGTTATCTTATCTTAACTCAACTTGATATTTGAACTGCGCAATTTTATTGCAACTAATGCAAAAGATGAGCGTCAAAGACAATATTTGAATTTCCTTGCGTAAATATGTTGAAATTAGACCAAAGGCTACGTACTGTTAGGTCGTTCACTCATAATTATGTAGATGGGGGGAGTACTAAGATACGTTGCACTGTTCACCTAAAAGAACAGATATTGATTACAGTTAAGGAAGGTCTCAATGTAGTACTAGACAAATAGCTTAATAATTAATAGTTAATTGTCTATAGTTAAACCAAAAATGAGAAGAGTTATATAACTGCACGAAAATAAAATCGAACACTTATAAAAATTTAGATAAATATCATAATGAACCAATTTTTTATTACAAAAATACAACCTGTAAATATATATTTACTGGATATGAACTATTAAGGCCAATTGACAGCTATAATTATCATGAGCAAACAAAACTGAAAGGCTTTTAGAGATATCTTAGAAAATCTGACTTACTTTTTGGCGTGGTATTAAAATTTTGAAAGTTATTAAGCCAAATTTATCTTTAATATTGCATGTTTTGAATAATATTTTTTTAAGGTTTGAATGGTAGACTATACGATGAAATAAACCATCGTATATGTATAAATATACTTTTTGGCGTGGTATTAAAATTTTGAAAGTTATTAAGCCAAATTTATCTTGAATATTGCGTTTTGAATAATATTTTTAAAGGTTTGAATGGTAGACTATAAGATGAAATAAACCATCGTTAAACCAACAAATTCCTCATATATAGATTATTATTTTTGTACAACAGTACAAAAAAGTGAGTTAAGACAAGATTGATTGTTAAACAATGCTTAATTGATATTTTATACAGAACATCTAAATCTTGGTTAATCAATTTTTAACGTAAATATTTTACGTCCTTAGTAAAACTTGAGGTATAAATTAGAAAAAAAGAAGAGATCTTTGAAGAACACCTTTAATAACATATTTTGCAGCTCATATTGTATTGCCAACTTTCATACATTGGGTTCTATTGCATAAATAACCTTGAAGAAAGCAAAATATGAGGGGCCAGACCTCTACTTTCTAGATAGCAGGATTAAATAATTAATCCCATCAAAAGCTTTGCTGTAATCTAGTAGATTTAAAATAGTGAATTGATGACAGAAAAAAATTCATCCTCAATAAATAATAATCGCATAATACAACTTCTATCGGCATGAACCCAGATTAATTACTAGGTATAATATTTCTTTCGTTAATAAACTAAACTGCATATCAGCTATTTTCGCAAAATTTAGATAATTAATTTTTTCCATTAATTATTCGGATATATAACGGTTGCTACCATCATTTTCATTATTCAGCTATCATTGCATGAAAAAAAAAATTAATATAATTATTTCAGTGTCTATTGTTGTGTACTTAAATTACCATATATAAGATTACAGGGTCCGTTATAAAAGTAATAGGCATTTTTTAGAAAAAAAAAATTCATTTATTTATTCATCGTACGATACAAATTCCTAAAATTGAAGAATAGAGAGCATAAATACACTTCCGGACACGTGTGTGTCATGCATGGAAACTCCTCGATAGGAATGTCTCTTAAGAACGTTGTAACATGCTTTTGAATTTTCACAGACTCCAAATACTTTCCTTTCAGCTCTCAAGAAAAAAGTCGGGTCTGTAAGGAGTCTTGGTGGCCACCGGTGTGTTACTTCCAGCCAGAAAATTGATAACGATGAAGGCGATTTGACTGGGGGCATTATCATGGTAAAGTCTAACTGTGTCTTTTATTCCTCACGCGCACTGCCCGGTGTTTCAATCTCTAGAGCAACTGCAAGTGAAAGGCTGAGTTGACAGTTTCTCCATGCGGTACAAACTCAAAATGGACGATTTCTCGGACGTCAACAAAGACAATGACATTGATTTGATGCGATACTTGCTCATTTGCGGTTTCTGCTCTATTCGCCATTTTGATTCTGGGCTGTACTCGAACATCCAGAACTCGCCTTCAATTACGATAGTTAAGAAAGTCAAACTCATTTTAAATCAATCCAACAATTCTTGACAACGCGAAACTCGGAGTTCTTTCTGGTCAACACTCTCGGCACAAATATCGCGCATACCATGAGCATTTGCAGATCATCGTTCAGTATCCTATGTACCGCGATTTGGTGGATTGAATTGTTTCCTGTAATCGAGTATATCATTTTTCTCACAAAATTAGGTCTTATGTTGTGAGGATTGCTGTTGGTATCAATAGGACTGATTCAACTTTATATCGAAATTTCTTTAAATATTTTGCACCTGATAATGTTCAAATGGCGTGAAGTAAGGCATATACAGTTCCTTAGTCCAGGGCTAAATGCAAATCTGCAACCCGGTTTAGGCAATAAGATCATGTATGAAGCAACAATATTCTTTTTCTTCTTTTTCTAAAGCGTTTGCCTTGTACTCTCTTTGGTAGAGTCGCAGCTGAGATGATGAGCTTTAGCTTTTATACCATCGTATGGGTGGGTGTTTAGGAGGTCCGTTAGATCTTGGAAGATAATCCCTTGCTATCTTTGGCAATCTGCTGTTATCCATCCCTTCAACATGATCCTTCCATTGGCGACGTCCGTTTCTGGACCATCTTACAATATCTGGGACGTCGCAAAGCTACCAGATGTCTTTGTTTCTTTTAAGGTCCCTCAAAGTGTATCTCGCTAGGGATCTTAATTTTCTCATCTCAGCTGTTTGGATGATTCTCTTTGTTGTTAAGTGTTCGGCTCTTGTTTCCACCGCCAATGTCATAACAAGTACACAAGTCTTATATATGCAGACTTTACTTTGTATGGTTCCGCGTCTCGCAAGTATCCTGATATTAAGGTTGCTTTGGTTGTTTGAGCCTGCTGCTCGTAATGTTGAGGCCGAGATATTTGGACCTCATGACTTATTCTACTGGTTCGATGTATATTGCCAGCTTACACCTTTTCGGTTCGTTCGTTATGGTAAGTGCTTTGGATTTATCCACTGACATCACCATATTGTACCTGGCAGCTGTGTTTTCAAATCGAAAGACCAATCTCTGAAGATTGTTCTCATCTTCCAAAATTTTCACGACAACGTCCGCACAGCATAGTCTGCGTGTGTTTCTGCCCTCTACCTGTATTTGGGGCCAGTTGTCAGTGTTTAACTCAATGATGTTAATAATTTCATGTTGTACTTTTTTCTTATTTAGAAGCCTCACAACATCCGAAAGTCTCACGCGGTCAAAAGCTTTAGTAAGATCAATGAAACACATATATGCTGTTTTATTGTATTCTCTTGAATAATAATAAACATTTTTATTGACAAACTATACATATTTACATTTAAATAATAAATAATGGATGATGTGTTAGTAAGTTAGTTCGTCAAAAGGCTATCGACCTGAGATCTTTCTGCCTTGTTTTGTCCAATCATATGGCGTCATTAATGCATAGATGGAGGAAACGATGAGATGAAATCAAATATGGTTGAATTAGGATTTTTAAATTTGGGGTTTACACTAGGATTTCTAGAAATGCAATATAAGGATAATTTGTGAAAGTTGAAAGGATTTTTGGAGAATTTTTTTGGTAGGAATAGAAGGCGTTCTAGGATGGGGATAACTAAAGTGGTATCCTTGAGGAGCTGAATTCTATTAATTTTTCAGCAATTTGCCTGATTATAAAGATGGCATCCACAGTTGACCAGTTTTTTCTGAAGCCTTGTTGTTATATATATATTTTTTTTTTCTTCCAGAATTTTGGTGAATAGCTTTAGCACTGAACTTAGTAGCGTGATTCCACAGTAGTTTGATGGGTCCTTTTTGCTTTGTTTTTAGAATATTTGGAATTATTATACTTTCTTTCCATTCGGCAGGTATTTTATTGGAGTCGACGATTTTGTTGAAAAGTGCGCACAGTTTATTTGTTCTTTAGATATTTCATCTACTCCAGGCGACTTACGATTTTTTGATTTCGTGATCAATTGTTTCAGTTCCTCATCAGAGACCGGCCACGGTTCTTGAGTATTATTATCATTCTGTTTTAGGTCAGGATTTACTGAGTTAGTGCCAGCACTGTAAAGTCGGAATAAATGTTGTTCCTAAGCACTGAATGCTATTTTACTTATGTTTATATGTTCGTTGATTGTTTTTTCCTGTTTCTTAACATGTTCCAGATCTTTTTCTGACCTCCATAAAGTTCCTGTTCAATGTATAATGAAAACTTTTCAATGTACTCTTTTAATATATTAGATATTGTTAGATTTTGTTGTTGACTCCATTTCTTATAGACTTATATTCGTCTATGTATGTAAGGTTTCTCTAATTAATAATCTCTAATTTAATCCTAGAATCTTTCTAAAAGCAAAAGTTGTGATTATTAAGTGTTTAAATTTAATGAATACTTATTTTATTTTCAATTGAATCAATATATTTTAAATGTTTCATCTAGAATGACATGGACACCGAAGTATGTAGTTTTAAATTACAATATTAAATAATACAATTAGATAACGCAAAGAGTACACACTTTAATTTAATTCTAAATAGCCTAACTTAATAATAATTAATTGCAGATATTTTCATTTCGTAATTTAAAAATTCAAATACCAAATGAAGTTGTTTCTGAATTAACTAAATAACAATTATTTCCCTAAGGATTAAAGATTTTGCTTTGCTTTATTTTTAAATAAATAAAAACCTGCGTAACGAAAATATTATTGCTTCTATTACATAATTTGTTATTGTGAACTCCTCCCGCGCTTCTTTCGGCCAAAGTTGTATGTCTGTTTTTTTAGTTAATTTGTTTCTAAATGTATTTTTCTAAGAAAAAAGACCGAAGATTTAATAAATAACATATTTTGACTTAACATATTTTCAGCGTTTAATCAATCCTTTATATTTATTAGCCTTTAACAAACTAACTGATATTTTTGGATCCATTTAAGTTTCTTAGGTAGTTGTTGTTAATACTTAAGACACATAACACATATAAACAATTATTTTTAATATTTACCTTTCATCATAAATAGTTTAACTCAAGTAAGAGCATTTTATAGAGAAGAGAAGCGAATGAAATTTTTATAGCCACAATCATTTCAAATAAGAATGGTTTCCAATAAATTTATTAGTAA
Source organism: Ontholestes murinus (assembly GCA_963969525.1). Lineage (NCBI taxonomy): Eukaryota > Metazoa > Arthropoda > Insecta > Coleoptera > Staphylinidae > Ontholestes > Ontholestes murinus. The sequence continues at coordinate 46,546,890 of OZ018392.1, read as the reverse complement.
TTAGTGCCTAATTATTTAGAATTAATTTTAATTGTCTATCGACGTATTTAGTTTTAAATACTGCAGATTAATACCATTATTATTAAACATAAAGCGTTTATTGTAATTTTTATTGAGATACTATTCAAATATCTTAAGTAATTATTGGAAAAGAAAGAAACCTATACAGTTTTCATATTGTTATGATGAAAGAATATGTTTCAAAATATAGTGTGTATTATAAATTACGAAAATTGCACAATCCAATTCGGTCAATGGTCGTAACCTCTACTTATAAAACTTTGACTTTCCCCTATTCTGAAAGATGTAGAATAGTGACCATAATGGTGAATTTATGGCATTATTAATTTTAGGTATTTTATTTTAACCTCTTTTAACCTCTAATTTCCAACTGTTCTATTTAAAATATTAAGTTTTCATGTTTATATTTAAAAGCTGGATTGAGTCGGTAAACATTATTATTGTCATTTGGGTTGTTCTTTTTTTGAAATGGTGTTAACTAATTGAATTTTACCACGATATAGTATTTTTTCTAAAGGATAATAATTTTAATATAAAACTTTTCTAATAAAAAGTAATATGAATAATAATTTTAAGGACAGACCCATCATTCATATAATATAACATTTTGTCGCACAATTGCCCCATTGCTTTGCGTCGTATATATTATATTATTTATCACTTTTATTACTAACTATTGCCTATATACATTTTAATAATTCTAATATTAACTGTATAAAATAAAAGCAGCTAAAAAGAAAATATTGGGTAAAAGGCAAAATTTGTAAATTAATATTAGAGAATAATTTATAAATTTATTTGTTGTCAATACGAATTATAAAAACATTATAAACATATTTTAACTTCACAAAAGGCTATTGATTCAGTGTAAAATATAATTCTTTTTAGAAGATTGTAAAAATTATCTTCATTTATTGTTAACCGTTTAAAAGTCAGATGATAAACCGAAATTATACACTTCAGTCCTACTTATGGAACCACTCCTTAATATAATAATATAGTGAATATATGAAATTAAAAACAATTAATTGTCTATGTATTCCAAGAACTGATGCCCAGTAGTAAATAAGCAATAAAATTATAAATAATGTTAAATAATGTAAGTTAGTTTTAGTGAAAGTGATAACTACTCACATTACTCTAATATGTTTTATATTTTCATGGTTATAATTATTGAGAGGAATAAATATATAGTGTGCAAAGTTATAGTAAACACAAATACTAAAAAATTGGACAATTATTTGATTATTTGACAATACATAGTATATCTCTGGATTTAAGGAATACATGATAATAATAAGGTGCAAATATATAATCCGACTGTCAAGTGGGAACACGAAAACTTAATATTTCAAATAAAAGAGTTAAAAATTCGAGGATAAAATAAAATGTCTGGAATGAATAATGTACTAGCTTTACAGCAGTGGTAACTTTTCTACATCTTTTTAAATATGCGAAAAATAATCGAAGTTGCTGGAGTGGAGGTTACGACTATTGATCGAGCGCTTGAATAATGTTAAGTTTTATTATAAATAAATAGGTCAGTTTCATATGCACCTAGTAATTTACATTTCATAAGACTTTTGAAATTTCTATTTAATATTATTCATATTATTAATTTTTCTAATCTAGAATTGTATTAATATATTCACGAGAAATTTATTTATGTTATTATTTATGATTCTTTATATATTTTAAATCGTCGTTAGATCAATACGCGTTTTGTTGGTGATATATTAGTTAAATTAATGGTTTTTATGTTGAATTTTAATAGTTTGGTGCAATCAAGAAGATCGTTACTATTTGGAGGCCCTGTAATTATATAAACAATATAAATTCATTGGTAAATCAAGTTAAATTGATTAATTATTGCATTTCAGTCTAATTATAGCTTATTGGTTATTACAGTGCCTGATTGTTAAGGTCAATGAAATAAAATCTATAGAGGCATAAATATATATGTTGTTATGTTGCCTTTGACAATAACGATGCTAATAAGACTTAGTTCGAACCCGTCTTACGGAAACAGTTCTTTTTAGTTTTATATAAAGTCTTTATAGTATCTTGTTGTCCTATTCCTTTATAAAAACATAATTATTCCGTTCCGTTGCCCTCGTGTTTTGTTATTAAAGCCGTCGTGGGAGACCCATTGACGTGAAATAAAGTATCTCTGCAAAATATTTTATTAATTAATGGATGAAAAAATTACCTGTAAAAAGCGCAAAAAGACCATGGACAAGGCTATGTTCGTTGTAATATATAATAATTTTATAACTGTTGATGGCTTTCTTTGATGTATTTCATCATTTGAAAAAAGTTTATGTTAAAAGCGACAGTAAAAACTTTTCTTTAATTATCTTCTACGATTCAGAAATAAATAAATCTTTAATTATAGGTATGGAAAGTCAGTAGCTAGAAATAATATAGATGAGGATAATTGTATGCGATGTAAAAGTGTTGCAATAAGAAAACAGGAAGCTGAAACAACAGGTTAACAATTTATCAGAAAGAATTTATTTATTAGAATTGAAACCTACTTCTCTGGTATCACCTGAAAGTTCTCTAGTTCGTAAATTTGAGACTATAAAAAAATTCGCGAAAATAACATATTTATATTATTTATCCTGGAATTAACTAAAATAGTGATGAATCAATTTTTAATTCGTTTGTTGTTCCTATTGTTCCATCCTTCCATCCATTGTATTCGACCACTTAAAGTCGTATTGTCACAGCGAGAAGATGTCTAAAAAATTTAGAAAAGTCGCTTTCACAAACTGGAAATTAACCATAAAGAACTTAAACTCAAAGAACTGAATTTATGGCGTTATTGGATGAATTGAAATCACTATTTATAAAATATATAAATAATCAGCTTTATATCGCATCTCAAACACAGATTCTAGAAAAAACGATTGGTTGCCCAACAAGCTGTTTCAAGACCAAAAATTTCATCTATCAGAATGTTAGAGGTCTAAATTCTAAAACCCGTAAATATTTATAATCTAATGTCATTTTTAACAAAGTCAAATCTCCATCTCTAAAAGTAAGGCAGATATTAATGGTAAAGGGAACATAGATAATTCTTGGACTCTCGCTACCTGTTAGAAATATGGGTTTGTCACATGAACTCCGCCCTGCTTCTACTATCTAACAACACGAATCAATCAAAACGCTAGCAGTAAATTTAACGTTAAATTTTAAAACTGTGCTAGTAATTTGCATGTATATTCCAATATATCGTATTTTATATTTTGTATTCATTTTTGATGTAATTGATTTTTTTATTGCTGATTATAAGTATGTTGTTATTATATGTCATAATATAGCTGAATATCATGACAGATTCCAAAATAATATTATTACAAGCACTGCTACTACATTTTCATGACTCGAGACAAATAAACAAAATTCATAATTATCTAAATAGATTATTAGACTTAATTATAATATATGGTAACTTGAATTATGACCTTCAAAGAGACCCCGTACAGCTTATACCAGGAGACAAATATCACCCATCATTCCATCTAGATGTTACTTTTAAAACGACTGAGGATTCAAGATTTCAGGTTTCTAATCAATATAGATAACTTTAGAAAAGCAAATTTTACAATTCTATATAAAGAATTATCAGACTTAAATTGGGATGATTTCAATTATTTAAATTTTGATGAATTGATGCAACGGGTTTTAAAATACTATGTTAAATTAAGCACACCTAGTAAAAAAGTCTTTCCATTGTTTTCTTGAATGAAAATATCTGCGGGCGTTGTATCTCAAAAACGAATACTATGAGATGAAATTTTAAACTTGAGGTTCTTTTTTAAAAGGAAGGGTGTTGTAAAGAATTCCGAGATGGGGTGGTGAATGATTCAGGGAAATAATCTTCGGCAACTTGGCCATTCAGACGCGTCCATTTTTGTAATTTTTAATACTCCATATATATGAAAAGGAAACACACGATATACACAAACATCCATGGTCCCGGACGGTGAATTATTCCTTAGAAAAAACCACCCCCGGGCTGGGATTGGAACCCAGGGCCGTGGCTTGTAAGCAGGCACTCTACCCACTAGGCCACCTTAACTTGAGGTTTTATCATAAAAAAACTTAAACTGAAAAACTTTTGGCAAACATTCATAAATCGAAAGTTAATGTTTACTCGAGGCGTTTTTTTTGTTTTTCTCGATATTTTTCTAAATTGGAAAAACAAAAGTTCAACTGTACAAGTTTTATAAAACATGTCTTTCATAATGTTCTTAACTTGCGAGAAAAATATTAAAATTTATATTGCTAGTCTTTACATTTTAAAACTTTTAATTAAAACCCTTACTTATGTTTTACTGATTGTAGGGTGGAATAGAGGCCACCCACCCACCCTACACATACATGATAAATTTAAATACAAATCGTTGATGATTTTGCTGCTGAAAACAATGAAACCCCTTATATAACAAAAAATAAATTAAAATCAAAATTTAATTTTAAATATAACTGACTTTCTATAGCTAATCTTATCTAATTTAGTTTTGAAGTCTATCCATACATCATGCGTCAAATTTTTACTAATTTACTCACTCAATTATTTTACCTTTTTATTTTTGTTTTTATTAAAAAAAAAAACAATTAATTTTATTGAAAACCGCGAGAAGATAAGGAATTAAAGTTTATATGTGTATTTAGGGTGGGTAAGTGTCCTCTATCCCACCCTCCAATCAGTAAAACATCTTCAAAAATTATTTGAATTTTTTTTTTAATAAATCTTATAAATTTTACAATAATGTTATATTTATTTACGTTTTACAAATTTTAATAAAAACCCTCGCTTATGTTTTACTGATTGGAGGGTGGGTTAGAGGCCACCCTATACATACATGATAATTTCAATTACTAATTGCTAATGGATTCTACATCTTTTTTACTTTCCCTATATAGAATTTAAAAAGTATTACTTAATTTTCAAACAAAATTTAAACGGACCTGAAGTTTTATTAAAACAAATTTTTCATAAAGTTCTTAAATTCTGAAAAAAATAATTTATAATTTTGAAATGTTTGCCAATTGCTAATAAACTGTAGGAGTTTCATTAATATATACAGCAAGTAATTGTAAATAATCCAAAATTAAGTAAATTGTTAAGTATAAACCTCATTGTTTTCTAGAAAAATATAGGGAATGTACTATGATAGCCATATCAACATTTTTTGATCTGGAATGGATTAATAATATTACACGTAAATATAATCTTCGGGCTAAGTAACTATATTAATTCTATTAACAATACGACTTGTATTTCTGTAATATGACAACTGAAAATGCCAAATGTCACTTATTCCAGTGTCAATAATATCGTGGATGCATTTGCAAATCATTTTTAGATCAGTGTATTCTTCTATATCAAACCATCACACTTCTACAAAATGTCCTGCTTATGAAGTAATTAATTAATTTTATATATCTGTACCTAAATAGTGGATTATGGTAGAATTCGATCTTTTCCATATGAGGCAGTTGCTAATAAACTCCAACTTAGGACCGTTGCTATTTATAATTTTTGTCAACAGTGTGTGAACCACAATTAATTCGAATATCTTAGTATATGTATTTTTCTTGGAAATTAATCTATAGACCTATAAACATAAACATGAAATTAAGCTTTGCAGAAAAATTAACAATCAATACGACTATCAACTTCTTCAGGATGACGTTAATAAATTATGTGTTTAGTGTGCTGAGAATGGACTTAAGTTAAATATAACGAAAAGTTGTGAAGTTACTTATTCAAGAAAAGTCAACATTTTATATGATAAATATTATATTTATAATTTCATTTAACAAAGTATATCTCACTATAAAGATATGGGTGTAATATTTGACAGCAAGTTAAACTTCAATACATAATTTAGTAAATAAATTTTACAAGCTTTTGGGTTTTATTTAAAAAATATAGTAAATATTTTTCAAGTACAGACACACCATGTTATATTAAGAGAAGGTTGATGTATTGCTCTATTGTATGGTCCCCTTATCAAATAGAAGATATTGAAATGTAGGATGAAATAAAACACGATTTTCTATGTTTTTTGAAACCGTGTAAAAAAAAACATAGAAAATCGTGTTTTATTTCATCCTACATTTGAAAATGAAATACCATATAGTAACGGTCACCACCATCCTGTTTCTTAGAATATATTGGTCTATTGGAGGAAGTTTTTAAAATATTTATTTTATAAAAAAAACATGGAAATTATCCAGATAGGTAAGTGCATCCTAGATTTCACGTAACTACATTTACATTTGCATTGTTATTGTGGATTTAAAAAAAGAAAACAAGTTTTTTTCCATGTAATTGGATATAATTGCATATTAAAACATATTTTTTCATAATTATAATTTTCGATATTGTCACAAATAAAGGTACTTTACTCTTGAGAAGAATTCATATTTTTTGACATTACTCGTATACGGTTTAAAAAAACTGATATCTGATGATTGTATTTTTAGTTTTGGACCAAGCAGAACTTTTATAAAGAATAGCTATTTTCGTAAAATTAATAATTTTCTATGTTTTTTACCACTGTGGTAAATATATACATCATATATGTTAATATATACATCCGCTTTCTCGTTCAATTTAATGTTTAGTAAGTTACTTATAAACATATTTTTTTCGATTTTCAGTCTTAAAGTTATCAACAACAAAATTGATGATCATTACTTTACAAAAAATATCGTTATGTGTACCTAGACATTGCTCGCATAATTCTGATACTTTTTCATTAATTGCGCCCAGCATATTAATTCACCCATATTTAAAATGTATAAATATTATTAGTTAGTTCAGAACGGTGCGGATATTTTCGATCCTGATTTTATTTATTTTATATTAAATCTAACGTTTCTTTAATTATTTAATAAGTATCTTCCTTTTATTTTTTTATTGTCATCATTACTATTATTATACATACAACATCTTTATTAACAAAAATAAATGCAAATAAAAATTTGATATGATAATATGACTATTAATGGGTTAGTCTGTTAAATGGCTATTGACCAGCGGTCTCTCAGCCCGGATGTATCAGTGTCTTTGTGTCTCGCCAGTCTGTCTCTGATGATGATGATGATGGATAATGTGATGCGATGAATTTACATGTTGTGAATGAAGGGGTTTTGTATTTTAGTATTAGGTTAGGCTTTCTGCGCAAGCAGTAAAGGGAAAGGATGTGTTGGTTGAACGAATTTTTAGAAAATGTTTCATTATATAGAAGACGTTCATTGATGGGAATAATAGAGGTAGAATCTTATAGGAGTTTGTTAGAAGGGTTATGTAGAGGATTGCTAGGACGGTGGATTTTGGTTAAAGTTCTTAGGGAGGATCGCTCGCTAACTTCGATATTGTGGATAGTAGGATTGTAGGAGTTGGAGAAAAGGTCATTACTATAGTCAAGTAAAGGGTTGCAAATCATTTTATAAATTTTAACGGCTGTTTTGATGGGTATTCTGTTCGTTTCTAAATAATGTAGCCCTAGTGGCGACCTTTGCTTTGTTTAAAGCTGTGTCATTTTTAGAGTTTACATTTTGATGTATTGTAATACCTAGATATTTTATAGACGTAGAGGTATGCAGGATTATTGTTACAGTGATAGGGAATTAGAAATTATAATTTTGCAAACCAGTGTTGCAGAGAATCAATAAGTCACTCAAGGGATTGAAGAGCTTTAGGTTTGAAAGGTGCATAGGAAATTAGGGCTATATCATCTGCAAATTGAAGGAGATATTTAGTGCGATTAAAGTGAAGAGGATAAGGGTTGCAGATATCGAATCAGAAAATGTTGTACAGTAGTGGAGATTGAGGGGTCCTTAGGATATACCTTGTACAGGAGTAAAAGGAGAGGAGTAGGGGAATCTGTTTGAAAGCAATTGCTTGATATGCTATTATTATTTTCTTGTTATATATCTTAGTGTATCTATACTATACATGTAATTGTTATCGACCATCTAGTGTTTATATTATGTATTGAGTTACCCTGTTATTGAATTTTGTAACTATTGGGTAAAAAACTTTAGTATTGTTATTATTATATATTAATAAGTAGCATTATTATTTCCATTTTAAAATTTAGATATTTGTAACCCTATATATTGATGTCCTAATCAATTATACTCTAAATCATATTTAAATAGCTTCTTATTTATTATATTCCTACATATTATAATTATTTAAGCTACAAATGTAAAAAGTTATTCTTTATTGCTTGAATTGGCGTTTAAAGACTCGAGAAACTTTTTACACATGGGCCTTACAAAATTTTATCTTCGATAAGCAATTTTCAAAGAAGTTGTTCATATGTATAATATTTTGCAAATGTTATTTTTATTACTGTTAATTATTCCATGAATACAATTAAAAATATTTCGTATAGAGTGTATTGATAAAAAGCAACCATTTAATAATTTATACAAATAATTTGTTTGATATGGACTTTTTCGTGAGATAAAAAGTTTTAAGAAAAGTAGCGTTATAAAAAGCCACTGTTACAATGAAAAATTATGCTAAAAGGGTCTACAATCGTAGATAATAGTTATTAAAGGTACAAGTGTAAAAAGTGGAGTGCAATAAAGAAACTTTTTCAAAGAAGTTGTTCATATGAGTAATATTTTGCAAATGTCATTTCAATCATTTATTGAGTTTGTGGAATAACTTTTTACACATGCACCTTTAATAACTATTATACTAACTTTTATTATCAAACATCCAGGAGGAGTTATATTTAGGTATGTTGATATATAAATCGGATCATATTTACAATATTAGCGGGTTTTTATTTGCTCCTGAACTAAGTTGATTAGAAATATACTAGATTCTTCGTAATTATTTATTCAACAAATAACTAAGCTGAACTAAAAATTAAAACTAATGGAGTAATATAATCTTTTATAATGAATGAAAATATTTTAATAAACTATATATGTTTTAAATTCTGTATAAAAACGTTTTAATAAATATATTTAGAACTTGAAGTATTGACATGAGATATAAATTGCTATTAATACTATGAATGAAGTAAACAAATTTCCTGTTGAATATCTAAATAAATGTAATAATAAGAAAGAAGGCCAGGTGATTTAAATTTTTTACTTTTAATCTACCATAATCAAAATATATCAAAGTAATGGCCTAACTCAAAAAATTAATTAAAACTGCTTCATTTTGTTACAAAAATTCTATGATTATAATATTTACACTATTTGTATCTTTTGTGGTATTAAGACAAATCCGCGTATATAAATGTTTGATTGCGTAATTATTTTAAATGAAATCAAAAATCGTTTTGCAAACCTATCACAAAGTAGCATTGTTTTAAATTTAGCAGAAATGAATTATGTAATTTATCAAATAAATTTTTACCATGATACGAAATCTATATAAAAAAATAGCCATACAATGAAAGAAAACATTTTTAGAATTTTTCACATAACCTACGATTATAAATTAAACAATTTTTGGTCTGTGTTGCTTTTGAATCATTATGACATATTTTACTTGTTCTATCTTATGGTGGATGCGCCGGGAACACTACCTACCAGTGACTATTTTTGCAAATAAATTACGAATTAGATATATTAAAAATACTCATTCATTATTAAATTATCAATTACCTTCTAATTATTTAAAAAAAATTCACAATTTCCAATGTTAAGTAACGTTTAATTATTTGTCACGTATCTTTCGCTAGAATGTTTATATTTACTAACTCTTTAATATTCACAAAGGTTTCACTTCTAAATGATGCCATTAATTTATCCACTTATATATATGACAAAAATTAATAATATTATTATATTTAAAAAAAAGTTATGAGTAATAATACATTAAAATTTTGTTGTGTAAAATATTGTTTATCTTCTCATAATTTTAGAGCTTACATTTACTTTTCAAGTAGTTTTATTGGACATTTATAGTTTATTTGAGATTAAATGTTGTAAAATTGATCAATTGATGATTGTAAATAATAACCCATATATCTTATTTATATCTTATTTAATTTAGTGTCCCTACATTAATGCAACCAAATATAAGCCTAATATATTTACGTATATTTACGTATTATAGCCAGTAATTCAGTTTGTTGACTAAAGGTATACTAGTAACCAGTTATCACAGGTTACATTTCGATTTATTCCGGAAATTGGCTCTATCAACCTCAAAACTAAACTTTGTAGATCATTGGGTTTTTCGTATGGACCAGGAGGTTGCTTTCCAACATAAACTTCTAAGTTTGATGCATATGATGTGGCAGAATCAACCATAGAAAATATTGTTTAATCCATATCTCTTTGGTTTACTGGGAATATATTATTTGAATCCACAACATCCTCTAAAAGCTTCCAGTTTTTCGCCGATTTTTTTACAATTTTTGGTAAAAAAATCAAATAATTCTCGTTTTGGGGCCAACTTGTCTTTCTGTTTTCTTTCTTCTCTTGTGTCAAGATTGTTAAATCGTAAGCATCGTGATAAAAATTGTAAACGATCCCATGACATGGTTAGCCAAAACCTCTCAATACCAGTTGTACTCATTTCCCACATTTCTTTTGTATTTAAGCGACTACTTTTAAGAAATCCGATCAGGTACAGCAAACCAAAAAGGGCCTTTATTTCGTAAATATCAGTAGGTTTTGCTCTCATATCTCTTGTGTAATTTTTCCCTAATCGAGAAATATGTAGATTTGTGTTATTGACTATAAGTTGCATCATTTGGTCACTAAAAACAGCGTCCAGCATTCTATAGTTGATTTGGCATTTTCCGTATCTTTTTATCCCTGGAAGGCCAACGGAGATATTTTCCCTCCTAGTCCTCAGTGCCTTATTTGGACAGTGTTTGCGCCACCTTTGCCTATGAATGCTGGTACTCATGAGATCTTGCTTGGATCCTTTACACCTTCTCCGTCTTCAAAATCTTGCTCCAAATCTCTATTCGTACTTCTCTCTTCGATGGAATCTCTTTCGGAAGCAATCTCTGCTTCTTCATCATCCGTTTCTTCCTCAACCTCAAATTCTATTATACTGTAATTTCTATGGTTAATAAATAGATGTAATGTAAATCATAATATTTGCTAATATACCTACCAAAGAATATGTAAATTTCGTTAATAAAGGAAAATAGAAGTAAATAATTAGCGACACCAAGTTCCTTCAAAGCAGGTTTCATTATTAGTTATGTATTATTAAAGAGTATCTTACTTAAAGGAATCTGAAGACTCGTTATTTATTCAATTCAATTGTAAGTTTCTATATACCGCGTTCACGAATAAGGCAGTACAATTATAATGAAAACACAAACTTTACACCAAATTAATAATAAAGGGAACGCACAGTTCCAAAATCGCGTTGCTGATACAATATAGAGAAATCTAACGTTAAATGGGAAAAGTGACTTTGCGATTTATTTCAAAACCAACGTTTTATACGATAACGTGCGTCACGGAAATACACACGTCGGTGGGAAATACGGGCAGTGCCAAATTCCAATTTCCCACCGTACATATCTGAATCCGGTGGGGTTTCGCGGCTCAAGCTTTCCATAAAGGTGTGCGCGTTTTGAATGTAAATTCATAAAATACCTTTTAATCAATATAATTTGAATGAATGGGATTGTTTGTTTCGAATTTCGTAGGGGGACGGAATGGCAGGAGATACGCCTAAATTAATCAACTGCGACCTACATTAACACGAAACGGCCTGAAAGGGTGGTGCTACAGGGCACGTGTTGGATTTCGTGGACGACGGCTGCTCCCATCAGTCAATAACAATAACGTCACGGATTAAGTAATTTATATGGAAATGTAGAATAATACTCACATGAGTAAAAGACTTGTTATTTACACACACAAAATATAATTTAAACATCACATAATGTAGATGTATCAATTCTATATTTATATCTAATTTAAATATATATTGCATTGTTAGTTCATTATATTCTGTTCTTTAATTGATTCAATATGCGACATTTAAATATGAAAATATGATATTGATAGATAATGTTTTAGTTATCATCGGTTATCATCGGTCTTCTTTCTTAAATAATACATTGAAAGAAATTATCAACACAAATTATTAAAAAACTATACATAAAATTTTGGCCGAAAGAAGCACGGGCGGAGTTCACAATTGAATATGTTCTTCCTCTCAAACCCAATCAATCACCGTGATGTTGAAGCAGCAAATATCCTCCTTGACATCTGGGATATTTTATTTCAATTTTGGTTTCTTCTTTTATCACCTTTTTCAGGGAAATTATTTTTGCTGTTAATGTCAGCATGACAGATATACGAGTATTTTTATTGGTTCAATCATTACAGAATTACAATTATACTAATTTGCGCGAAATAATAAATTTCTGAGGATGAAACGATAAATTTGAATTTATATGTATATTTTAAATTTTAATTTTGTATTTAATTCTCTGTTATAGAACCCTTTAAAATAAAGATTACCCTATATCAAGTGTTAGTATACACGGAGATATTTCAATATGAAATAATATAAATATATTTATAGAGTCAATCCGGGAGTGATATTTGCTGCATAGGTGGAGAAAATATGGAAAGCGAGGTAGGTTTAACCATATTATATTTTCATGTCTACTAGACTATTTCTGCAATAAGTATTCAGTGACATAACAAGACGGTTTTGCGTCACTGTGCAAGAATTAAATGGGAGATGGGAGTGGTGCATAAAGGTAGTGTATGCATAAAAGGCTGGAAGCTCAGTTTAATAAAGACGCGCATCTATACTGCCGCATTTCAAAGATACGCTATATTCATATTAAATTGAGAATGTAGTATGCATGCTATAATAAAAAAATGCATTTAAAAAGCTAAAACGGTATATTATTTAGAGTAATCGATATATGAGATCTAAATAAAACCAACAAAATGCTAGCCATAGTTTTCTTAACCAATTATTTGCATTCTCCGCCATTTTCAATGAGATTTGTTTGTATATATTTATACCATCTGTCAAGATGCATCATAGGAAATTCAATTTCAATTTGTATCTCTATTATTGAATTTAAAATGTCAGAATCAAATTAGAATCGTCGGAGATTGAATGAATTAATATATAGACAAACATAATTCCTTTTCGAAACTAAGTATTAAAATGTATTGGCAATCAAAGCAGTAGATATAACATTAAGTGTAAGTAAATTATTTATATATTTATTTATTTTATTCCCAACAGATAATACATCCAATTACAGGCAAAACTTAATACTAATTTAAAGTGTACTTACTAGCATTGACTTGAGGAATGTAATAACTGGAAAACTTACATTTATAAAAAAAATATCAAATACTTAAAATGATTCGAACGTTAGTTTTAAAAAGATGTTTTAGAAAGAGTACAACATTTACTAAGTTAAAAAAAAAACAATAACCTAGTCTATTATAAAAGTAAATTGTACTTTCTAAAGCGTTCTAGGATAATATTTCCGCAGGCGTCTTTTATAAGATGTTTTAATTCTTCTAAATTCCCGTTTTTATTTAAATTATAAATTCTGTGTAATAAAGTGGGCCATAGAAAAAGTCGGAGGGATTTAAGTCGGGGGATATTGTAGAACAAATGATTTCACTTCCAATGACGATCCACTTGCTTGGAAAAGTTAAATTTAAATAACCTTTCACTTGATAAAAATATTTAAGTCCTTTACGTTGTAGAAAATTCACTAATAATTAAAAAAAAACACGAAAATATTTTCGTAAAATCTACAACAATTGAGTCTTATTAAGACTACAAGAACAAATCACTTTTGAAACAACTACTTCTCTAGCTAATACTTCGACAGACATTGAATGATACAAAAGTAATTTGCGTCTTACAAAATAGCAAGACTATCAAAACAACACTAGTTTGAACGTATTTCTTTCTGTAAAATGAACTAAAAATGATTGAATGTACGTTAAATAGTTTGTGAGTGACTATACTATGGTAATTTGGAACAAGAAATGAATTTAGTTTGATGCAATTGAAAATAAATTAGCAAAAGCAATTAAATAATTCAATACTCAATTTTATAACCATCTGCAGACACGTGTTTCGATCTTTCAATCTTTTCAGTACAGCTTCGAAGTATATAATTGTCTATGGAGACACAACTAACAACAATTTTATGAAAAAAATTAGCAACTGTATTTTTTTTAAATTCTTGTCCATACATTGAGTTATTAAATATTGAGTTCTTGATAGTGTTAAAATATGATAGTGTTTTTGAGACCAATAACGGATATTTTGTTTGTTATATTTAAATACCCAATAAAAAGTACATACATCTATAAAACATGATTTGGAAGCGTCTCCTCCTCGTTACATTTTTCCATAACCATTTCACAAAATTTAGATATTAAATCACAATTAACTGCTAGCTTCTTGATGATTATAGATTGCGAAGCCACTTTTCTGACACCTAATGTTGAATATTCTGTTAGCCTTGCTAATATATTTTTTACGGTTTTTTAGGATTTCGTTCTTTTATTTCTAACAATATGTTCATCGTTCACACAACCATTCTCCTCAAATTTCTGAACAATTGTAATCATTGTTGATAATATGAATAAGAATGCCAATGCACTGAATATTTATTACAACTTAGACTCCTTTATCGCTTCAGTTATCGAATTACATTTCCGTTTCTTAAAGGATTGCGTTTTTCTTGGACACGAGATATGAAAGTAATAGAGAAATTCATTATAAAATAGATCAAATGCTGTATCCATATTTTCTATTTTAATGAATTCCCAATTTTTTGTTTTAAAGTAGTGTTTTAATTCGTCTAGGTTAATCTCTCCCGAATGCCTATTCATTTTCTCGGCAGTTCCTTGATTTCTCTATATTTGTTACATTCCATTTCTTTACTGCGTTTATTACTTGCGTAATTTATTTATATGCCCAGTGATCATGGCTGGAATCAGGTCGGTTCGTATAGGTGACAAGAGTGCGGAAGAAAGACTACTGAGGTGGCTCAGAGAAACTGAAAGTGATGAAGCTGAGGAAAACGCTACTGTTGATGGCTTTGATATTAGTGATAATGGCGAAGAGAATTTCGTTAAAGAGCAGCCAGCCTATGATTCTGAAAATTATTTCGACACAGAGTCTGATGTAAACGAAGAGCAGGACAGTCAACATCATAATTTTCATAAATTAAACACACTTTTTACTTTGTTTTGTATAACAAAGTTATTTAGTGTGTTTAATTTATCATATTTTTTACATGTAAGTAAATATGTTTTCAAAAGTAACGTGAGACTTTATTTTATTTAGATTGTAGGTCAAAGAATAAACTGGAAAAATGGTATTTAGAACCACAAAAGGATAGAAGTGGACAACGCCCACAACGGAATGTTATGCATCAAGAAGCAAGACATACAAAATGCGCAAAGCAAAATGTAAATACAATCCGCAGTACTTTTTGCCTGAGTAATATTATAATATTGTAAATCAGAATCATATCATAAATACAGAAAGTGAACTCAAGCATACAGATTTGTGGCAAAGGAGTTGCTACGATTTATTGAGTGTTTATACTAGCAGGAGTTTATAAAGCTCACAATGAAGTAATTACAAATTTGTGGAATCTTGCAGATGGGCGCCCTATTTTCAACTAAACTGTGAGTCAAAACGGGTTTACAACAATATCTAAGTGTCTGCGTTTTGATAATGCTTAAGCTAGACGAAGGAATCGAGATTTAGATAAGCTATCACCAATCCGAACATTTTTTGAATCTACACTTCAAGATGAATATATGCCTTATGAAATATAAAAAAAGATGATAGCTGCTTTACTTTAGTGGCAGATGTGCATTCAAGCAGTACATACCGTCTAAACTAGGAAAGTACGTTATAAAACTTTATACGTTTACAACTGCCAAGTCCGTAGTGGAAAATCAAGGTAAACGTTTCGTCTTAGAAATGGTTGATGGTCTGGAAAAATCAGGTGGGAATGTGACCACAGATAATTTATTATTATATGTCTTGAACTAGCAAGAGAATTAGAAACAAATGATCTTATATTGCTTGGTACAATTAGAAAAAATTAACCAGAGCGGCCCATATAACTTGTAACTGTACATGGCAGACAAGTATATTCAACCAAATTTGGATTCTAAAACGAAGTAATGTTGGCATTATACTGCCCAAAAAAGGGAGAACGGTTGCATTATTATTAACTATGCATAAACCGAGCGAAATTTGTGAAAATAAAAAGAACAAACCACAAATAATAATTGACTACAATAACACTAAATCAGGCTTAGTACATTGGACAAGCCAGTTCGAACATACATCGTAAAAAAAAACAAGAAGATGGCCTGTAACATTTTTTATGATTCAATAGATATTAGTGCCTTGAATGTTTATTATTGGTGTCACTTAAATAAAAATTGGCAAATCAAAAAAAGATACAAATGGAGACAATTCTCATTACAATTAGGAAAACAACTTGTAACTACAGAAACAGTTCCAGTAAAACCATATACTTTCCAGATTTAGTCACGAGAAACTTGAAAACTCAAACGTAAGGTATTAGAAGTGGTCCAGAAAAGTAGACAGAAAATACTCAAATACATGTGATAAATGCAATTGCACAATCCTTGTTTGTTCTGTATGTCAACCCAAAGAAATGTAAAACTTTTACAAATACTTTATCTTTATAATAGGTTTATAAAATGTCTTAACAATTCATTGCATTCAATAGTTTTTACCTAAAATGTAATAATTTTTAAAATAAAAGATACCCACAAAAATTTCATAACTTCCTTCACAGGTGACCCCATTGTTATTACTTGACACTAAAAATTGTTCGTATTATGAGGTTTAATGTGGAAATGTTTTAATGGGAACTAACTAAATTGTACATTCGAAATAAACATACATTTACCATTAATAAAAAATAGTAAATATTACGATATTTTAATTAAGAATAAAGCTATAGTTGTAATTTATATTTTTATTTATTTGCTGAAAATAAATTAGTTACTCTAAAGATTTGTCTATATGGAATCATATGGGATTATATTTGAATTTATATAAGGCTCTTCTATCATAAAAGTATTATAGGGTAATGTACATTTAACAAATTTTAAATTCTGAAAATTACTTTATAGATTTGCTGATGTCAAGGCGTCGACTGTTTTCAGATCGAATTTTTCGTTTTAGTAGTGTTTTTGGGGATACTATTTATCACTGTACGTTTGATATCGATGGATGATTCACTACCGAAACGAGTTTGATTCATGATTATTCGCACTTTCACGATTCGACTGACGTTTACTTTCACGAAATTGTAAATTTAAAGACCGTTGTCATAGTGAAGGTAAATAAAAATTTGTCCACTTGCAAACAAATACTTTATCTTTATAATAGGTTTATAAAATGTCTTAACAATTCATTGCTTCCTGTTTATCCGCTTGAAAACCGCTAATTCAACTATTTTAAATACATATATTTTATAAAAATATACATAAGTTGAATTATCACTGTTGTATCAGTTCTATCGTTTGTCGAAATGGGTAATAATGCTGTCGAGCGTTTATTTATATTTTCAGATATTGACCTCCCTTTATTTATACGCGCTTCTTTGCTCGATGCTGGCTTATTTTTATTGATTGTTATATTTTTGATTATTATTTTTTCCAACCGAGCATTTTCGATGTTTTTATCTTCAGATTTTTTTATGGTTGTTGGGACGTATTAGAGTATTTTTATTAGTAGCGTCAGCTTTGGGTTCAACTGTAGTTTGCTTTCCAGTTCTCTGTGTTACCAATACTTGGTTGAATATTTTTATTTGCACTTGTAAAAATGTAATATTATTAGATAAATTGCGAATGACCACGTTTTTAGATTTGAGAAGGCACTTTAGGTTTTTTATTTCTAATTCCCCTTTATTATGTATGATACTCTCACCCCTACTAAAGGAAGATTCTAACTCGTCACCATCTTAATTGTCTACGTCAACCGGCCCTTCATGATATTTACAGTAAATTATCGTACCACTGTTCACTTGTATAATACTCTTTATATACTTAATGCATCTTTGATGCAATCGAACATTAGAGTTTTTGCACTTCGATCCACTTCGTGCCGCATTACCACACTTTTTACATTTTTCATTGAGTGCATTTACCTTCGCGTATCTGTATTCGTTTATATAATACTTAAATGTTCCAAAATATTTTGATGCTTAATTTTTTTAAATTAATAACTATATCTTAAAAAAACCTTCTTAATAGTATTAATTATCATCTAAAAAATATGTTCAAATAGAAAATACATATTTTTGAAAGGTCTTTATTTAATTGCTCGAAACAACTAGGAAACCTTTGTTAAATGTCTTATCCATATATTTAATAAGAAAATGTTTGAGTAACGCTATCGTAAAGAAAATGCTAATTAATTAACCAATGGTTAAAAAAATAAAAATAAATTACAAAAAAGTTCAACTGTAGTTCAATACTTGTTATGCTACTCTATTTATGTAACAAATTGTACTTTCTATATATATTTTTTCAAATAACTGACACGAGTTTCGATCCCTGTGGATAATTATCATAGTTAAAACTAATTAATTCCGACATTTACATCTACACGTCGTGTGTCCTTAGAACTGTCACTTGACATTTTAATTTAAAAATTATTTTCAACTTAGATATTGATCCGTAAAGAACGCAACATGAGCCAGTTATCTCATTAAATATACAAGGGAAACAAATATGTACATTACTTATTACTTGGCATTTCTAGATAATTTTTGAATAAAAGGTTAGTTTTCTTTATGTAACATTACACTGATATTTGTTTTAATCCCAGGAATACAAAGGCATGATACCAAACCATTTTCGCTTGATATAGATTTTAAATTGAGCGTTATTGTATTATATTATTATCACAATGAATCGAGTAATTAATTATAAGATTTCATTTAATTTAATAAATAGTATTGTGCAAACTATACAACGCCATGCGGTTGTGGTTAAACTTCAGATAACGGTTTACAAACTCCACCTACGTCTGATATTAGATTAGTCATGTGATATTAATTAATGCTTTCTTGCCCACAATACATAGGACATTAAATAATTTATTTTACTGTAATAATTTCATAACTAGATTAAATTTAGAATTATCTTTGTGTGTCACATCTGAGCAACTTAATAAGCTTATAAGTTAAATTATTTTAATACAATAACAGCTAAAAATTAATTTAAAAACAAATAAACAGATTTAAAAATAAAATAAACCAATTAAATAAAAAATTTAAAATGTTGCACACGTTTTCTTTAATAGAAATTAATTTAGAAACTTTACATTTATATTATTAACTTAGTTAGTGATACAATTGCTTAATACATATTTACATAAAATTCATGAAAATGTTTTTAATTTTTTTTAATATGTACTTTTAATTTGGGGATATTTTTAACATTTTACCAACGTAGAATTTTTGTTAGTAAATATGGTATCTATAAACTTAAAATCTTACATGTAATACCACTGGGGTCTGCTCACACCCCAAATATTTTTTACATAGAAACTAATATTTTTGCTTACCCACGAATTTAACCTCCTACTTTCAATATACTAGTTTTATAAAAAAAAAAACAAAGTTTTTGGTTTGTTCGCATTCAGTTTTTTAGCAGTTCCCCGATTTCTCTATATTTGTTACTTCCCATTTCTTTACTGTATTTATTACTTGCGTACTTTATTCATGCTCTATGATCATGGCTGGAATCAAGTCAGTTCCTATAGGTGACAAGGGTGCGGAAGAAACATTACTGAGGTGGCTTATCGAAAGTGAAAGTGATAAAGCTGAGGAGAACGCCGCTGTTGATGGCAATGATTTTAGTAATAACAATAATGTTTTAATTCTGAAAATTACTTTATAGATTTGTTGATGTCAAGTGTATAGCAAACTTGGAAAAAGGCAATTGTAATAAGACGATAAAGGTTTGTTTAAAGTTTTGTGTCGATATTAAAAAAATATGAAACCTCATGGTTAATTCTAAAGAAGAACCAAACATATCTCTAGATTTAATTTAGCTAAAACTATCTGTATCTCCTAGAATATTTGCGAAGACTTTTATTGCAGCAAAAATGATGATTATGTTAAAATATTAAATTTGTTTTAAAGCTTGCAAGCCCTATAATTGAAAGCAAAGAAAACATATTATAATGGAAACACATTTTAGTTATTTATTTAAACAGAAAAAACATTATTTCCAAAAGTTTTCTTTTAGAAAGTATTTCTGACTAATTATATTTGCATGCAAACGAGCGATATTAGAATTGAAAAAAAATGCAACAAAATATTCGACATATAGCTACAAAGACAGATAGCAATTTTATAAACCATTGATAATTTTTTTTCATGATTACTTGTATTAAGTATTTATAATTTATAATTCTGTGGCAAATTTTCAAGTGAAAAATGCCTTTTTTTGCAAATACATATGAAAAATCTCGACAAGGTTTACAATCGAAATACAAAAAATCATGGATATCTTAAATACAGCCTATATATGTTCCAAAAAGCATTATATCGTTTGTATAAATTCATTTTTAAGGCGAAGAAGGTGGATATGTTAAATACAAGCATCTTATATTTAACGTTCTATATAAAATACATTTAGAAGAGATTCTAAATATAAATAAAGGTGATATCTAATTATAACCTTAATTTTGACTGAAAGGAGAAGAGAAAATTCAAACAAAATTCAAACAAAATTGGGTTTAATAATTAAGGTTATTTAACAAGGTATACTATACATAAAAGTCCAAAAAGAACATGAAGAAATTCCAAGTATTTATAAGCAATTAATTAGATAAGTAATTGTGGAGACTTTCACGTGATACATTTTGTAAATTCAAAATAAATAAAACAATTAGCTTTTTTGGTATCACTGTTTTATTTACACTTGTAACTATAATTTCAACAACATCAGCTTGTCATTATCAAACAATAATATTTAAAATTACATTATTGTTTTATAATGACAATTTAAAACTACATTATTACTTGATAATAGCAAGCTGAAGTTGTCGAAACTATAGTTACAAGGGTAAATAAAAAGTGATACCAACAAAGCCATTTGTTTTATTTATTTTGAATTATCAAAATGTACACGAAGTGAAAGCCTTCGCAATTACTTATTTAAATGAAGCCAGTGTGGCATTTAAGGCTTAAACGTCTTTTAAGTTACGTTTGAAACACAAACAAGCCGTGCAAAACATCCGATTTAAAAAAGTGTTTGAAACTAAACATTGTACCTAAATACGCATAAATCAAAATGTATTCCAACAGCCTCGCCGGAAAGAAAACCAAAACAGCAGCCCAAATATTAAGGATTAAAGAAAAAAGCAAGATTTTGGTTCCGAAGACGCGACATCATTCTCACATATCTGAAAGTGCTTCACACGTTGTTGTTTCACCTGCATCCAGTGGAAATCGACTTTTTTTATGATTATATGAAAAGCAAAGTGAGTGCCATCATCAACAGATGTCAGATGCAAAAGAAGAAAATCGCCGGCTTACGTCAATAACCAACTGATGATGTTTCACATACTCCTAATGATATTACTAAATTTCACAAAAGTGTCATTAATTTATCAAATACCCAATTTTCAAGTCAAGAGTAGTCACTTTTAGAATTAGGCCTTAAATATTCAGATCACATTAATTGTAAAAATTTTAAAGAAACGTTAATTGTTGAAACTGATTAAAAATGTCAAAGATTGCAAACTCAATAAATTCAAAATTAGTAGTTTCATTAAGCAAGCAGAACTATACTGTCTAGTTAGCAGATTTAAAAATTGTTAAAAATATTAAACATAAAGTCAAAGCCAATGAACTGACAATTACCAAAGCCAACAACCGAAATTCAACGGTCATTTTAAATACAAGAGATTATATTCAAAAAGTCGAAAACTTTATTGATAATTCTAATTTAGAAAGTTGAAAAAGGACCCAAAAATTGTTTTACGAAAAATTTAAAACCCTTAATTAAAGATTGCAATAATATTTTATCATTTAAAGATCAATTAAATATTTTACCCATGAACCTAATGTATCCGAGATTGTATGGTTTAATTAAAATTCATAAATCAGGAAATCCAATAATATCCATCGTCACAAATTCACCGGCACGGGATTTGTGTATAAAACTAAATTAAATTTTTAGAGAATTAACCAACTTTAAAGATCAAAATTCTATTAAAAATTCCGTAGAGTTTACCAAACAATTAAATAAACATAAAATACATCCAAATACAAAATTAGTACTCTTTGATGTAAGTAATATGTTCTCGAACATACCACCACAGGATTATGTCAGGCTATTAAAAAAACCTTAGAGAAATGTAACGTTAATTCATGAATTTTTGGAATGAATTAAAATCATTTTAGAAAATAATTATTTTTCACTCGAAAACAAAAGTAATAAACAAAATGGAGGTTTAGCAATGGGCTCCCCATTAAGTTCTTTATTAGCGAAAATTTTCATGAGTAATTTAACGAATACCATACTAAAACTAAAAGCACTAGTGATAGTGCTGGATTCATCAAAAAAACAAGATTTTTGTGAGGTGGTGATCAACAAAATGTTTATTTTGAATTAATTAGATAATTAACAAGCTTTATACTAGAAATAACATTCAAACATAATATTTTGTTTGAGGGGTTTGATAAATATAACATACGTCTTAGCTGTACGTGGATTTGTATCTTTGATTTTATATACCTGTACAAAAAGTTATAATTTACAGACTATATATTATGTACGTCTTATTACGATATAAACATTCAAAAAATCTCTCCCAAAAAGAGGACAAAAAACAGACTAAAAGCGAATATTAAAAATTCCGGATATCGAATAGGATACCTATTCGTCAAATATTTGAGTGTTTCTTTCACTCAGTTTTTATATATTTTTATATATTTATTAGTTTTAATATGTAATTTTTGAGAAATGAGACCAACGATAATTTTAAAAATTATACCTAAATAAATAAATAAATATGACACGCATTATAAGGCCCATTGTGGACTGAATCATTGGTCCGTACCTTTTTAACGACGAAGATACTAGCCCTATTAAATTCAGCGTACACCGGGATATACTTATTAACTTTTTCTTCCATGAAATCTATAATTTGAAATAATATGTGGTTTCAACAAAATGTTACAGATCACGTAAAACATTCACTTTACTTCAAACCAAATTTTCTTCATCAATTGACCAGAGAGGTCTTGCGATCTAACTCTACTAGACGCTTTCCTCTGAGGCTATTTAAAGGGAATAAACTATATAAACAAACTTTGCATTTTTCAACATTGATAGAAGAGAATAGAATACCATATATACATAATATAATATACATATATACATTATTCTCCTTTATAGGTACCAAATCGGTAACAAAAATACATCTATGGGAATTAATATATCAAAGAACATTGTAATTGTTTTGATTTATCTCCACCTTCAAAAAGTGGTAACCATCAAAAATTCCAATCGACGCCCATTAGTAAATCCAAAAAATGAAACCTCGTTTAATTGCATAACTAAACCATATAAAACAGGGAACTTTTATATTTTATTTAATGCATGACTGTTACCTTAAAAAGGAAGTAAAGACCTTATTTCAGGGTAATATAAATGAAAATTAATTATAATTGATGATAAGTAACCACAAACTCTAAAGTATTTAAGAAAGAAAAGTTATATGTCATTGACAAATTGACAAATAATCAGGTTGCCCAGCAAGTTGGTATAGATTTATTAAATTATATAGGTACCAATCTGTTCCACAACCTTTCTTCACCTTTCATGCAACTTGAGAATTCCATCCTTCCAGAACCTCTCAAGTTTTTCAGCAAAAAAAAAATGTCTAAATAAGTTTTTATCTCAACAAAAGAGTTTAAATAATTTCCATTAAGGGAATTTTGTAATAATCGGAAAAGGTGGAAACGCGAGGTCTGGCAAATACGGTGGTTGGGGTAAAACATCCCAACCAAACACAAACAATTTTTCTCGAGTTGTCAAAAACACATGAGGCCGAGCATTGTTCTAATGAAAGACGACGATCTTTCGATTCGCTATTTCTGGACGTTTTCGTTCGATTACAGTCTTCAATTTCTCTAATTGAGAGTAATACTTATCCGAATTTATTGTTTCATTATTTGGTAAAAGCTGAACGTGGTAACAAATGCGTAATTATGTTTTAAACCATTTTATGAGCTACCCATTGCTCCTATTAATAATTTACGTAAATTCCGCATTATTTAGATAATCCAAACGAGATAATTTCCTAAGATGTGCAGCTGCCAGTGCAGAACAATAGAACGGGCCGTTTTCGACGAACGAACGTGTTCCGAGAATTTCGGAGCCCACGTGACCGAAACAAAACCGCGGTACTAAAAATCACCGTATAAAACCAGGCCCAGACCTAGACCTTCGCTCTTTACCACTCATCTGCCATCAGCAGCGGCGGTCAACCAGGTCGGCTTCGCCGATTCAAGCCTCCTGCTCTTTTTGTATATATTGTATATTTTCTGTCTATTCTCTTGTAATATATTTTCTTCTTCTTCAGCCCCATGTTTTCATTTACACACTTTAGCACTTGCGGGAAACTGTTTAATCGAAGCCTCGCCAGGGACCACTGGGCCGCCTCCAGCGCGTGTTGGTTCCAGAGAGTACCGCAGTGCTACTTCTTTGTCAGTCCGTCATCGGGACGCTTTCCGCGTCCCCCGTTAACAAAGCTCATAATAAAGGATTCCCTTTCAATCCCACCACACACAGAGCATTATCATCTTCGAATGAAGACCTGCTTTTGGGATGACTAAAGGTCTTCATCACGCTTTCCCCAAGACCTTATACCCTGAACGTTTTTATAAATTATCTATTTTTCATCCCCCATCACTAATTGCTTCAGAAATGGTGGCTTCTCGTTGCGTTTGTGAAGCATGTCGCAAATGGAGATACGATAAAACAGATTTTTCTCCTTTAAATCATGCGGAACACATACATCACGACGGTTTACGTAGCCAAGCTTCACAATATGATCATAGATGGTTGATTTTGATGTATTTAGCATTCCTGCTAATTGACATAATGTTGGGCGAGAGTTATTCTCGGTTTCTGCTTTAATCATATCGTCGTCTGTGGTGGAAGGCCTACCCGCGCGTTCTTGATCTCCAAGGTCGAAATTTCCAGCGTTAAACCGAGCAAACCACTTCCGCACAGTTCTTAAGGCTACAGCACCTTCACCATAACCAGCGCATATTTTATTTATCGCTTCTGTGGCATTTTTGCCCTTTCAAAGAAAGAAAAGCATTAAATGCCTACAATGCACTTTATTTTCTGCCATATTCTAAGGCGTATAAAACTGATAAAAATTAACAAATCGCATCCAAACTTTTTTCCAAATATGGCCTGAAGTTATCTCTTTTAGAATATGGGCACATGTCATTTGTTTTCAATAAGTATGCTACATTCAGGTCTCTTCTGACGCTACATCGGCACCAACTTTCCGGACAACCTTATATTTTCTATAAAGTATCATCTGAGGTAAAAAATATTAGTAGCATCAGGATCGCAGAAATAAATACAGTGATCTTGGAGCTACTGTTGACAAATTCTTGAATATTGCTTAAGTATTGGTATCAAGAACACCGAAATGAAAAAAGTAATTTTTTGACTGCTGTCTTCTTTTATAAATGATTAAGTGAACTTTTAATCAAATATATTTTTAGTTGTGATGTGGATATGTAGGACTAGAAAAATAATTTTTGGCAACATGTCATCCTGTATAAATGGTTTTAGTTTTAGTCACATCAGCAAATTTTAGCACAAGATAAATGTATAAGAAATTCCATTCAGTTTTCTACCTAAAATATTGTATTTAGTGTTTAAAATTCTTCTCGTATGATGAAGTCCTGAACTTTATCATATCTTGATAGAGCTTTTTAAAAAAGAAAATGCATATACTCTTTAAATATAGCGTTTACTTAAATACATTTTAATAATTCCTTTTTTACTTCAAGTTAAGTCCTTTCCACATTTCTTTCATTTCAAAAAGCTTCCTGGGTGTCATGTTCGATGGATTTGGATATATGAATATTGAGAATCAATTTATTAGTTCAATGTCTGGAGTTTTGAAAACTAGAGAAAGAAATAATTTTCTTATTAAATGAATTTGCTGTATTATGAAACATTTATTAAAAAAAACACAATTCTTTTCAGTTGTTAAAGATATGTAGTTATACAAAGTAAAGCTATAAGATTTGATGCAACTAAGTAATAGGAGTCAGTTATTTAATAAGGATGGGCGCCTTTAAATTGGCATTTTATAAAGATAAAGGGTGAGATAATTTAAACTACGTGAATTGCAGAGACTGAAAAAATATTTCTTATTCAACTTTTTTTATAAGTAACTGCAGTTAAACTTTACTTCAATAAAATAATATTTGCGGATAGAGATCAGAAAGATAAACTATTATATACATATAAATACTAAACAAATATTACCATATTAAACTTTTGCAAAAGTAAAGTTTTTGAATGATTAAAATTGCATACGGCGCTTTTAATTTAAACCTTGACTTGCTTAAATTTATAATTTATTATTTGATAACCAAATATTAAACATAAAGTAGCAACGAATGATGTATAAAACTTAAGAAATGGAATGGAACTTATAAATACCTTGAACTTATTTATTAAATGTATGATTTAAATATAGCTCTTTAATACTTACTTGAAACTTTTTGAATAGGAATAAATATTGAGAATTTATTAACATACCTTCTATACATATATAAAATAATAAATTTATAAGGACTTTGGACAAACTCAGTTTATCAAGAAAGATACTTAACAATACCTCTTGCTGTTCTACTCCATATGTTTTATGTATCTATATGTTTCCTGAACGCATTAGGAATTCGTTTTATTCTACGGGTAAAATGTAGGTTCATTGTCCGGGGAAGCACCACTGCCTCCAGGGGCGGCCTCTACTGCTTATCTCCTCATCGGTCAAATTGTTTGTTGGCCGAGGGGGAAAGCCCTTTCACAATTTTCCGCCTTTCAATTGCACACTCGACCACCGCTTAAGTACCTTCGAAGAGTCAATCGGTCAAACTTTTAGGCGCGCCGTAAAGACTACAATGTTATTGAGTATTGAAAATATTTGTAAACGAAAATTGAATAAATAGTATGGAACATCTCGACAAGTTACCCAAACTTTGATAATAAATTGACTCTGCAACAACCATCTCCGCAGATATAATATTACAATTTTAAATGGTCGACTGTTCCTGACATTTAAATTACAATTCTGAGAAATTACAATTGTACAAATTTCTATTGCCAAAATAGGCAATTCGATGAAATTAATTGGAGTCTGACGATATTTTACAAATATTGAAATTAAAACAACGATTTGCGTGAAAGAATCATATTTGAAATTCCTTTTCAGCAATAGCTCTTTTGTAAACACAAGGTTTACAATAGTACACTTGTTTTTAACACAAACTTAAAGATGCTGGTTTGTATTCTAGATCCTTTTAGTTTATTTTGTTTGATTTTTAACGCTAAAATAATAATAGTATTTACAGAATACGAACATATAATATACTACCAATGCGTGTGATATTAACGGAAACAGCATCTTATTTCTATTAGTATTAGTAGTAATAACAACCACGAAATGTGGTCCTTCTGTTGTGTTATTTGTGTGTGTGTAAATGAGCTTATTACCGTTATTCTAAAGCGTTATTAATTGTATCCCAATGGTACCGGTCATTCATCAAATTACTGACCCGGCCTAACGATTCTAAACTTTTCATCATCGACGTTTTGAATATACTTATTTTATCTCTTAATCAACTAAAATACATTTAGTCGATTATTATTGACAAATTTAATGCGCATATATATATATATATATATATATATATATATATATATATATATATATATATATATATATATATATATGAAGTATTTTTCTCAATTTAGTCAATTTCCATTTAATCCGACATGTGAGAAAGTTACAAGTTGGATAATTTAATGAGGTGTTTCGTATTCGAAGTAGTGAAGTTCCATTCCGAAAAAACACGCGATTTCTCCTGTACTTATTTATTTCCGGTGGAAATAAGTTGGCGCTGTCCCTCTTGGCCCCGAGAGAAAAAATCCATCTATTTCGCCGTTTGGTCGATGCCATTCCGAGGGCGGGTTTTAAATAGAAAATGGGCCACTCGGAGAATTTCGGAGTTACTGCTTAAGTACACGGAATGATATTTGCGATTTAATACCTTTCCGAATGGGCCGGAGCTACGGATCAAGTTGGAAAGTGCGCAGTTTTAATCAGACGGATTGAAGCGGTAGTGCTTGAAAAAGTTTCCTACCGAAATGAGCAACGCGAATTTTCGTAATATGATTTCCTTTAAATGCAATAGTTTTAAAGATGGTCGTTAATGGGAAATAAATTCCAGAACTAAAGTTCTGGAATAAACCAAGAATAGATATTGTTTTATGACTTATTGATTACAGACTGCATGTAAATTTTCAGGAGATATCCCCTCTTGGTTTTAGTATATAAATGCGGTTCTTCATTTTATATCTTTTAATATAATACAATGCTTAATAAAATATTGAATACTAACTAAAAATGAATGATTCTATTTTTAGGTATAAAATGAAATAACTTATATAATGTATAATGTACTCTTCTAGCAGTATCTCACGTTTTAATAATAAGTATAATTACTTACTTTTATATAGAAGTATTCGTTAATTTTAATAACTTAATAATCTATTTTATTAACACAATCACAATTTTAATCATTTTAATACCATTAAATCTAATAGTAATATATTTTATATCTGTTACTTATTTTAAAGGTATTAAAAATTTAATTTCATCCACATATTTCAAATAAATGTATTTTATTTTATTATTACAAAGAGACTCAACATGTCTCCATATTAATTTGGTTAAATAGTATTAGTTCCTAAGTTACACATATTAAATTTAAAATATATTACACAGTGGCAATAATAACTATAAATTATAACACATACATCATTGATAATTATATTTCGTAGCTAAATAATTTACCATGTAGGTATACCACAAGGTTCCCACTCCACCCCATAAGATTACTCTTCATAAATGATGTTGGTATAAACTTTAAACACATTTCCCTATTAAAATTATTTTCTATTGTTAAAATTTTGGATAAAAGTTTTGAAATAGAAAATAATAAATAACCTTTCAAAATAGAGTAAACTAAATAAACTTTTTCTAAATATTAATAAACATTCCCTGATTTCTAATAGTCGTTAAAAATTTATGGAACTGCAGTAGAGAAATCGATTACTTTGATAGTATAATAGATATGCAGATTCAGGAATTTCTTGGTCAGAATTTAAAAAATACTACCATTTATATAATAACAGCTGTTTAATTTAGCTTTAAAAATAAAACTCTTTATAATAAGGAAATCTAAGCAGATTAGAGACAGAAATCATCTTAATTATTAGAAGTAAATATTTTTACAATTTTTGTGGAGTGAAGTGTTCAGACTTAAGAGAGAAAACATCTTTATTAATAGAAGTAAGTATTTATACAGTTTTTTTTTATGAAGTGAACAGAGTACAGACTTAAGATTTCTTCTAATCAGCGACTATCGACCAGGCAGATTTATAGGGAAATATCATCAAAGTGTATTACAAAAAGTCCACAAATTAAAGTTTTCCTTAAAAATTTTTCTGACCAATTGATTTAGATTTTTTATCATAAACTGAGATTTAAATTTAATATTTATTAACTTGGTTGCTTGAAATTGAAAGATGTTGTATTTAATAAAATGTTCCATTACATATTCTAGAAGTGATATGAAATTAACCATATGACAAGAACATTTCAGCTATGTTTGCCATCTGCAAGAGGAATACGTGGAGAAAATTAAAAATCATTAATATATATTTAGCGTTTTAGACAATTTCTTCACCTACAAGAGGATTGAATGGTAATTAAGCAATTTGATAAATAACTTCTGATGATTAGCTTTCTGCATTATTTTAACTGGTCTATATTATTTATAATAAAGGACATTCTTTTAATTTTAATTTTAAACTTACGACTGAGACCCTGACTATTCTAATAACTAAGGTAAATTTTCAGATTTGTATTGAATGTTTTTTTTTTACTTATATGAAATACAATTTGCAACTGAAATTTAAAGTTTATCTTCTTATTCTTTGGTAGAAGAGCTGATAAGCTTGTCAAAATTTAATACACGGGAAAGGTTTAACATTAACTTCATAAGTTTTCTGTCTGTAACAATAGTTCTGCTAAATAATAAATTCTATTAAAGTTTCTTAAATGACAAGTTTTAAGGTTGCAATTATTATAAATAAAATATTTTTCTTTAAACATTTTGGTTTTATTGGATTGATAAAGTTCTTTTTTTGTGTCATCGTATACAAGCTAGTGAAATATTCTTTCTTTGTTAGTGTATATGAAGTTGAAATATTTTTAAAAGGCATATACGAGGAATTTCACTTTTTTTTAAAAGTTATTTTCGAATGTACTACTAACTGCCTTAGTTAAATAGTATAGTATTATCAATAGAGAAAGACTAATGTAAACTAAAAACATTTAGAGAATAAATGAAATAAGTTAAATAAATAATCAAGATAGCGGACGCCAAATTAAAGAGTGCTATCCCATCTAATTATATTGTGCAAACTCGAGTCAAAAAGTTAAAGAAAGTGTATCATGTGAAATATGTAATATGGAAATTCATCCACAGAATGTGTCGAAGCATAAGTGTGATCGAGAAACATTTAACAGCTACCATCCTCGTGAGATTAAGGTTAGTCTGAGCAGAGATAATGATTCAACAGAAATAGGACTTCTAAGATAGTTAGTAACCGAACTCTAAAGTTAGAATATTATGCTCTCAAAACTCCAGAACAAAAACATCATATACCTTGAAAAAGAAGTGGAAAATCTACGCAACAAGTTGGAAGAAGAAGCGGGAAAATTATTAATCCGCAAATCAGCCAGCCACGCATAGATAAAACTAGAACTTTCGACGACAATGACAAACAAAAGTACAAGATTAGTATCACCAAAAGAAATGTAAACACTGATAAAACCATAAACATCGGTGCGGAGGATATTCACCCAATTCCAGCTGAGGAGAAAAATGCATTAGCAACAATAAAACGCCGATCGCTAAGGATTTTTTGGAAAAGGTAGCAATACGAATGATTTAAAAGCAGTTGCATCATATGCACATCTTCATAATACAGGCTCGACCCTAAAATCACCGAAACAATGGTTAAAAATCACGTAAATAAAATTGATGTCGACGTTGTTTTATGTGAACAACTACAGTCAAAACATCCAGGTGTATATTCTTCATTCAAACTATCAGTTCCTTTCATCAGTGAAGAATCCTGAATGTATTAATCCATGGTAGGATATTTACTGGTGGGTATACATTAAAATGCAGCGTATAATCATCATCAGGTGTGATTACCTGCATTACATTAAGAACTAAAATCATTTTGAAACGAAACATTGCAATATGCATGTGCATCTCTCATTCTTTAGGAATGTAAAGATTGGAGATTGTTTAAACCTAACTGTCTTCGGAAGTAGCTTGCATTCAAGATTACAAAGGTACAGGTACAAAAAGAGATTCAAGAAATTCTAATATACTTGTTTCATCAAGAGATAAGTGAGAAAATTATTCAAGAAATGTTAAAGTTTCTACAATCATATGTAAACGTATGTAATTAATACAATGGTGCTAATTAATGTTTGAGTAAATAAATTTTATGCTAGCCAGCTTGATATCCCATCGTGTTTAGCGTGAATATCCAATGTGGATATCATCCCAGTTTGTTTTGTACTTATTATTAAAATTTAAAAATTTTAATTTTAAGATTTGGTATTCCTCATTATATTGGTTGAAGAGGTCAATTAGGTTAAGTTAATTGAAAATATGCGTTTACTGTTTACTATTATGCCTATTTTTCGGAGATTTTAAAATACATACAGAATATAAGATAGCGCCCTTATATAATTGTATAGGGTCCAATATTGTAAAGCGTTTACCCATGTATTAAGATTATTTATGTATTTATTTGAAATCTATGAGAGAAATTAAACAAATCAAATTCAAATTCATTAAAATTTGCGATTATATTTGTGTCGTTGATTTTTGGTCCTACACTTTTGATAATGAGACAATACGTCGGCGCAGGTGGACTTCGCTCTGCTTCACACGCTGTACATGTCTTGACTATCTCCTATCTCTTTATTCTTATTTATTCCCTTATAATTATCACTTCTACTCCTTAAAGGATAATGACTTGTCTCTCTAAAAATTTGACAAGTGACAAAACTAAACACTTTACTTCACGGATGGTTCAAAATCCATTTGCCCACTTCCTCTATAATTACTACTGTACTGACGGCCATCAAGGAGTGCTTAGTATTAATTAGCCACCTAAATACGAAGAACTATATATTTAACTTAGACTCTAAATCAGCCCTACAGTCCATTAAAAGTATTGACATAAACAAACATCGATCAATTATTTGCATAATCCGATCCGATAACTTCTGATCTCTTCAAACATTTTTGTTTAATTCCCTGCCGTATAGGTATTAAATAATACATATATTGACGATTGATCTGATGAATCTGCCCAACAGCCATCCCTTTTTAAAGATTATTCTCCACATCTAGATTATTTTAAAGACTTAAAAGACAATACTCGCCTAAAAATTGTCGTGTTGGTCCCCATCGGGGAGGTTATTTAGATTTTTTTAACTCAACCAATTATCCCTTTACGTCCTTCTTTCTTAAGGTGTAAATACTTGAAAGAAGATTTATTGCATCAATAGAACCAATTGATCTAGCCCACAACTATTGCCCAACTGTTTCTGCGAAAAAAATAGTGGTCTTAACAATATATTCTTCTATTGATTAAACCTCTATTCTTGTTGAAATAGTTTATACCTATCTCTTATTTCGGATACCATCACCTCTATTTTAAATCACCCTTTCTCTGATACGTATACCCTATTATACTTCCAACATAACATAAATAACATCTATATCTTAATTTCTTTCTTTTCCATTAACCTCCGCACCGAATTATGTATTGTATGTTTGTGATTTTATGTATATGACCTGGATTTTGTTTTAGTGGCTTAAATAGTGTATATTATGAAGTCTCTACATTGTTTTATGGTATACGTACATTGCTGTATGTTTAAAATTATTTGGTGTAGATTTATCTTCATTTTCTAAATATATTTTGATACACATTTTTGTACTGTCTTGCCTCTTTATTGTATATTAAAAAAGAAAAGAATTGAATTTATTTATAATTTAAAAATTTAACTCAATGCTTTTGTTAAATAATTTCTAATTTAGATGAAAGTACTACTTGGTATAGTTAACATGGTAACTTAGTAAAATTGATAATTTATAAAAATTCATTTAATTTCCTTTGAAACACCAGGAAACACCAGTTAACCTTTGACTGATTACCTACGACTGAAAATTACTTTCTATACGTCGAGTGGAATACTGGAGATTCTTTCTTCTTAAACAATTCTAATTATGGTAAATAGTAAAAGCACATAGATAATTTGTTTTGAGTTATGTAAAGATTTTTCTATTGAAAATAGCCACTTACATTTAGCGTTTTAAATAAACCAGTTTAATATTAAACTTTTAGATTAATTACATACTTAACCAATTTACCGTAATAAAAATAGTTTCTTTCTAATACCTTCAATAATAAATAGATTAATGTGTTATATAAGGAATTCTCTAAGAATCAGTAAAACACTTTAACTTTGTTTTTATAACACTTGATTTTTATTAATAGGTTGACTATAGTTTCGGCAACTCAACTTACAATTATCAAAACAAAACATTTTGTTATACAAACATAGCTAAAGTATTTTACTGATTATTAAAAATGTATAGCGAAGTATAAGCTTCTTATATTCAAAATATAAATTCTTTAAGACTTTTGATAGAGCCTGACATAATACGTTGTTATGGAAATTGCATAAAATGCATCAATATTTTCCTACATTGATTTAAGTCCTTTTATCTACGATCGTGCAGAAAGTAGACGCTTTTTTCATCATTTTTTATTGTAAAAGTGGCTTTTTAAAGCACTAGTGCTTTTTTGCGTTTTTATTGCACGGTAATGTCAAATTGTTTTTATTGCACAGAACTGTCAAATCTGACAGATGAATATATTATAGCACAAAATTACAACGAAAAACTTAAATTTTTATTAATTGATACAAATAACTAATAAACTATAAATAAAATATATAATACAAACGAAATGGCAGATTTAACAACTCTGAAGATTTCATTTAATGCAAGTCGAAGCGATTACAATAAAGCGAACATTTTTTCCATAAATAATAATGGCGGCCGACATTTGTGCAACTTGTTTACTGGTTGCTAAGTAACGCTTTCATTAGTGCACTGCGGGTAAAATATGTTTTCATTAATTGAATTTTTGAAATGACATTAAAATATTACTCATATGAGTATATTCTTTGAAATCCTTTACGATCGAAGATAAAATTTTGTAAGGCACACGTGTAAAAAGTTTCTTTATTGCACTCCTGGCTTTAAAAAAACTCGCTCGTTCCTCGCTCGTGTTTTTAAACGCCAGTTCGTGCAATAAAGCATCACTTTTTACACTTGTACCTTAAATAACTATTAAGGCACTGATTACAATTAGTTGGAGTAGTAAACATTTTTACCTGAAATGTCGTCCAACTTTCCCAATATGGTTCAATATCTATTCTAAACGATTTTTTAGTGATATTTATAAGATTTTTAAGTTCACTTCTGATAGTAGAAACTGTTACATTATACAAAAATAGTTTAAAAAGATAAATGGGTTCCATAATTGTAAAATTATAATGAATTATATTTAATGTATGCAAATCTCTATGCATTACTTTATACCAAAGGCAAATAATTTTTTATGACATACCAAATATAAACTAGGTATGGACAAAAATTATTTATAACTACATAGTTTTTTTATTTAATGGTATTATTAAGTAAGGCCCGATTTCACAGAAATTAAGTCCGCGCGCAATAATAATGTATTTTTATAGATCAAAGAAAATTTCCAATGGTCGCGTTCATAGAACATGTTTTATAAATGACCTTGCAACCATTTTGTGCTGTATGTACAAAATAATTAAATAGTTTTATTTGCATAATAAAGTTTCGCTCTCAATGTAGATATAAATGAGATAAAAACCAATAAACATAAATTATACGAAGCAAACAATATAGTCATTTTAATAAACTAACGGAAATCATCTACTAATGTTAATTAATACTTATAGACTCTACTTTATTGTATGTAATTCCAAATTTGTGTACACAACTTATAATATCAGTTGGGTAGTGAACGTGCCCGCGAATATTAAGAGAAAATTAATAATAAAGTTCCTTTCCTTCGTTGTTGTACATATAATATAATTTTATAACCATCGAGTAGGTTTCATGTTTATTTACGAAAAATTCTAATTGCGCCTTTCATTTAGATCTAAATAAATAACATAAAGTAATTTAAAAATACTATCATTTAATAAATACTATTAAAACATTTGTAGGCACTGCCATTTCTAAAAGAAAATAGTAATTATTCATAATTTAGGTTCATTAATGCAGAAACGAATTATTTAAATAGATTATTATTACATAATATTTGCAGGTGAAATATATAACTACAGAGGTTATGTAAAAGTTGTATATATTTTAGTATTTCCTCTTATTATACTTTAAGTTTAATAGGTTTTAATGTATGTATTAATTAACCATTTGATTTATAAATTTTCATTTAATGTTTAAATTTTGACGTGTTATAATATAAATCAAACTAAAGCCACATTAAATTCAAAACTGTAGTCGATTATGATTTTAATAATCAGTTACAACAGATGTATAGAACATATATAATTTGCTTTTAATTTTTCTTATGCGTTTTTTTATATGTTTATTGTGTTACCAATTATGTAGTACAAAAAATGTCTTGAATATTTTTATAATAAGTAAGATCATAAGAATTATAACATTAAATTAACTATAATTGACAAACTAAAATATAATCTTTTTTTAATTATTACAAAATTTATTTAATCGCCGTTTGCTTATATTTATTTAAACAAAGTGAGGTTTAACTACTAACAAAGTATAATAAGTAAGTTGTGTACCTCCGAACACTTCACTAAATGTTTCACTGAAACCGCTCATTAAAAGTTTACAAATTTATAACAAACGTATTATAATGATGATTTCGGAAGATATGCAAGTGTGGCTTTTTAGAAAATATTGTACAGATTATATCTTACCACCACACCAGGCTTTTTATTTAATAATGTTTATTAAGATTTTGTGAAGCATTTCTTTAATTGCCATTCAAATATTTCTGAAATTATTTATTTTGAAGGCATCTACTTCGTTATACTTGTTGAGTATTAATAAAAACACTTTTAACTTTCGTTTGTATAACACTATATTTATTTTTGTGGCTCAAGATTGAGTTTTATACAAACCAAAGTTTAAAGAGTTTTTATTAATTTCTGAAATTGCTCAGCTAGTTGTAATATGCTCTGCCGTAAACATTTTATGACACAACTATAAACATGGCACTTAGTATTTAACGACTCTAATCTGAGCGTTTATTGTGTTAATTAAGACAGATGTTTCCACAAATTTCTTTATATAATAGAAATATGTGTAAATTTGTCCAAGGCTAGAATTTCCATTCAATGGATAGATATAATACAAACAATATCAGAGACGTGATTTATAACTAATTTATATTTGAAATACGTCCATTATTTAATTGCGTGAAATATAATTAATTAATTGTGTAGGGAATATACGACCACATGTAAAATATAAAATCGAGATAAGTCCGCCATGAAAATTATTAATTTTATTTATTAATAAATGCACATGACACAGGCTATGCAAAGCATGAATCACTATTTTAATTTAAAGTTATTTAAAATGTTATTAACAATTTATTGTTTTCAAATGATGAAAATTATACTTAAAAAGAAATATGA
Source organism: Ontholestes murinus (assembly GCA_963969525.1). Lineage (NCBI taxonomy): Eukaryota > Metazoa > Arthropoda > Insecta > Coleoptera > Staphylinidae > Ontholestes > Ontholestes murinus. The sequence goes on along the minus strand of OZ018392.1, from coordinate 46,509,653 downwards.
GAAATTTTATTTTATTTTCCTTTACTATACGTGAACCTACAAGGATTTGTAAAACGTATTATATAATGCAAGATTCAAAACATTACGATTTAAGCATGTCACAACATATCAAGCATTTTCTATTTTCTAGGGCTGCATTTGCAATATAAATATTATAATACCACGAATCAAACTTGTAAGTTCTAAGAGTCAGGTCTTGTTATAAATCCTAATGTTAATCCACCATTTATGCAGATATAAATACTAAACGAATTGTAAAAGTTTTTATTAATGGTTATATATATATATATATATATATATATATATATATATATACAGCGTGAGTTTTTTTAGATGTTCTCTATGGGGATCTCGGAAACTATAAGAGATAGAGAAACGGTTAAATGGGGAAAGAAGTGTAGATTTACGAGACGAATAAAATTTCACTTTCAAAGTTTTCAAGAAAGTCAATGGTAACTAGATATTTTTAAAAAAGTAAAAAGTGTCAATTTTTTCAAATCAATATATCTGGGTTATTATAACAGTTAGAAAAAACTGTAAAGGACAAAGTTTTAATTAATTTTATGTAGATTAATAAAAAATAATCATTTTTTTAAACATTTTTATCGCCATTTGTTTCCGAGATATGACGCAAACTTACATTTGTTTTAAATGGAAATCATAGTTGGCTATGGCCTCATTCAAAAGGTAATTTTTGTCCCTTTAATCCAATATGACATATGACATAGTTATATCTAAAAATAAGTGAGTTATAGTCATTTTAAGTTTTATTATAAATAAAAAATGGGTAGCCATGAATAGCAATATTGCAATTATTAGTTTATTGCTTTATTAATAGAGTAGAGTTGAAATGTGTTTCGAATGCCGTATTGTATTGCATGAATATAGTTCTAAAATGCAGCAGGTCCTCTTCAATGTTAATTTCCGCGTTTTGTGCGTTTAGTACAAATGCATACCGTTTAGCATTAATTAAATTCTTAAACTTCCTTCTTGCATTTTCATAATTGTGTTCATTAATTTCAATTTGATCTCGCAAGAATTTTGCCTTTAATTTATCTTTTATTTGAACTTCTTAAAGAACTTTCAAACCAGCGTGTATAATTTTTATTCATGTAAAATAATTTGTATCTAGGCACATTTTTATTAAAAAAATGGCATATATCTTTGTGAACAGAAAATCACAAGCATCATTAACCTAATTTAATGTATATTCATGATTCCAATTAATTAGATTAAATTAGAAAAACGCGAAAACATTTTTTTAAATCTACAACAATTAGTCTTACTAGTTGGTAGTAAATTAGTTAATTTTCTGCAAGGAAAAGGGCTTTAATACATTTTTTTAATCCCAATTAATGTTTGGCAAGTCAATATTTAATTTACTTGTTCAGATTTTTTAAAGTTCAATTTATACTCATTATAACCTGAACATTTTGAACTTTTTAAAGTTTTTAATGCTACAGAAATACTTAAAGCAGGATGCTGAGTATTTTGAGGGACAAGTGAATCAAAGTTATGTGGATTTTTTATATTTATATTCACGACAGAATGGCCAGATCTAAAATCTTAGAGCATTTTAAATATTATCAATTTGTATGAAATCGTGATAATCCATGAATTTATTGATAATTGTAAAAAAAATTTAAGAGGTTAGCAACTTAGAACACTTTCTAGATTCAGGAATATTAGAATCGCCCAAAATAAATACACTGGGATAATGGACCATCCCAGAATCAATGGATTCAAAAAATAAGTTTAAAAGGCTAGTTTGAAAATATAAACACATATCATCAAGATCATTCTGAAATTAATAATAAATTTAAAACAACTACTTCTAATGCATCAGGAATATTGGGTAGAACAACTTCAACTAAGTATAATATGTTTCTTACGACTACTAATACACCGCCAACGATTTTATAGAGTCTGTCACAACATTACAATATTATGATGTGTATATTTGGAAAATAATTCAGAATGAAAAACGCTGCTATTTAGCTAATTTTCATTAATAAATATTAAGTCATTATTGGACGAGCTTACGTTATTATAAAATTGTATTGTTTTCTATTTTTTCCTCTGGCGTTTAGATTATGTTGGGAAACTAATTGCATTTTGTCAATGTTATAAGAAACATAATTTTTGGTTGATTATTGACAAAGAGATTAGGATCATTACGAGATTTAAGGTCAATTGAAACTTCTTTGTACTCTGATCGTTGTAATATTGTTCTGTTAGGTTGAATTTTAATAGGACCAGAAAGTGATTTTTTTTGTTTTTCAGAATGTTTCTAATAGCACCACGTTGAGGAAACAAATTTTTATTTATCGTATGTGATCACCTTTTTTACCTAGTCTAAAACATCGATCAATGTTTATTGGATGCATGATTTGTTTTAAAAGATTCTAGACAGCTGATCCATCATTGGACTTTCGGTCCTCCGGACTAGGGTCTTGAGATTTCGGTTAATTGTAAAGAATACGTTTTACGAGTATTACATTACAAAGTGTGCACACAACACTAGCTGTTCCAACGGGCATTTAGATTTCTTACAATTGGGTTTGTCATCCATAATATATAATATATTGATAAATAAAAATAATAAAATACAGGGACACCCAGGGGCTGATCAAGGTAATTAAAAAGACATACAGGATTAAATTTATAATTATTTATACGCGCTTTTGAACGTAAAATATCGAAATCCAGACAATAGAAAATACAAAATAAACTCGCTGCGACTTCGAGTTCGCGGTTCAATATCAAAGATTTGATCTTAAACGCAAAAAACAAAGGTTGTGTTTTTATATTACTAATTTGCAAAACATATAATATTATTTACTTACGGTTTAATGCAAATATCCTGAAAACTATTTCAACTGGAATATAAGTAAATAATACGGGGTGAATAGGATTTTTACAAAAGCAATATGTTCTAGGAGTGTAAGGTTCCTAGATGTACATCCAGTCGGTTTGTGTTGAGGAAAAATGAGTTTGAATTATTTATGTAATTTCAAGGGACTTATAAAAATGCACGAAATGTCCTTGTTATTTCAATGTTTCTTTAAGCTTTGCAGAAATCATAAATTTTTAAGTTATATATGTTTTTTTAATATCTGTAGAATTTTCTTTATATAATTTTGATAATTAAGTCATAATTGAAATCTCATTTTTAAATAATCTAATTATTTTTTGTCTCAGTTCCATAGAATAGTTATATATATATATATAAACAATATATTTAATTAGGGATACATTATAATAACATTTAAAAATTCATATATAATATTATAAAGAAGAATAAACATTTAAATATTGGGTTAAAAAGCAGGTCGCAAAAATTTAGTAGTACATAATTATATTACAACATATATGTTATAAGGATACAAATATTTAAAAATGGTTTAAAATACTTTATTAGATTATAAGCTCTTCAAATTTAATCAAAAAACATTTAAACTACTGATATGAACCAACATAAAATAATAACTGTAGAATAAAATAACTGAACTTATTTGTATTTAGGGCATTCAAAAGTATACAAACAAAACAATATTATTTCTCATAGTATTTTAAATACACAATCACATCTATTATTCTGCCCTATAAATGAAATATTCAGTGCTAAATTGTGTACATGATAAGCATTATCCAGAATAAATGAAACAAAGCGATTACTACTATAGAAATAAGACAATTTACACTTGGTTTGTTTCACTGTTTATTTATTTAATCTGACTAGTTTCGACAATTATGACAATTATGTCATTATCAAAGAATGAAATACAGAGATGTTGTATTGTTATATATATACTTCCAGTCAGGTAATAAGGGATGTCATAATCGGGGAGTTCCAAATCTCTTCATTATCATTTACGACAAATTTCCCGGATTTTATGGCTTTGTTTATTTCTAATCCCTCCTTCAGCGTTAAATGCCGTCCCTTATTACCTGAGTGTAAGATTTTAAATTCTTTTGCGTTGAAAAAATGATTTTTTTCCAATGCAATGTTTAGCAAAACCTGTGGCATATTTGTTATCCATGATTGATTTTTTATGTTCTTTTAACCTCACTTCAAAAGATCTTCCCGTTTGGCCAATGTAAATTGCATCGCACTGATCACAATGAATCTCATATATACCACATTTTTTGACATTTTCTATGTTTGTTTTGTTATTAATTAATAATTTGCCAATATTCAAAGTATTAGTGCAAATAATATTAAATTCATTCCCTTTAAAACAGTTCATAATTTTATGTGACAGTTCATTGATGAATCCAATTTTAAACCATTTATTGCATTGTTCTTGTGGCGGATAAAAGTATTTTAGAAATTCTTTTTGTTTTTTCTTTCTCAGTAGCTTATCTATTAACGTATTATTATAACCGTTGTTTGTCGCGATAGTTTTTATAACGTTTAGTTCATCTGTGTAATTCTCCTTATTTAATGGTATATTTATTAATCTATGTAGAAAAGCGTGAAATGAGCTATATTTGATTTGATTTGGGTGATTGGAGTCTTCCGGTATAATTGTATCCGTGAAAGTTTCTTTTCTGTAAATTTTGAACTCTAATTTGTTAGATTGTGATTTTAATATAGTTAGGTCTAAGAAATTTAGACTATTATCAGTTTCATATTCAGAAGAAAATTTAATATTTTCATTTATAGAATTTAGATAGCTTTCGAATGAGTTTAGCTGTCGTGTAGTACCTATCCAAATGCAGAAGATATCATCTACATACCTAGCCCAAAATAATATATTTTTTGAATGTATGTTACTGAAAATAGTTTTTTCAAAATTTGACATAAATATTTCTGCTAGTAAAGGTGAAATCGGGGATCCCATTGGTAGACCATCATTTTGTGTATATAATCTATCATTAAACTCAAAATAATTTTGTTTGAGACATAGGTTGATGAGTTCCATCATTTCTTTCTTATTTATTTCTTGTTCGTCAGTTGTGTTTATTAATGATTGTAACACTTCTTTTAATTCTTTTATTGGAATTGACGTGAAAAGACTTTTCACGTCAAATGATATTAATTTTGCATTATTAGGGACTGATATTAGTTTCAATTTGTTGACTAAATCTATAGAGTTTTTAATCGCGTAT
>OZ018392.1:46423886-46504338 GCA_963969525.1 Ontholestes murinus | reverse complement strand
ATAGAGTTTTTAATCGCGTATGGTGAATTGAAATTAATAAAGTGGGGGAGTAACTGATTTACTAGTTTGCATACATTATATGAAGGTGCATATATGTATGACACAACAGGTCTCATAGGTATTTGGTCTTTGTGTAGCTTCGGTAGCCCATATAGTGTTGGGGCCCTCGGGTTCATCTTTACTAGTCGAAATCTATCTGATTCTTTTATCAAATTGACGCATGATTTTAACGTTTTTTTAACTTCTGATTGAAATTTATTTGTAGGATCTTTTGTAAGCAATTTAAAACTATTAGATTGAAGTAAAATTTCTGTTTTATCAATATATTCTTGCCTCGTTAAAATTGTTACTGTGTTGCCTTTATCTGCTTTGGTCAAAACTAAATTATTAATTTCAATTCACCATACGCGATTAAAAACTCTATAGATTTAGTCAACAAATTAAAACTAATATCAGTCCCTAATAATGCAAAATTAATATCATTTGACGTGAAAAGTCTTTTCACGTCAATTCCAATAAAAGAATTAAAAGAAGTGTTACAATCATTAATAAACACAACTGACGAACAAGAAATAAATAAGAAAGAAATGATGGAAACTCATCAACCTATGTCTCAAACAAAATTATTTTGAGTTTAATGATAGATTATATACACAAAATGATGGTCTACCAATGGGATCCCCGATTTCACCTTTACTAGCAGAAATATTTATGTCAAATTTTGAAAAAACTATTTTCAGTAACATACATTCAAAAAATATATTATTTTGGGCTAGGTATGTAGATGATATCTTCTGCATTTGGATAGGTACTACACGACAGCTAAACTCATTCGAAAGCTATCTAAATTCTATAAATGAAAATATTAAATTTTCTTCTGAATATGAAACTGATAATAGTCTAAATTTCTTAGACCTAACTATATTAAAATCACAATCTAACAAATTAGAGTTCAAAATTTACAGAAAAGAAACTTTCACGGATACAATTATACCGGAAAACTCCAATCACCCAAATCAAATCAAATATAGCTCATTTCACGCTTTTCTACATAGATTAATAAATATACCATTAAATAAGGAGAATTACACAGATGAACTAAACGTTATAAAAACTATCGCGACAAACAACGGTTATAATAATACGTTAATAGATAAGCTACTGAGAAAGAAAAAACAAAAAGAATTTCTAAAATACTTTTATCCGCCACAAGAACAATGCAATAAATGGTTTAAAATTGGATTCATCAATGAACTGTCACATAAAATTATGAACTGTTTTAAAGGGAATGAATTTAATATTATTTGCACTAATACTTTGAATATTGGCAAATTATTAATTAATAACAAAACAAACATAGAAAATGTCAAAAAATGTGGTATATATGAGATTCATTGTGATCAGTGCGATGCAATTTACATTGGCCAAACGGGAAGATCTTTTGAAGTGAGGTTAAAAGAACATAAAAAATCAATCATGGATAACAAATATGCCACAGGTTTTGCTAAACATTGCATTGGAAAAAAATCATTTTTTCAACGCAAAAGAATTTAAAATCTTACACTCAGGTAATAAGGGACGGCATTTAACGCTGAAGGAGGGATTAGAAATAAACAAAGCCATAAGATCCGGGAAATTTGTCGTAAATGATAATGAAGAGATTTGGAACTCCCCGATTATGACATCCCTTATTACCTGACTGGAAGTATATATATAACAATACAACATCTCTGTATTTCATTCTTTGATAATGACATAATTGTCGAAACTAGTCAGATTAAATAAATAAACAGTGAAACAAACCAAGTGTAAATTGTCTTATTTCTATATTACAAAATGTTTCACCACGTGCTACATGAGAAACTAATTCAAGAAAAAAAAAAAAAAAGCGATTACTACTATTAAATTTATTAATCAAAACGATTCCATGTTGCATCAATTTTACTATATATTCCATATTAATTCATATAAATTCTGTGTGAGTTGAAATAGGTACACGAAACTCCCGAATTCCAAAGTGTTTCAGAATACTAAATGTAATGATATATTATTAGCCATATGCGTGGTACTTGCATCAATTTGCAGCACATTATTCACAAAATATATCCTCTATTGAATTATTTTTGTTTAAAAGTGGCTTTATGTTAAACACTTTTTCTATAACGCAATATATGCCATAAATTATTTACCTAAAATATATTATATGACAACTGCAATAGTATTTAACACATTAGAGAATATGGGTGTTTTTCCAGAAGTATTTTGGTAATATACATATACATATTTATGTTAGAGAAAAACAGCGACCTACTTTAAATTTTTGATAATAATAGATATACTAAAAATAACTTTAATTTTTAAATGTAGTACAGTAATCTGTTCTATCTAAAGTAAAAGTTGCTTTTGAATCATAAGAATATTTGATCTATCCTGTATTCTCATTTCTATTAAACATATAGTATAATGTGTAGTCTTTCGAGACGTGTGCTTGCATTTATTAAATTAAACGACTTACTTAAAATCATTAAACACTTTTGATAAACCTGTAAAATCACAAAAAAACTATTTTAAAAACTATATTCTACAAGAATTACATAAGCATTTAAAGAAATACCTCATTATTAAAAAAACATTATCGTCCTGTTATCTAGTCGTTATCAATCAGCGTATTAGAATCTGTAACTTTTATTTACGAGTGTTTATTTAAATGATGTTAGTGTTATTAACAACATATATAAAAAATCAATTACATTATAATTATCCTACCTGCAATCTTCACTTTTGAAGGAATATTTATTTTACATTTTCGGTATATAATGTTATTTTTGTAATTCTTTATATTATATTATATTATTTTTTAATCGATGTTTTGTGTAAAAACGTTAACTTGAATTTATACCACATTTGATTTATATTTTTCAATCTGCATTATGGCGAATGCGCCAGGTAAATAAATTTTTAATTTCTTATTAATGATATTACCTTTCTAAACATGGAAAAAACACTCTAATCTTTATTTCATTAATATTATACAATTTCAAAAGATATAAATATTCAAATATGATTTTTGGTTTATAAAATCGACTTTCAAATAATAAAAGTTTTCGTATATAGTTAATGTTTCCTTCTATTCAATAATATTGGATAAAATTGTATATATTTTGTATGGAAGCAAAAATTCAACGTTTTCGCATTATTATTGTTTAAGTTGTCCTTTTATTAGTTCCCTGCAATTTAATCAACTTAATTAGAGGAATTCAAAGTAACGTTTTAGATAATAAGTACCACCTTAGTGACATGTCTATAACGATACTTGGAGTATGAAAACTCTATAATAAAATTCTAATTCCCTGCCACAGCTTGAATCTTAGCCACAGTGATAAATATTCTGGTTTGCCTTTTACGATACTTCCATCAGCTTGTACAACGTTTAAGTAATTTCTGCAAATTCGTATTTCTTTCTTTTTAAATACCAAAAAATCATTTCACATTATATATACTCTTTATCAGTGTCCATAGATGGCGTAATTCATCAACAAATTTCAAAAGCGTTCAATACAATGTGGCGTGATTCTTTAAATTAGAGAATAAGCTCTTTTATTAATGCGTGACAAAAAGTTTCGCTTCAAAATTAACAGCACGATTTCTAGCTAGTCTAAAATTTGTGCAAGTGTTTTAAGGAATCGGTTTTTGATACTGTGCGATATCCATATGAACGACATTTAGAATTTAGCAACAGTAATAACCTCAAACTATGCTGTAGATGCTGCTCTTTATACAGAAGCACGCTTCTTTATCCAAACAATAGTTGTCTAGTCGGTCTCGATTCCTATGATAAGTGGGTAAATATATAACGACTCGATAAAATAGTGAATTACATTCTATTATTCCCTTGTATACTCTCACTTGTCATATAGTCTTGTACTTTGGGGAAATTCTGTTCAGTCTGCTAAGATTTTTATTTCATAAAAGTAACACGCAAATTACTTTTGTATCATTCAATGTCTGTCGAAATATTAGCCAGAGAAGTAGTTGTTTCAATTTGTTTTGTAGTTTTAATAAGACTCATTTATTGTAGATTTGCAAAATGTTTTCGTTTTTTTTTAATTAGTACTCAGATTAATGTTTAATTTAGGATGTCAAACATCCCGCAAAGAATATTTTCAAAAATATAGAATACTTACATCTTCTTGCATTCACCTAAATTGATTTCAGTTAAAGTAAATTCGGATTTTTTAGAAAGAAATACAAAGTTCACTAGGGTGCACATAACACCGCAAAGTACGAAAAGTCGCCATCATATGCAAACACTAAATATTTTGCCAATTCATCATAGGATATACAAGCATTGTCAATAAAGACATTTAAGAAAACTATTAAACTTTTTTTAACTAAGGAAGCATTTTATTCTGTCAATGAATTCTTAACTAATGATTTTAAAAACATATTTGTTTAATATTTTAGTTTTAATCTTTTGTAATTGTATTATTTGCATAATGTAACTATTGTATTGACATTTACACTAATTTGTTGAAAAAAGTACTAATAAATATCTATCTATCTATCTAATACACCAATTTTGAATAAGGACAAAATCAAATATTTCGGATAATAATGAGCAGTTATTTAAATGACGCTTATTTTTAATCGATAATATATATACAACATCTTTATTAACAGACAAAAAAAAAATATACAGATAAGACAAATATAATACATTTATGATGATATGAGTGTTAGGATGTTAGTCTGTTAAATGGCTATCGACCGGCGGTCTTTCAGCCCTGAATTGTCCTTGTCGATGTGTCACGTCAGTCTGTCTCTGATGATGATGATGATGATGGATGATGTGATGTGATGAATTCGAAAGTAGTAAATGGAGGGGTTTTGAATTTTGGGGTTAGGTTAGGATTTCTGCGTAAGCAGTAGAGGGTAAGGATGTGATGGTTGAAGGGATTTTTGGAAAATTTTTCACTTAAGTATAGAAGACGTTCCTTGATGGGGATAACAGAGGTAGAGTCATATAGGAGTTGGTTAGAGGGATTGTGTAGAGTAATCGATAATATTTAGTTCAAATTGAACGTTTTATATATTGTTATGATATTCTATGCACGACTCCATTACTCCAAGTACAATAACTTACAATGTTTTTTTCTAATTTTAAGCCTTCTTAAACCATACGGTATTTGTGATTAAGATTTTTTATGTTTTCTAAAATATCAGAGTTTTCAATTTCCCAAATATATATAAATATTTGTTAACCAGTTCTGATATACTTGAATTTCAATTGACATTTTTATTCTTTCTTCGCAAAAACAGGAATATATAATTAAAGAAAAACAAAACTACAATTAGGTGAGTAGCTAGAATAAACATTACACTTATTCTTATTTATTTCAATATACCATTGTATTTTATTTTTGTAAAAATATGTACATTATCAGCATTTCTGCACTATACAAAGAAGCAATATTTAATAATATAAATATTAAATCCTTTATTCACAAAATAATGCATTTCGCTTTATAAAAATACACGAACTTCGATAAATATTGTTGATATTATTACATCAAATGAAGCTAATCACCTCTACGTTTATTTATTACTCTTTCCTACGTTAATTTTGTTATTCCTTCACTTTTACAACACGCATTGTTTACTAGTAATCACTCGAAAACATCCATGTTTTTCAGGACTGGATATTTTGAAATGAAACATTTACACAAAAATAATTTCATACAATGTTTATTTAAAAGGTACACAAAACAAATCTTTTAAATTAAAGTACGTGCAAAAATATTTAATAATGAAATTATTAAATAAATTGTTAATTACTTTAAACGAGGCCAACATGAAACATCATTTGTTTCTCATTGATCGCTTAGTGAAATATTATGTTAATAAAAGGTTTATAATTTAGATTAACTTTTGTTTTACTTATATATTGTCTTATTTTATCTCGTTTGGCAACATATGAGTGAAACAAATCGATAAATTCTCAATTATAATTATTTAATTTTTGTTTATCTCAAAATAAAATGATCTAACAGTTTTACTATTAAAGAGTTTTAAATATATAAATTTAAATAATAGTATAAAAACGTCAAAATTATGTAATGAGCGCCAACTTCACTTTCGTTTTATATTAGTTTTTTATAGTTCACTGTTTGATACATTATTTACATACTCATGTTCATAAATTTAAGAATCATGGAGAATATTCTCCCTGAACTACAAATATATATGTAAGAGATAAAATCGCATGTAAGTAACGGAAAAACTATACTATTTGTGTATGTTTAGAGGTGACTATTTATAATTAAGTAAAGAAGTGGCAAAAATGCATAGAAAGAAAGCAAAAATAAATTGATAGCATTTTAAAAATTAATAATTATTTATATTTTACATTACTGCTGCTAATAGTATATAATATTAGTTTATGGTGTGGTAAAGAATAAACACTTATTATTGTTGAAGAGATTTTATATAGCAGATATAAAAGATAAACCAATAAATTCTAAGTAAAGCAAGTATACCGGTAAATCAAATTTAAAAGATTGGAGTGATATTGTGTATGGGCTTGTAACCTCACAGATTTATGAGTCCTTACAAATACAATTTAGTAGTGTGTTATTGAATTGTAAGTTATGAGAGGTGCAAATACTATTATTACATTGTATTATACAAAATTTATCATTCATCTGTTTAAAGCTTACTTTTTGGTAACTGAAATTGGTTTAAGCAAATATATACGCTGCAGTAATTTATTCTCTAAAGTAACTGAAATATAAGTATTCATTAGATTAGCAAAAGTATCCCGTTTATAATCTGATTAAAAATAAGCCCATTATATTTATATGTGTTGTTTCAATAAAGAAAATTAAATTATATAATATTAATAATTTGTAAACCTATAAAAAAACATGGAGGTGTAAATCAATACCACATAGACATTTACAAAACCTCTTCAGAAAACAGAATGTTACTTGTTATGTTTGTTTTTACAGTGCGTAATAATATAAAACCGTCATCACTACATAAGTTGTTTACCGATCATATTTTATTATTAGTATACTATAAATAATAATGAGAAAAATTAATTTCTTTGAGCGTTTCTGCGCTGCACAAATGATTACTTTTACTTATCTCAATACTGCACATATAAATCAATATTTAATTTATACGTAAATATATGTTGTAGTATTAGACGTTCTGGATGTAAAGATGGAAGTAAGTCAGAGATGTATTTTGGGACCACTTGAATGCAGAAAATGTGTTTTTAGAGACATTCAAGCCCCAATCTTGTGGTAATTTTGCAAAAAAAAATGTCGATTACTTGCTTGTAATCTGGTGACTTATGGTTATCAAGAATGTTGTGAACAATACGTTGAATCGATGCCCATGCTACTGCTTCGTAAGGCGTTAAATATTTTGTAAACTTTGTATCAGCCATTTGTTTGCGAATATCAGGTCTAACAAATATTCCTTCTTTGATTTTTGCGTTTTGGAAACATCTTGATTGTAGTACTGGAAAGTCGGTCTTTTGCGATTGAGTGCTCTGATAAAATTCTTAATAAGGCTAAGTTTAATGTGAAGAGGTGGTAATAAAATGCCCTATGGGTTCCGAAGTAGTACAGAGAACACGTTTTTTTTTTGTTCTGGCTCATAATGGGAACGACTCGGCCACACCTTGCAAATTACTGCAAATATGCATGTTTGAGTGCATTTGTCATGATTTTTCCGGCATATAACATCCACAAACGTAACAAAAACACTTTGAATCGACTTTGCAACGTTGTCTTTGAATTTTCACATGTATTAAAGCAAATTAACTGCATAAAAATACAAGTTCCGAATGATGTTTAATGCAACGTGGTCAAATTTAAGACCGCAGTGCTGACTACATGCGCGAATTCGAAAACTAGAACCAATCTTGACACACGGATTGAAGATCTGAGTTCAGGGCATCAAATAACGTTAATAATCGTTCTCATCTGGGCAGGTCCAAAAGTTGACCCGAATTTGTAAACTTGTGTTAATAATGAAATAAATACCTACATTTTTCTAGCCTTTTGCCATTTCATATAAACCTATTCATTGTATATATTTATGGTGATTATAGGACGTTATAATGTCAACAAACCTACAAAACTCCAAAACCCACCTTTTTATCCAACTATATCTTTATGCGCGTATGCAGGGATTTCCTTATTATTAACAACTGTAATCATTAAGTTCATCTATTCCCATCATCTTCTAAATAAATATTGAATTAAATTTTTCGAAACTAATATTTAATGTAATATATACTAACAAATGTAACATCGAAAAAATTAGCTGCAGAATTTAAAGAAATCACACGCAATTATAAAAAATAAACTATGTCCACTAAATTAGTGGAAATACAGATGTCAACCTTACAGAGCTTCTAAACTAATAAACACTCCAAAACTCTGACAAATATTTAATACACTCAACAAAAGATTTAATTTTATATATGTATTACTTAGTAACCGATGTGAAATATGTTTAGTCTAATGATAACTTAGAACCGAAGAACACTTATTCACCAAAAAATATTTTAAAAACATGTTTGTTACTTAATGAAACTCCATATTTACATAATTTTTTTAAACATTGTTATTAATACAACTACAATTGTTTCAATACGTGCTTGAAGAAGATATAGTATATTAAAATAAATATAGCAGTGTATATGAGTTAAAAAGGGTAGAACTCAAATAAATTGTCTTTTATTTTAGACAAATCTGTATATTCTAATCTTAAAGAAGGGGAAACATACATCGACTCTATATTACCTAGTACATAAATTCATACTTAAATCTCTATTCAGATTCACAGCCAAATCCTCAACATCTTCGATTTTCTTTAAAAAAGAAAACAGCCATATGAAAATTAAGAATATTTATCTATATTACCAAACAAGACCTGCCTCCATCGTAAACGTCCAATTATCATCTAGATACACTATAATCGATTAAATATACGAATCGATTATTAATGATAACCACCTATCCTACGACTGTAACCATAAATTCCAGTTCACTTTTCTTCCCAATGGATCCAATAACCCCCACCTGCCATCCCCACGTCAAATACACAAATTTTTTTCACTAACAAAATATTTCTGGTTTTGCCTAGCAATGAGATCTATTGTAACGATGTTTAAATATAGAATATTGGGTTTCAGAGGGGCTTTTAAGAAAATTACTCTTTAAAGAAATAGGGATAATTGAAAAATATTTTTATCACTTAGTTTGAAGGCACCTACTTTGTTATACATGCTGAATATCAATAAAAACAGTTTAAGGTGTAAAGTGTTTTATTAAAAAGTATTTAATTTGACTTGCGTCATATCATTGTAAAACCAATTTAAAAAAATATTTTTCGTATACTTTCATGGATAGGTGTAAAATAGCCCAGCTTATATTGTCAAAATATTACAAAGTTTCTATAGTATTATTAAGGCAAGAATCCGAGAATAGTGATTCCTTGATCATTAATCAATATCAAACAAAAAAATAACTCACTAACAACATTAACCTAACCTAACCCAAACATAACCTAACCTAACTTAACCCGAACATAACCTTACCTAACCCGAATATAACCTAATATTCAAAGCGCTCGAACTCCTCTCTTGAACCAAAATTACTTTCAATTTGATAATAAATACTTTCTACAAAGTAACGGATTGGATCCCCTTTGAGTCCCTTCGTAGCAGACATTTTCAGGTTAAATATAGAAAAGAAAATATTTTTGTTTAAATTTTACAAAAACACATATCACACTTTCGTTTAGATGCGCATACTTTCGTTACAAAGCACGTCAGTTATATTAATTTTTCAACTCAATTAATAGGTTTAACCACAAAAGAAAGAAAACGATAATAGATATATCAAATCATCCTCTGTCCTAAAAGTTCTCTCTCATTCTATGTTACCTAGAGCCTTAATAATTCCTCTATCAGAAGCAACTAGACCCACACTTACGAAATTATTATATGGCTTTGTCTATTTTATTTAGAATAGTTATTTAGTTTAATTAAAAATTTAATTAATAATAAGCTCTATAAATCAACCAAGGCTCATGATTATTTAAATATTGTAGTTAGAACAAATAAAATTTCATAACATTCACCTATTTTCGGCATGTAACAAATTAAATGTCAAGTATCTTCAGTAAATCAAACAATACGATTACTTTTAGATCAACAGATAAAGTTTTATACATACTTTTTAACAACAAAGACAAATTTCAATTAATAAAAAATCGGAAGTATATTAAATTTCATGTTCCACATGTAATAGAATATATAGAGGACAAACAGGTAATAGTCTTGAAAAGAGATTCAATGAATGTAGACATACAAGGTCATTTTGTAATCATTCATTTCATAAATTAATAAATTAAAATTTTTATATTTTTGCAATAAAGGCGAAAGGCTTAATATTTTAGAGTTATACTTAACGAGAATACCGATTCAATATGTTCACTATTATTTAAGCTCTTATAATGATATAAGTTTTGCACCGCAATGAGACACTGATTTACCTTGTAATAATCCTTTGCAAAAAAGTCAATCAGAATTGATAAAAATGTTTATCAATTCTCTACTTATTATTTCATAATTTTTCACCAAGAGATAAATGAGAAAATTATTCAAGAAATACAATCAGATTCATCTAATTTCACGTCTTATTCATTAAAACATAATCAATCATAATAAAAATATGTTTCTTTAGTGAATAAAATAAAAACTGAGATTGGTGTCTCTACGTTATTATCCAAAACAGTTTTATTCAATAAATACTTATTGCATTGAAGCTTTGTTTTAGTAATCGTAACTACAAAACAGTTTCCATAAGGGGAAGTTTGGAAAAAACACAATTGCGGAATGAAAATTGAATTCATCGTATTTTAGCTTAATCAATTACAAGCACATGAGTTTATTAATTACTATTACTAAAACAAAGTTTCAATGCAATAAGCATTTATTGAATCAACCTTCTACAAAACAGTTTCCATAATAGGTAGTTCGGAAAAAATCACAATTGCGTAATTCAGATTGAATTCCTCGTATTTTAGCGTCGTATACATTGAATCAAGCAATAACAAAAATATTTTACTTTTAATATGTTCGTACGATTTTCTCGGTACATTAACCTTATATGTTGTTGACCAATATTCTCACTAGAAACGAAGCGGATGCTATATACCTGAAGTAGGATATGGATTTTAATTAAATTTTATTATATTAATATATAAACAGTTTTCTTATAGATACAAATATGTGTATTCATTCATCAAGCTATTTTAGAATTCACCGATATTTACTATTCAAATTTAGTGATTATTTGTTATAATAATTGGCTTTGAAGGGTTGTCGACCCCATTGGCACATTAACCCATTGTGCTCTCTGCCGTCGGTTCGGAGAGTAAAAACAGGAGGGTGTAAGTTTGTAGTAGGGCATTGATGTCACATTTTTGCAGTTTTTCGTACCACTATAGATACACCAAGGAAAGAATGAGGAGTTTGCTACTTTAACACTAGAATAATTCAGATTTTCTTGAAAACTTTGTTTTTCCTACATGTATATAGCGTAAAATCAGTTTTTGATTTAAGTACGATCATCCTGGAATTTACGTCTATTTTCCGTAATTGAATCTAAATTATAATCATGATTATACAATGTAAAAGTGACATTGATTATATCTCTATTAAAACGTAGATATAAAGTATTTACAATACGATATCCATTACTATTTTAATAAGAATGTGTTGAGTATAATTTTATTTGATACGTTTTAAATGTGTTAAATTGATTTATTAAATTTTACCATTTACTATTTTCGATATTTGAAAAATATAAATTTAATTTTTACAAACATAAAAGTATTAAAATTTACCAATGGAAGCTTAAAATTGAAATATAATTTAATAGTGTATATATCTACAGATAAAATATAAAAATTGATATTTTACTCCCACCTAAAATTAAGCATATTGAAAGCAATCTATTGTTTGTCTGGAGAAAATGTTGTGGCATTGTCAATTTATTTTTTTTGCCTTAATTTAGAATTTTATAAAGCAACCATATTTTGGTTTAGAATAAAAGAAATAAATTATATTCTATAAATAAAGTTTTATTATTATCAATAAACGTATAATTGTTAAAAAATAATATGAAAAATATTTATATTTATACTTATATATTTTTATATTATATTTTTATAAAATAGTGTATATCATAATATCGTAATTAGGGTTTTAATTAAAATATAAAAATATTATATAACTAAGCACATGCAAATTCTCCCGAGGTTTAATGTACAGAATCTATTCATTCAAACCGCACTAAAGCGAAATCCCGGTTTATTTCCCTTCCTATGTTTTCTGGTAAATTGGATACACGATGTTTCACAAGAATATAAAGGTATGTATAGAAATACTAAACTACGCTAAAAACTCTAATAGTGCAAAAAAATAAATAAATTTTACTCGTTATATTTAATGGCAAAATGTTATCGCTCTTTTATAAGATTTGTAGATAACTATTGATTATTATATAAAGATACTTAAAGTATTCTTGAAGATTTGTACAAGAAGAAAGTATCCACATGTCTGCAAACACTTCACTAATGGGGTAATCCAGGCAAGGGCACTCCTTCACATCTAATATTTATATTCGCTAGGAATGAAACTCTACCTGTGACTTTGTAGAGTCTAGAGTGAATGTAACCGGGATGACGAGAGTATTCCTGGTTCATGTCAGGGCCGCGGACGAGCGCGAGGCACCGAGTCGCAATGCCCACGATATACTCCGGAGTCGAAAACCCGCCGCTCCACTGCTCGACTGCCTCCGGGAATCGATCCGGAGTCGGCGCATTCACCACGCGCCCCCAAAACACGTGCACGCCAACGACGAAACTTCGGGCCCTTACTAACCCCGTGCACAATTATCACTACTCAAGTGCATTACTTAATCATCCATGCGTGTTTGTATGTGTGCATGCCCACTTATTTGGGGGCGGCTGTTTAGATGGCGTCACGTAACAAATGGCATGCTATTTTCCTTAAAGTTTCTCCTTGGACGGGACAAATGGGGGAACTTAAATTTCACTAAGCGATCGCGAAAAGCCTTCGCGATTACGGTGCGAACATTAATTCACTAAATAGGTCAAATTATTCACTTGCATTGTATGAATTATATTTATATTACGTCCTTTTTTCTTGCTAAAAGCAAAAAATATGTTGATTCATTTTAGAAACAGTGAAGTAGTTGTTTCAATAAGTGATTTATTTTGTAGTCTTAATAAGATTCATTGTTGTAGAATTACGAAATGTTTTCGTGTTTTTCTAAAAGATATGCTAGATTAGTTGAAGGAAGTGTTTTGATTTTGTTTAAAGCAAGATATACTGATATAGTTCTCCAGTCGAAAACATTATATTCTTCCAAAGCTTTCCTCAAGCCATCTTGCTAAAGTAAAAACTTAGAAAGTTTGAAATGTAAATATTTGATAAATAATATATACTATAACACAACACTAAAATACATATCTGCACGCTCGAGGTGGAAATAAAAACATGAACCCGTTCAGTGTGCGATCAGAGTGAAACACATGATGAAGAAGTCTTTGAAAATGAGTACGCAAAATTTTTGTAGAGACCTGAAGGCAGCCATTATCGTGTTGTAAATACTCCACATTAAGTTATAAGAGCGTGTAAATAATTTATCGACAAACCATGTAAATAAATAAGTGCGAGTAAATATAAATAGACTTACATAAATAGCAGTGAGCGTTCCTTATTTGTAAATTGTTAATGTGTTTGTACATATATAAACAGTTAAAATAAATCATCCCAATTATTTCATATACAACCACACACAACTCATGCAAAATTTATAAACTTACCTTATGCATGAGTATGTTAATAAATAATCTAAATTTAAAAATTGCAGATGAGTTAAACATGGCCAAAGGAATTTGGCTAGTGAATATCGATAATCTCGACTGTAGAGATATTGACATTGTTTAAATTGATAAGTGTGATTATCTCATTTCATATTGATTAAAAAAAATAATGTTTAATAATGTGACCACCAAAGTGACCTCTACTGGCACAGTAATAAAAGCAGTATTGGGCGAGAGTGAAAGATCACGTAGACGTGAACTTGGCCCTTTCCATGTAAAGAATTCACAATACATATGTTAGTTTTGCACTTGTAATTATTCTTTAGACAATTAGCCAGTAACTCGGATTTTTTTTTTCATTATTTGTTGAAAATGTGTTCAAATGAATACACCCCTTGACCTAGGATGGGGATGTGGTACATAATATTTTATTTGTTAGCATGTAAAAATAATTTATTGAAACCACTAAGAATAATTAACTATAGTACACTACACCATATTAAAAATCTAGGAAATGTAGTTATATAAACAATATTTAGGGGCGAAACGTAATGCCGGCACCTCCACCATAGCAATACTGTGAACAGAAATATTTTAGTTAAATCATCAAAGTTTAACAAAAGAATTTCTGTTTTCTATAACTAGTAAGAAGTAAGTAACTATAACAAAACTAACTAAAAGACAATAAAAACAAGAAATAATATAAAAAGCACAACATAAAGAAACAATTACATTTTATAATTTCGCAGAGTGCGATAAAGCTCGAAACAGACCCCGATATGTAGTCCTGGCTTTCGAGTATAGGTACTACACATATAGCTAGTGCAATACGTGAAATTCGCAGTTTAATTGTCCTTTTTTATCAGTTGATGGTCTACCATTGAGTTTGGAGGATTGTCTATAAGTTCATCAACCAATTGCCCAACAAATTAGTCGATTAGTCGATTTTTTATAAGAAATATGCATTTGCACCAAAAAAATAATAATTTCCGCGACCATTTGGAAGATTATCGTAAAAAGCAATATGATGCAAAGTACGAGTTAGCTGTACCAACACCCCCCATATATTTGTTGTAGTGGTTTGTTCACTTCCTGCAAATTTCCTCCATGTACTTTTCGATTTATTGGCTGAGTACCCGAAACATACAAACTACTAACTGCAGTGACGACCCCTTTATCTTTCCAGGCCAATAATATATAAATGTATTATCCTCAGAAAACTGCGGTCTCTTTATAGAGTTGGCTACGAATTTCAGGTAATTTTGGATAGTTCCGGTTAAGTACACGTTTATTTTCAGAAGTTCTCGTGCAAGTGGTGGGCTTGTATAATACCTGTCAGTAAATATATAGTGTTCTTTACTACGAGGATTGCTTTCCAGTATATTTTGGTACAAATGCAGCACAACGCGTGAACTTATAAAGATCAGAACTTACTAAATTTTCTGATGTCAAGCTTGCGTATTAAGGCAAAATTAAATATATATATGTATCCAGTATTAGCATCTGCCAACATATATATATATATCGCGATTCTATATTTATTTGGGTTATAAGTCAAAAAACTTTCAATCCAACTACAGACTCATCGACTGAATTTTCCCTTGACGGAACAAAATTTCCCATGAACTTTCTCCAAAAAATCTAAATAATTACCTTTTACCCCCGACTCCAAAGACTTTGATCGTTTAGATCTGTCTCATGAAGTTTTCGGACCAATATTCCTGCACACGGCTAACTGTTATTGTATCCATATTTAGAATAACTTCTAAAAGGCCTCAAATTCTGCCACTATAAAGACCACCCATGTATTCCAGGTGGATCGCTTTTATAAGCTTTTTTGTTTAATTTTACTGCGAACATAATTATTCGTCGCTTCTAAAAAATTTTCCATCAATTCATCCGCAAATAAAGTTTAAAAAAGTCAATAAGTTTTCTACAGTTAACAGTTAAGCTTCTTACATTAACAATATAATATTATAATAGGTGACATGAGGCTTGTATACAGCGTCGCAAAAGGTTGGCCACAGGGGGGGAGTCCCTCTTTACTATGAAACCTAGTCGTCGGCGGACTACTGGAATCACTAAATAGGTAAGGCTTTTACACAGTAAGTTACGCCGACGATATAACGAAACGTATGTCGGATGCTCTTGACATAGTAAAGAAATGGTGCATAGACCAAGGACTATTTGTAAATCCAGCAAAAACGGAACTGCTCACAAGAAGGAGGAAATCAAGGATTTCAAGCTCAACCTCAAAAGAAGATGTTAAATATTTGGGTATTCTTCTAGATAACAAACTGTACTGAAATGCCTAGAAGACGGAGAGATCCAAGAAAGTATACATAGCACTCTGGCAATGCAAACGAGCTATAAGGAAAACAAACAAGGGGGACTGACTATTGGATGGTCATCGTGCGGCCAATGTTGGTATAAGCTTCAGTAATATGGTGGCCAAGAACGACTATGAAACCAGCCGTAAAGCTTCTAGATCACGTCCAACGCAGCGCTTTCCTGAGCGCCACAGGAGCCATGAGAACAACATCAATAGCGGTTATCGAAGCCCTGCTGTAGCTTGGATGTATATATCAGCAAACAGGCAGCGGCGACTGTTATAAGGCTACGATCAACTAAAAAATGGCTTGTAAGCAACGGAGGGGGTGAACACCATAAAATATTAGAGCCAGATACTGTATGCAACTATCCAGAGAAAACCTACGGAAGGTTATAGGGCTCATAACAGGACACTGTAATCTAAGATCGCACCTGAATAGATTGCGACTAGACTCTTCAACCTGCAGAGGGCGAAAAGAGGAAAAGGGAAGTATGTGCTTCTAGACTATCTAACTTACGTGAATCCCAAATGGGAAAGGGATGTCTACAGTGATCAGACATCCTAAGGGTCCCTCTCGCTGCGATCCTGGCGTTTGGAAATGCCTTGGATTGGCTAGACCGAAACAAGGAATGAGAACTGAGATGGGATAAAGAGCCTACTAGGGTCTATGTGCAGCTGAACACTCTGTCCTCCCATCATACAAATTTAGATCCAGAGTCAGAGGAATCTGTGGTCATTCAGCTTCATCACCAGAAGTAATATCTCTCATGTGCGGTACGCTTATCCTGCGATATAACATTAACTAATGGCCCATAATTGTCTTCTCTTACATCGTAAATTGCGTCATCGCCGCTGCTGCTTGTACTGGGCAAAGATAATGCGCGATTTCTTTAGGTAATTATAATGTTACTACCACTAGTATCACTTCATTTCAGTGCACTCTAATTCTAGATCATAATAGTCCATATAAAATTCGTCGTCACTGCTCTCAAATTCATTTTCAATGTTTAATAATAATAATAATAATAATTTATTTACGGAATCTCCTATAGTACAATATAATTTGTATAATATTTTAAAAAAAAACAATAAACAAAATATTAAAAATAATAAAAAAAGTGCACAAAGGTGGTTAAATCTAAGTGTCTAGACCCCATAGATTCAACAAAAACAAAATAATTATTATTTCTCAGTGTTACCCTTAATTTAAATAAATAATATAAACTATTAAGAAGATGTAAAATAAATAAATAAATAATATAATATAAATAAAATACAATAAATAACATAGATAGTATAAATAAAAAAGTTAAAAACAATAAAACTTTAACAAATTATATACATCTATAGATAAAGCAGCTAAAATCATAATATAAATAATATAAGTAAAATGGTCAAAATAAATATAATAATATAAATAAAATCATTAAAATAAATTAAAATATTAAAACAAATAAATTAAAACTGGTAAAGTGAATAATAGAAATAAAATGTAAAAATAATAAAATGTATGTAATGCGTTGTATCACAAATTTTATCACAGATGAAATTAGTGCAAAAGCAACATATCACAGATAGAATCATTAAAATGTTAAATGTAAAAACGCAACAAAACATATTAAAATTTTTAACAAACAAAAAATGAAAATAAACAAATAAAAATAAATAAATTAAAACATCAACAATAAAACTTAACTACATTAATAAATAGACAGATTAAAAAAATAATAGATAAATAAATAAATAAATAATAAAAATGATTAAAATAATTCAATGAAATTGGTTAAATCAATATGTCGTAAATGTCTTTTGAATTGAGAAAAAGAGGGAGAAAATAAATGAAAATTTCTGTTTTTATTAATAGCATTTGCCGTGCGCATAATTCTGCTGACGGGGCTATACAACCCATAATTAGTTGGATGGAATGCCAGTCGAAATAATGGTTTGTATCTCGATTGGGAACCACGCGGGATATTAAAAGATAGTTTTTGGAGCAAATTACTGCATTGAATGAACCCATGAATTAATTTAAACAAGAACGACATATCGATAAAAATTCTCCTTTCAGCCAATGATTTAATATTCAGCACAGCCAACATTCCACTATGACTAAAATTTGTGTTAGCATTGCCTAATCGAAATGACATTAATTTTAAAAATCTGCTCTGAACCATTTCAAGTTGGTGAATCGCAATCTTGGTGTAAGGTGACCATACTGGTGAAGCATATTCTAAATGAGGCAGAACAAGTGCTAAGTATAGTGTTTTTATTGTAGAAGCTCTGAAAGAATTGGAAAATCTGCTTATAAAACCTAATATACTCAGAGATTTCTTGCAAACGTGGGAAATGTGCTTATTAAACTCTAGCTTTGTGGTGAATATAACTCCCAAATCTTTTATCTCTGAAGTATGCGATAATACATTATTATTAATACTATAGTTAAAGCAAAGTTTATTTCCTCTATTAAATGACATGCACATACACTTACTTAAATTTAAATCGAGATCATTCTCCCGACACCACAACGCAACACTATTTATGTCATCCTGAAGTGCCAACTGATCATCAGCCGTTTTAATGCTAGTAAACAATTTTAAATCATCGGCATACAGGAGAAAATTACACTTTTTTAAATTTAGACCAATATCATTGATAAAAAGAAGGAATAAAATAGGTCCACAATGTGAACCCTGTGGTACCCCCGATGATACATGAATATAATTAGATAGGTAGTTTCCGATGCGCACACGTTGAGTTCGGTTATTTAGGTAACTACTTAGCCAGCTTAAAACTTGATCGCCAAATCCAATGGATTTTAATTTGTTTAACAGTATGTGATGTTGAACCCTATCGAACGCCTTGGAGAAGTCGGTATAAATAGAGTCAACCTGTAAGCCCTTCTCCAAAGCATCCGATAAATATGTTTGATACACCAACAAATTAGTTACAGTAGATTTACCTTTAGTAAATCCATGCTGTTCATCGATAAATAGTTGCGAACAAGACCATTTAAGCTGTTCAGAGACTAATAAATCCAATAATTTTGGTATGACAGATTGAATTGCCACACCTCTGTAGTTAGCAATATTAGATCTGCAACCACTTTTGAAAATTGGAACAATAAAGCTATCTTTCCAACATTTTGGGAAAATACCAGTTGTTAATGAATTTATAAAAAGTGTATAAATAGGTTTACTCAATGTGTAAATACATCTTTTTAGGAAGTATGCAGGGATACCGTCAGGGCCCGCATTACAAGAATCAGGTAAAGATAATATGGAGTTAAATACATCAGTAAGGGTAACATTGAGATTACGAATATCAACTGATTTATTACAATGCTGATCAGGTAAAATATTGCTATTTGATTGTTTATAAACTGCAGCAAAATGCATTGCAAATAAATCAACACTACGAGCTACTGTGTCACTAGTTTCATTTCCTAGGAACATTTGTTTGGGATACCCAGAGGTTTTGCGGCAATCATTTACGTAGTTCCAGAATTGATTAAAATTATTATTAATTTGATGTTCAATGCGACTAATATAACTATTGTAAAGTGTGTTACTGAGTTCAGAGCATTGCTGACGCAGAGTTTTAAATAACTCGTAGTGTGAAAGTAAACCAGTACTCTTATATTTGGCATGCGCAGATTTTTTTAATTTTGTCAATTTAATTAAATTATTGTTGAACCATTTGGGGTAACTAGACGATTTTGAGAACTTAATAGGTACGTATACATCAAACAAAGAATATATAATGTTATTAAAATTGGAAACACAGCCGTCAACACTATCACTAACAAAGACCTTATTCCAATCCATACCCGCTAAACAGTCATTAATCGCTGTATAATCCGCTGATTTGAAATCATAATACCAATTAGTATTAACACAAGTAAATTCCAAATGCGTCATTGGCAAATTCAAACAGTACGGAATGTGGTGCGCACTAGATTCACACAACTTGTCACTAGCGTGGCTTATAACTATACCCGGAACATTCGCAAACACCAGATCTAACAATACTCCTCTCGGGTTCGGTACCTGATTGATTTGATGGAGCTGATAGAAGCTAAGAACATTAGCCAGAACATCAGCAGGATAACAGTTATTATTAACCATCAGCACTTTGGACCCCGAAAAATCCCAAACAGCATTTGGCAGATTGTAGTCACCACACAAAATTATCTCGCACTGTGGATTATTGCTAGCGATGTTTTCAATTTCTTCCGCATGCGTTATGTAGTGGGAAATGTTTGAAGCAGGTGGCACATATGTTGACCCAATTATTAATTTATTATTTATTTTGATAAATAGTTGTTCGATGGTTTCGTTGCTCTCAATCTTCACACTTTTCAAATTATTTTTAACAGCAATAAAGACCCCACCACCTCTTATTTTGCAGCTGTTTTTAAGAGATCTATCCAACCTGTATATTTCGTGACTAGTAAGACCCAGTTCAGCGTTACCAATTGAATCGTCTAACCATGTTTCAACCAAAACTATAACGTCGTAAACGCTTAAATTCGCATTTAACTTGAAAGAATTAATTTTACCCTTCAGACCGCCAACATTTTGAAAATAAACAGTTAGTTTAAAAATGTTGCCTTGGAAATGTCGCTTAGGCATTGCGAACATAAAAAATAAATAATTATAAAGTAATAGTACTATATAACTATAACACAAAACTTTCTTGTTATGACACTAAACTAAATTTATAACCCAAAAGTGAACGTCTATAATTATTTGAAAAAGTGTATAAAATATAAACATATCCGGATGATCAATAACGCATTCATTTATTTTTTTATATAAACTAATATATTTTTATATAAACCAGAATAAAACCCCCCGCCACTAATGTATCCGCATGATGACAGATATATACATACAAAAAATAAAATATGAAGTATTTAGTGCCGATACGGCGACATAAGAGCGTAGAGATTCGATGTCCCCTGTAAGGGGACATACGAGCGCAACGGTAGAACGAGTGATGTCCCCAGTACAGGGACATAAGAGTGCAAAGTACATAAGGTACTTTATGTTTGATAATGATTAGTTTATGATCGAAACTATAGTCACAGTTAATAAATAACTATTGTTAAAAGTGTTTAATTTTAAACAAATTATTTGCTATTTCATTCATGAAATGACCTCCATAAAATAAACCATTTAACAATTTGAGTTTTCTGTTCACTTGTAAACATTTTGAAGCTTTGTAAGTCAAATTGGTATGCATGTTGCAGTAATAACCATGGCGTCCAATAATAATAATCGAGATGTACTGTATCTCGATTATTATTATTAAACACATTACATTACTCATATTCAAAATTTCAGGGGACAACGTGTATATATATATATATATATATATATATATATATATATATATATTGGTTAAAAATGAAATAACGGACATTCACTTATAAAGGGGAAATAATGGGGCGTTATGTCCAAATAGGGGAACAAATGATGGTGTGTTGTTCTTAAAAAGCCTTTGTTTTCAGTTTAGCTTATATTTCGCTAATTGGTTTTTAGCATCATCAGAGCTACAAAATACAATAAAGAAAAACGGTTATAAACAATGTCCGAGATAATTAACTTAATACTAAACACATACCTACGAAAAATGGGCTACCCTGACTATACAATTCATAGAAGTAATTTTAATTATGTTCATCGGATGAAAACAAAGGCTTTTTAAGAACAACACACCAACATTTGTTCCCCTATTTGGACATAACCCCCCGTTATTTCCCCTTTATATATATATATATATATATATATATATATATATATATATATATATATATATATATATCTGTTTTTGACTTATTTTAAACAAGTTTATTATTAGAAGACCATGTGAAGATATAAGCTAGTGACTCTTAGTTCTGTGTAGTATTTAAAATGATGATACCATCTGCAAAAATAATGGTCACTTTTAAATATAATAAATAATATTGGGCATAGTATGGATCCTTGGGGAACATCTTGTTTAAGTTTAAGAACCCTTGACTGATTATTTTTTCATACAACTATCTGATCTCCTTTGTTTAAATATGATCTTATCAACTTCTATCAACGTTAAAGCCAAACGTTGTGAGTTTCACAGGATCCATTATCAAAAGCTTTAGTCAAGTTGAAAAACGGATCTACACAATATTGTTTATTATCAAAACTATCTGTGATAATATTTGAGATTGAAATCAACGCATTTGTTGTTAAAAGGCCTAAACGAAATCCAAATTATTAGGCAGGTTCAATAAATACACGTACGAGCGTTCTAGCACGAATTTTAGTTTTGCTAAAACCTTAAAAAATTACATAAGACGGCCGCCGGTAATGTAGGTTTCTACTGTGGCAGTTTACTCTTGATATTCCTAGAGTACGCAGTCGCTGAGCGCGTTCCAGTATTACAGGTCGTCTTATTGGAGCGTCCAGAACGGATTAGCGAGCAGAAATACAGTTTTTAAACGCCGAGGACATCCTTGTTTAAATTTATCGGATAATACAAGATGTTTATGATAAACAGTGTCTTTCGAAAATCACAGTTGTGGAATGGTGTCGAAAGTTCAGTAATAGACGACTGCTGTATGAGCAGCCATTGTGAAGAATAGGCGGGTTCATGTTAGAGAATTGGCAGATCGTTTTGAAACTAGTGTTGGAACTTTAACTCGTTTGCATACAGCCATATAGAACAAACGTCCTGGGATACTTACGGAAGGCGTGATCCCTTTCACGATAATACCGAACTCCCCTCACAGCCTGGACCTGTCACCCTGTGACTTCCATGTCTTTGAACCAATGGAGAAGGCACTCAAGGAACAACAATTCCAGACAGACGCTGAAGTCCAGCAGGCAGTTTTCACATGGTGTCAAAAGCCAGAGGAGTGGTAAGCCACCGATATAACATACAGCATCTTATGAAGCAGTGGGATACCTGCTTGTAGGCAGTTAGTTTAAATAAACCGCTTATATGAACCACCACTCGAACATGTATTTATTGAACATCGTATTAATTATTATAATATTGGTATTTTATTTGTTGATACGTAATATTTACAAAGATATCGTTAAATTCATCATTTATATTACACTGTTTGGGTAAAATTGTTTCGGGTCGATGTGAGTTAAAATATAATAAAGCTGTACTGAAGAGATCGAAAGATCGAAACACGTGTCTGCAGATGATTATAGACTTAAATGCTAGATTTTTTAATTGCTGTTGCTAAATTAATTTAATGAAATCTGTTTAGATTCAATTTTTGTTCATAATTTTTCACGTTATAGTCATATTTATATAATCAAAAATACATTTTATCATTTATTAGTTTATTCAACAGAAATAATTTCATTCAAATTAGTGTTGCTTTGATAGTTTTACTATTCGTAACAGGCAAATTAATTTCGTTTTATTTCAATTTGTCGAGGTATTAGCCAGAGAAGTAATTTGTTTTGTAGTCTTAGTAAGACTTACTGTTGTAGATTCATGAAATGTTTTCGTATTTTTAAATTTATTATGAGTTAAAAACATACGCACGTTGTTTTTTAAGAGGTTGTGTAATTGTTGTTTGTATTTATGACATAGGGGAACAATAATAAATTATTTATTTTACTGTACACAGTAAATGCAAATTATATTTATGTTAAACTTACTACACAAAATTAAACAAATTTCGCATGATATGGAAGTGGATATTTAATTAGTTTCTATATTATATTCCAGGGCATATATTAGAATTCTCCTTTGATTTATAAAAGAGCTGGAATAAAATACTCTTGCAGATAAACTACACTTTAGGAATTAAACATTCTTCGCGAGACAACCAATTTTTGCTAATTGAAATAAATGAAATGAAATTTGTTAACGCAAAAGCTTCGAATTTCACAAATATATGTCTTTTGTTAGTTTCAATTCTATAATGTTTGAATTTCTTTTTTCTGATGTTTGGAATTTTCTTCAGTAGTTGCAGTAACAAGTTCTTGGCTATTTTCAATAATAATTTCTTCATCATGTTTCTTATTAATTTCATAAGTTTCGTTAGTTGAAGGTTTCTGTACAATTTCCTTTCTATCCAATATATTTTTATTTCGATTGAAATCATTTTTCACGGCATTATTAGTTTAAATGGTTGTAGGTTGCTTAACGTATTTATTATTTGTATTAAAATCGTGTGCTGTTTTTCCAAAACTTCGATTGTATATTTAAGCAATTCATTGTTATCCAATATTTTTTTTATTCATTCTTTTATTCTTTTCGATTATAACTTTAACATTTTAATTACAAAGCATCATATGATGGTCGATTTTCATATTCCCATTGTGTTGTTTTATTAGCAACATATAAACATTTGCACTACATTAATGATTTTTTAAACATCCTTGATGACAGGGTTTATTGCACTTTTCATACATACTTCCTCTTTTAAAATTAATCAATATTTTAAAAAATACAAAAGTCCACAATTATGTGAGGAAATGGACTTTTCTGTCACTTAACAATGTATGTAGTGATCGGCTCTAAATTGGTGGTGTTTAGAAATTCAGTATGATCAAGTATATTTATTTCCCTGCTGTATTTATTAAACATTTAGGTTCTTTGGTTGGTTATGTTTAGAGTTCTGATTAAAAAATTTTGAATTTGTTATTAAACTTTAGATCTTCAACTTCGTTTTAATAGCCACCATGGTTCTAATATACTAATAGTTATTTTTCATGCTTCACTACATATTTTACGCGTATAAAACCATTTGTATAACTCACTTTTATAAACAACTCTTTGTTTTACACAAGTACATGCAAATTATATAAAATAGCACTTAATTAGCGATCTAGAAATTAGAAGTATACAGTAAACAATAATAAGAGTCTCCTAGACATCGTTTCTATTTTCAGAGGTAAGAAAATATTTCTAATAATCGAGATAAATTTATAACGTTATATCAAATTTTATAAACAAAATAAACATCGTGCAAAATTCTTAAATTAAATTTTGCGCAATAGTAGAGTTTATTAGACTATATGCAGTCTGCTAGTATTCAAGCATATAGATATTAGATACTCATAAATTATCCTTAACTCTCACAATTTCAGCGATTGCGTTGCAGTAACATGGTTACCATGCATTCTAAATAAGGCCCATCTAACGTCTATAAAAATGCCTTACTGTCAAATATTTACTACACACATGATCGATAGATATGATTTAAAAAATTCACACAGGAATCAAATATCACACAGAGATTTAGCCACAGCTAGTTTTTTCACTTAAAATTATTAAGAAAATGATTAAAGTTCAGATTCCTACTCATGAACTGTTGTACTTAAAGTACCATACTTTGTGATACATAATTTCGCAGTCTAATAAATCAATCAAATAAAAATATAATAATAATAATAATAATAATAATAATAAGCAGTCTTTATTCCTTTAAAAATATACATAGAGAGAAAAAAAAAACATATATTTAGTATAGGAATTTGCGTCAAGAAAACAAGTAAATATTGCAATAACTTATAATTAAAGAATTCTTCCAAATTGTATGGTTCCATTAATATCATGATATTATATTTTTTTTTTAAACTTTCAAACCTGTTCTCCATTTTGAGGTTAGACGGCAAACAATTATAAAATTTCATACACCTGTATTCGGGACTCTTTTCAGTAAAAGAATACTTATGTATAGGGTATATGAAATTTTGTTTATGTCGAGTATCGTGCTCATGCGACATTTTGTTTTTCGAAAATAAATGCTGTTGTTTCCAAATGAATGGCAAACTTTCGAGTATATATACTGCAGTTACTGTAAGTATACCATTCCTTGAAAATAATGTTCTGCATGAATCTGTTGTTTTCAGCCCTAATATCGCTCTAAGGGTACGCTTTTGAATAACAAATATTTTATTAAACTGTGTTGAGCTACCCCAATGAATTATCCCGTATCTAATATGGCTTTCGAAGTTTGTGTGGTATGTCATTTTGAAGATTTCAAAATCAACACTCCATTTTAAGGACCGGATCATAAAGCTTGATTTGCTTAACTTTTTCGACACGTGAGCTATATGTTCATTCTATTTTAATTTGTAATCCATATAGATTCCCAAAAATTTTGCTGAATTTGTTACTTTCAGTACACAGTCACCAAACTTCAAATTTGATGGTGTGGTAAGAGCTTCATTCTTTTTAAATAAAATACGGTTCGTCTTATTTTTGTTTATTCTTGAATTTTGGAGGCGTTTACTTCGTGGTACATTTTCAATTTTTAATAAAGAAAACACTTAACTTTTTTTTTTTAATTTTTTTTTTGTAATTGAAACTAGTCACGAGAAAATAAAATATAAGTGGTATAAAAAAGTTAAGTGTTTTCTTTATTTTTGTTTATAACGAGGCCATTATCGCTGAACCATTTAAATATTAATTGAAGCGCATCTGCTCCGTTTTGGCATAGGTTCGTCATGTCACTGCCTTTAATTACAATATTTGTGTCGTCCGCATAGTTAATAATTTTAATTTGGAATTGTTGTTGTATGTAAATAACTCATTAATATAAATATTAAATAACATTGGGCCCAAAATGCTCCATTTTCTTGTTTTATCTCGACTATTTGCTTCCTGCCGGTTAAATAAGATGTCAACCATTTATGTGCAACACTTCTCAACCCACATTGGTCCAGCTTTGATAGTAGGGCTTTATGATCGATGCAGTCGAAAGCCTTAGACAAATCGAGGAGCACACCGCATGTTAATTGATTTTCTTCTATTGTTGAATATATGAATTTTGTAAAATTGAATAAAGCTGTATTGCAGTTTTTATTGTTACTAAATCCATGTTGGTACTGAGGCAAAATATTATGTTTTTGTAAAAAATGTTTCATTTGTTTAATTACAACGTACTCGTATATTTTAGAGAAGGTGGATATGAGACTTATGGCTCTCTAATTGGATTCATCCTCAGGGTTCCCATTTTTAAATAATGGTATTACCTTGATTGATTTTAATTGCTGTGGAAATATTCCACTATGTAGCGATTCGTTTATTAAAAAACATAGATGTTCAATAATACAATCCATGAATTTTTTAATTATAAGCTGTGGTATCACATCGATCCCACTGCTTCTTTTCGTAGACATATTTTGAATAATATCTCTTAATTCGTCAATCGTTATGGGATGCAAAAACATACTACTATTAATTTTATTGATATTAATATTATTAGCTAAGTACATTGTTGTAATCTGATTGGTAGCTGCATTAATAAAATATTCGTTTATTTGATCTGGATCAATGGTCGTACCTATTTTAGACACTTGGTTTCTACGAGTAGTACCTGTTACTTCCTTAACAACAGACCATGATGCTTTACACTTATTTGGTGCACAAGTAATTTTATTGCTATAGTAGTTGATCCTATCAAATTTTAAATGACTATTATACTGTTGCTTATAATGTTTCAAAAGTGGCAAATACTCGGGTTGGTATTTTGATATTATGTCATAGGGGTGTATTAATCTTTTATATTCTTTTGTTTCATTTGAGATAGGAATTACTACTTTAGTTTTGTTTACTTTTATTAAACCCAATGGAAAACAGGTATTGAAATGCTTCATGAATACGTTCATAAATAAGTCAAATTGAGAATTTACATTTAGTTCTATTATAAATGCATGACCATTTCTCGGCATTATTTAGACTCATTTTAAACGCATTAATATTATGCTCCGAGAAGGAACGTGTTTTAGTGCCATTTCAGAGAATGTAATAATTTGCGCAAGATGGTCGAAAAACTGTGTGGATATTACTCTAGAAGTAATCTCATGTTGGTAATTAGTTATTACATTGTCTATACATGAGTTGCTACCATTAAATATGCGAGTATATCGATATTATAGTCCCCTGAGGTAAAGTAGCGGTTATTATTTGATATTAATATTGTAAACAATATTTCCAATTTTTCAAAGAAAGTATGAACATCACTGCTGGGAGATCTATAAATTGCGACAAGTGTTACTTTTTCATTATAAAAGTTTACATCAATTGCTGCGCATTCAAAAACATTTGTTATCGCTAATCGGTGAATATCTATTCGCTCCGAATAGTCCATGTTAGTATCACAATAAATTGCGACTCTGCCGTGTATTTGATTATCACGACAAAAAAATGATGACAATTTAGAATTTAGAAGTTTCAGAGTTTGTATTTGTTCAGTCTTCTGCCAGTGCTCGGATAAGCAGCGAATATTAATATTATTATGATTCAAAAACACTGATAGTGTAGTAGTAAACAATTTCCTATTGACTGAATGTTGAGGTTCATTAAATTGATTATATTTTCACTAATTTCTGCTTTGTTTCCTTTAGTTTTTGGATCCAGGGAAAAAAAGGGGTTGACGCGGATTCCTCGCGGCCACGTAACTGGGTCCTTCAGTCTTTCTAGATCGGCCGTTGGCACTCCAATTTCGAAAGAAGGATATTCCGATGGATTTCTTGATTCAATTTTTTCACATTTGATGTTATCAAATTGTTTATTAATTAATGAGGCTTTGATTTGGATGAAAACGAGTAGAATGTATAAAACCGAATTTTACAGCTGCAACTACCGTAGACTCATCGAATATGCCGTATATCGGTTTCGCCCATTGCCGTTTTGCTTCTTGTATGTTTCTTATTGTTGTTTGTGTTTCGGTCGTTGAACCAGCGCTGTTTTTGTTAGCATATTGTTGGCTGGGTCCGGGTTTCGTTTTTTGTCCAGATTGTGTTTTTGTTAATTTAATTTTTGGCACTCGTGGTTCCATCTTATTTACAATAGAAAAACTGGATGTATGACTGCCAATTTGATTGTAGAATCCTCTTCAACTCGTGCAACGTTTTTGGTTTTTGAGTTATTTTCTTTTAAGGTTACATGATCTTCTTGGAGATTATATACTAATTTGAACAATTCTGCTACTTTACCGTTAATGTCCTCATTTAATTCTGTATTACTGCTTGATTTTTTCGATGCATTTTCTGCTTTATGTTAAGGGAAGTTGATGATGCAGTCGTCGCAGATCCGCTTAAAATTCTTGATTTCTGGAATTGTTGTTGCGGTTCTTTTTATTCCACATGACACATACAGTTTTAAGTCACAGATAAAACAAGTAATACATTTTTCTGATTCACTAATGTTGATTTTACACACTTGACACTTGGCAGAATGTTTACTCGGCGCCATTTTTAAAATGTTAATCTGATCAAAAGCCTTAGAGAAGACGGTATATTGAGCGTCAATTTGATAACCGCTGTCTAAGGTACTCGAAATAAAGGGTCTTCCAATAGGGACTTCCGAACTTTGAGAGTTGATAGCAGCAATTCCGTTGAAGCTACATCTGTTGAATTTGCTGCCATTTATTCAGTTAATTTTGCCAAATCACCATGGGTAGATACACTGTTTAACAACACATACAAATCATAAAATTATTTTATTAAAATGTGTGTTTTTTTCAGGCAATGTTCCTCGTGCTTCATCCATTTTACGATGTTATCTCTCTACCGAGAGGACTATTCGCAGAGTAGTGGTTAAACTCCACTGGTACCGCTTCCGGTAAGTGTGCAGGAGAATCCAAGACAGTCGATTTCAATTGACTCAGGAGCTTCAGGTAAACGACGAGAATGACGTATTTTTGCTGAGTAGACCCTGGAGCAGTTGAATGGGTACATGAGATCCTAAAGAATTCAATGCATCCCGAAAAAGTAACTGTTTGGTATTGACCACCGTCAGTAGCGAGCGCTATAAGTCGTTGATTACCAACTTGTTTTAGACTGAATTGGATGATATGGATACCAAGGACATGTGGTTTCAAGAGGACGGCGCTACGTGCTGCAAGCCTTATTAGATATTCTGCAGGAGCAATTTAAGGCAATGGTCATGTCACGTATAAGAGAGAACTGGCCATTGAGATCGTGCAATTTGATCCCATTAGACTTTTTCTTGTGACATAGGTCTATGCAAATAAGTTATAAAGCCAACATAACCCTTGCCATCCGTCAATTTCAGCCTGATTTGTGCACCAGAGTCACGGGAAAATTGAAATCCGATGAAGTTGAGGCGAACATTTGAATGATGTTATATGCATACATAATTGCATCGATATGCCTTTCAAATGAATAAAAAATGTCGGTGATATCACACATACATAGAGAATGTGACCAAATTTCTGGTAGTCGATATTTCAGTAAAGAAGCCATGTTACTGAGGTATTATAAAATTCTTACAATTAGGTACTAAATAACTAATATCTAATTTCTTTCGCGGGATTGATTAGATTGCCACACCTCTATCCCATCTTGATCCATTCTTAAAACACGCACAATGTAGCTATCCTGCAACAAGTCGGAAAAATACCAATCTTCGGGGTGGACTCAAATAAATATTAAAACGATTTTGCGAGTAATAATATACAACGATTTAAAAAGTATGGAGGAATTTCGTACCAAGATAACAGTAACCTAACTGGAGATTTCTAAATTCATCATAATCAATTGATAATGTGTATTACTTTTTTTTCTTTATTTAAATTTATGAGTTTAAAGTTGATAAATTTGGGGTTACCATATGTTTTACCTTTCTTTATTGGCAAAAACTATATAAAGGCATTGTAAATTGGAGTTCCCCAATTATGACCGCCCTTATAACCTGAATGTATAAATTTTAGTATTTAAGCAAAAATATTTTATCTTCTGTACCATTCCTAGATAATGATGTAAAAATCGAAACTAGTCGGAATAAATCGTAAAAATTGTGAAACGAACCAAGTGCCTTTCTATAAACAACCCTTACTATTGTAAATTAGATTAGATTAGAGGGTACAGCCTTACAGAACTACGATCTGGTTAGATCTTTTGTATTTATGCCCTACTACTAGAACTACTACTACTCTTGTGAAGATGATACTTTACTTATCTCCCTTCTAGTGCCTCATTAATCAGTTTAATAAAACTTTTATATAGCTTTTGACCTAATGTGTTCATCCAGTGCTCTTATCTAATCATGGTACTCGCAGCTCCTTCCCTGGAAAGTATATCGACATGTTCGTTACCTGTTATAGTTGCGTGGCTCACATTAAAGTGAGATTATTACCCTTGACACATTGATTAAGAGCTTTTTTACAGTTTCAAGTAGTTTATAATTGAAGCTATACGCTTTAAGGTTATTAAGAGCAGTCCGGCTGTCTGAGATCAGACGGGTTTTGTAGCTCATTTTCGTGCAAACCTGAACTATTTTTTCAGCCTATAAGACTGATGGGCCCTATCCGAGAGAAACACTAATTCTATTCTATTCCGGAGCCCGCTTACAATTTTAATGCATCTGTATACCAGATTACAGAGTTATGCTTTACTTTTATTCGGTTCAGGCTGTCAATCATCACTTCAAAGCTTTATACAAAATAAAATATGGTCGGACGGTGTTTGTATATCCTGCACCATGACAATCCAGTGTCATCGCACTCATAACTGATTTGTTCGTGAAGGAGAAGTAGGTCTAGTAAAGCTTCCATTGCTACAGAAGGGTTAGTATGCATAGCCCCCGTTATACCAAGACAGGTCATTCTCTGAAGGGTTTGAAGATTTTTTTGTGCCTACTAGTAAGATATATGTAATAATGGGTCTTATTACCATAATTTAAGCATATGTATCATTTTATGTTTCAATCCCCATGATCTGCCATAGAGCCTGCGGAATATCTATAGTACAGATGTAGCTTTGCAGGCCGTATGGAGGTCATCCACCAGGAACCACCATAGCAGAGCGATAGAACCCCGCCTTGAGGGAACCCTTTAGCTGAGATTGCCGTTTCTTATTCAGTTTCTAAACCTGCAGTGATCCTGCGGTTTTCTATTACGGGCCTTGATCTATTTTATTGAGGGTATGATCCCTTTTTTTCTACGGTTTTGAAGTTTGTACTGTCAAACGTACCTTCAATGTTCAGGAAAACACCTTATACAATATTTATAAAGGCACTGTAAAAACGGTTATAGAAGATTGTAGATGCGAAATAATTGTTAGTCTTACTATAGTCTGCTATCATATCTGTAATCCTCCATACACATCTAGTGAGGGTATTCTATACAGGTGTTATTAAAGAATAGCTTACATGATATAAACTAACATGGATTTTTAAAACCGAAGTTTATCAATTGATAGTATTATCTTCTACCATAACAAATGCACCTTTCACTAGAATATTAGACGGCAATCGTTTTGAGAAAAAATTTACAATTATAAGTATATAATTTACAATTTACACTAAGATTTTCTATTTAGTCTTAACTTTTAAGAGGAGTACTTCTTCGTGTTAAGTTTGCAATTTACTTTTTCACAACAACGAAAAAATATATGTTTTGCAGTGAAAATATAATTTAGCAGTTATAATTAATATAATAAATAGAATATATTTTACCATATAAATAATATAAATTTATATTTTAATATTATATGTATAAAGAATGACAAATCTAATATTATCTGGAATAAAAAAATGTTTTATCCTCCAATAACTTTTTTGTTACTTTTCCTCAATTTTTTATAACTTTTAAAAAAATTACAAATATTAACTAGTTTAAAATCAGCATGTAACAAAATACAAACTGGAGTTAATAATGGGAAGTCCGGAAATTAATATTTTAACTTTAATTATTGAGGATTGACGTTTCATCAAGAACAAAGTATCTACCGATTATTTTTTATTTTTATATTTTATATAATTATTACATTTTTTCTATTCATTTATAATTTTTAAATCAGAAATATTTCATTTAAAAAACTAGGATTGAAGTAAATACAGTTTCTATAGTACCTAATTTATTTTAAAAAAAACTTACGTCTTAAGTGTGTAATACAGTTTTATTCGAACTTTAATAACATAACAATTTTACTAACTAACTTGTAATATAAAAATGCAGCTACCAAAGGTGATTTAAATATTTAATAATATTAATTAAAGCTAAATCTATAATGAATTTCATTAAATATTTAAATCACCTCTGGCTAATTTGTGGCGTTCATTAATTAATGGAACCTTTATTGTAATATCTTGAATAATTTTCATTCCTGGTGATTATATTAGTGATCCATTCTATACTATCTAATTCATATCTTAGAATTGAAAACCGATTTTGCTTAAAGATAGTAACAGCACCCGGTAACAAAAATCTTTAACCTTTTTATCAAATTCAAAAATATTTACGTTAAAATTTTACGTTAAAGTGGCATTCTTAAATTTAATTTATAATTCGAAAACTTAAATTAATATAAAGAAGAGATTTAATTTAAAAAAATTTACATTGATCAGTCTGGTAGAAATGTTTAAACACGGCTTAAAGAACAATGTTTTCGCTTAAAGCACACACATTCTACCTACATTCGCAAATCATTCATTAGAGAATAATCATATTTTCGGCGAGAATGTACTTTCAGTAATCCACTTTACTGATAAAGGTCCTAAAATGGAATATCTTAAAGCACTTGAAATTCATAAGGCAAAAATTAATCCTGTTTTTTCCATCCTTAATGATCAGACCGATTTAATGTATTTCCCTATTTTTAAGACTATATGAACAACATTTGATAAAACTGTATTTATTAATAATTTTAAATAAATATCAGCAAATTGTTATGTACATATCTCCTTCAAAATGACCAAAGATCGAAACTAATTGGAGACTTTCTTGAATTAAATCTATTAATTAAAATCATTGCTCTTAATTTACTGTTGTTATTTAATTTAAAACCACGTGTTTTATTTAATATAGGTGTTTCAAAAATTAAGTAAGAAATCAACCATATTTTCAAAATATTGATTGTGAATATATATTTCTTTTGTGAAAAAATTCAAGCCTGTTAAATCCCCTGCTCAGTTTCCAATCCAAATGCTAATATTTGTAATATATGTAGAATTACATGAGGATTTTCCGCCGAACGGTAAACAGAGATATTCCGATTTACTCGCGCATTCATGTGAAATTTTGCCTCGTTGGTTTACAAAATGCGGTGTGGCAAGTTATTAGCATTTTGTTCGTGCGCTAATATGTACAAGCCTCTTATGCCATAGTAATGTTTTTCGGCCAATAACTCTTTCAGCGGATGATGCATAAATTACCACCTTGTTTAAATATCACTGCAATGATACGAAGTATTTAACTGTAAAATGAACTTCATGTATCAATATTAGTAGGTTAATTTGATTACACACTGAAATGGGAGAAACGAGTTTGGCAATATTTGGGCTGTAAATAAATGTAATCGATTTATATTTATAATTATAAACCTTGATTGTGAATTGAAGTAATTAATAAAATATTATATAGCAAATATATATACAACTGATGTAATTATTTGAAATTGCCTGATAAATATTAATTTGTTTGTGCGATTTTAATAAAAAAATTATCTGCAATTAAAGCATATTATTATTATAACTTGAAAATGAAAGTGTTTTTGCTATTTGAATAACACCTCAATTTGCCGATTTTCTAAAGCCAATTATTATTAAAACTTACTGCACTGTCTGGGTTTCGTCAGTTTTTCTCAGATGATGATGGATGATGTGTGTGATGTGTTCAAATATTGTTAGTGAAAGAGTTTTGAATTTTGTGTAATGATCTTGATCCTAACTATTATCACATATGACGTTCAATGACATGAGATCTAAAGTAAAATCATATAGAAGTTTCTTAAAAGTATTATGAAAAGGAATGAAATGATGGAGGGTTTTAGAAGTTTTAGAGGAAAGACAGTTCGTTAATATAGATATTATGGATAGTAGGATTAAAAGTGTTAGAGAAAAGGGCATATTCATTGTGTAGTAAAAAGCGGCAAATATAATTTTGTAAATGATAATGGCTGTTTTTATATATATTCCGTTTTTTCCAAATTAAGTTTTGTTAATAACTGTGTATTTTCTGAATTTCAGTTTTAGATCTATGGTGATGCCCAGATTTATGGAAGTAAAAGAAGGACCAGGAATTTAGAAAATGATTACCTTAATTCTTTACTATGTTACAGTGAAAATTAAAAGCTACAATTTATCAGAATTGATTTCCCTATTGAGAACATTAACTAAAGAATTATTGTTAGGATGATAGAGCATTAGGAGCTATAAGGATTAATTTATATTCACCATTTGGCAAACTCGTGTTGAAGGGATTCAATAAATTGCTGAAGGAATTTTAATGTTTCAGATACTGTAGAGGCTTGGGAAATTAAGGCCGCATTATCTGCAATTTGTAGGAGATATTTTAAGGGATTAAAATAAAGATGATCAGGATTGTAGATGTCGAAACCGAAAATGTGATGTGTTTCTTGAGGTAGAACTTGTTCAGGGGTAACAGAAGGGAAGACAGATTTATTTATTTTAAGTTTTAGGGAACTGTTCAAATATTCACTTTCCTTTAAGGTGTGTAATTTCGGGTATATGTGGGAGTGGAATATATTAGAAGGAAACTGAACTGGTAATTTGGGATGCGGTTAGAAATAAAGGACACTAGTTTTTTTTTCTGCAAGTATTGATCCAAATCGGAGTCCTATATTTAGTAATTCGTTTTTTGATGACTAAATTCAATTTATAAAATGTTTGTCGAGGTTTAGAATTGTCCTCAGTTGAATGTCTCTGATTTGTTTATTATATTATATAAATAGATCGACAGAGTGTATAAGCTTTTAAATATTCTGGTAATAAAGAAGTATGTCGTGGTGGTTCGACAACCATTTTTAATCAAAGTGCGAGGAATTAGGATTTTATATATTAACTGATATGTATAATAGCATTATTACACAATCTAATTAATTATTTTAAATATATAATAGCTTAAAACGTTGTTTTATTTCTTAGAGTGTTCTATCTATTCTCCCTTTGTAGCTCTATTTAACACATAGACAAGCATCAGTAAATGTTTCCTGATTATATTTTTGTTACTCTGTTGATATCTTGATTTCTCTCAAGATTTTAAACATTTAAAAAAATCTAATGAAATAGTTTATATCATATTTATAGATGTTAACTATATTAAGTTAGGATTGATTTAAATTATCTGAATCTCATTTTACTATGTCCTTCAGATATTACTCTAGTTGATTCTGATAGAGAGATTATGAAGGTTCTGTGTATAGAATGAACTACAGCTAAGTTGTTGGGCAGTTGATGACAGAGGAGGTTTCCTAAATAATTCAAATTCTACTGTGAATTTAATTTTTGGGTAAGTTTATTAATTAACTTTAAAAATAAGATAAAGTTTTTGTGGTTTTTGTGAAATATAAACTATTTTAGTTTATTTATTTCTTTTTTATTTACCGTAAAAATATCTGCTAACAAGATACTCGGAAGGGATAACATTGCTAATACATTATTTTGTTGAAAATATTTATTATCTACTTGCAAGTAATTTTGATTAAAGAAAAGTTCGAGTACGTTGAATAATTCTGATTTTACAATTGGATAAATGTTGGAATTGCCTAAAAGAGCTTGTCATTTGAAGGTATACTTTAGGTTTTTTTTACTAGTTCATAGAGACGGGATGCTAAAGAATTTCTGTATGAAAATGGTATTATCATTGTACAGAAGACTTTTATTTGATTTTAAAAAATTCATTTTGGATCTCCATTTAAAAATTAATTTAGAATTTTTGGATTCTCGGCTGTTATCAAAAACATTGTTTTCTTTACTAAATGTAGTATTTCAAAGATGAATTTTGAATTCAAAGAATGTGGTTTCTTATTATTAATGAAATTTGATCATTTCTTTCTGTAAATGTATTTTTTATTAATGGTCTTGCTAATATTTTCTTTAACAAAATCATCTAATATATCAAATTCTAACGGATGAAGTTGAAATTGAAGCTCTTATTATTTATACAAAATAATAAGAGCTTCAATTTTATATTCTGGCGAGTTTCTATCTTGCTGACAATTAAACAGTAACAAACTTTTAATACCAGTTTGCTTCCCAGAACCAACAACATATACAACAAATAAGTTGCTACGAATTATTCTATATCTCTCAAAAGTACGAGGGCCATCTGGAAATTAGTATATATTAACATAGTTAAAGATAATAATAATAATAATAAATTGTCTTTATTTAATTAAAGAAGAAAATACAAGGTATACAAATACAAAATACAGGCGAAGTTCAGTGATAATTCAAAAAAAACTATTTCTGTTCTTCCACTTAACCTGTGTGATAAAAAAATAATACATATTCTAGAAGAGTGCTTACTTAATAATGAATACAAAAAATGAAAATGAAAAATATTAATTGTTTTTAAAACTATTTCTTATGTTAAAAATAAACAAAATAAAACTAAATAATAATTAACTAATATAGGATGTTATAGGGAAAACTTATGATTCAAGAAATATTTTTTTATTGCTTTTTTGAAACTATTGTTGTGAGATTTTATAAATGCTAAATAAAAATGATCGTTGAAAAAGTGAAATTCTATGTTTAGGTGGAGAAATCCTACCTCTAAATCTCACATTAATGTTATGAACGTCAGATCGAAATACGATCCTGTCATAAAGATAGGGAGAATTGTGCGTTTGAATAATTTTATTATACAAGGTACAACAGTGCAGGTTTCGTCGTTCAGACAATTTATATCACGCAATTTTCCTGAAAGATGACCATACTTTCGTATACCAAAAACGAGCCTTAAACAAGCATTTTGAACCTTTTCTATGCGTATTTTAGTATTATAGTCCAAGCAAGCATTGTAAACAACATCAGCAAAATTAAAATGACTAAAACCAACATATCGCATAAAAATCTGTTTATTTGCCTAGATAGAGATCTTCTATTAGAATAAATCATCTTAAAATTAATATATGCTCGTGAAATACACTTATTAATGTGAAGCTTAAAACGCAAACTAGTGTCCATTGTAAGACCAAGACTTCTTGCTGAAATAACAAATTGTAAATTATCATTACCTATCTTGATTTTTAAAAGAGTTATGCTAGAGATGTTAAACTGTTCGACAGCTATGCTTTTTGGACCTAACAGTTTAACATCTCTAGCATAACTCTTTTAAAAATCAAGATAGGTGATGATAATTTACAATTTGTTATTTCAGCAAGAAATCTTGGTCTTACAATGGACACTAGTTAAATCTTAATGAAGATTTAGT
This sequence comes from Ontholestes murinus, assembly GCA_963969525.1. Lineage (NCBI taxonomy): Eukaryota > Metazoa > Arthropoda > Insecta > Coleoptera > Staphylinidae > Ontholestes > Ontholestes murinus. Next base: position 46,465,906 of record OZ018392.1, on the reverse strand, counting down.
TGATGTTTCAACCAGTTTTGTTAAATCAAAATTGATGAGGTCATTAGCTAACTCTATATCTTCAAGTCTGAATGAATATAACAACTGTGTATCATATACATAAATATTTGGTGAGCAGTAATTTAACACATCGGTTAGGAAAGAAGTGTAAATGCAAAATAGAATTAGTCCTAAAATAGAACCTTGGGGAACACCCAACACTTAATGAACTTGATTTATCATTGTCAATTTTTACGATTTAAGACCTTGCCGTTAAAAAGCTCGTAATTAAGGATATTGCATCCCTTTGAAAACCCATATAATGGAATTTTGCAATTAATATGGTTTATAGTGTCGAGCGCCTTACTGTAGTCAAGTAAAATAACTGATGTTAATAAGCCTCTATCAGTAGCTGTGATGATATCGTCGGTTACATTGAGCAATGCAGCGCAACAACTAAAATTCGGTCTAAAACCCGACTGCTCTTTAGGGAGAAGGCGATTAACGTCAAGAAACTCCATTATTTGTGTTTTCATAACCCGTTCCAAAATTTTCGAGATTGTTGGCAATATACAAATTGGCCTGAGGTCTTTAAACTCTTTAGGATTCTTTGTCTTGAGGATGGGTGTTATTAAACCAATCTTCCATATATTTAGAAAAATTGACTGTTCCAGAAAACAATTTATAATATGAGTAATATAAGGAACGATGAAGGGACAACAAAGTTTAATAATAGAAATAGATATATTATCAGAGTCTACGGAATTCGATTTAATTTGAAATAACATTTGAACAATGTCGTCGTTAGTAATTAATTTAAATGTTAATTCATCAGTTACTGGGGGGCAAATAGTATCATTATAGAATGTGATCATGTCATAATTTTATTTACTTTCAATAGAATTTATCAAGGAATTATTATTTCCGTTCACATCTTTTAGAAAGTCAGGAATGCAGTTCGATCTTGTCCTGTCATTTTTCATAACAAATTCAAAATAAGCTTTTTTTCCTTTAGAAACAGCCGAATTTACAGCATTTCTTAATGAAATTTTTGAAATGTATATAGCTGTTATTACGTAAATTTATTATTTCCTTAATAGTTCGAGTTAACCAAGGAGCTCTTTTTTTGGTGATTCTAGATGTTGTTAATGGAGCATGTAAGTCAAATACGTATATTAAACAGCTATTAAGATATTTTATTTTGTCTTCAATATTATTCAAATAAAGTATATCATCAATATACAAACGTTCTAGATCAGCCTGAAAATTATTTATATCAAAGTTCACAAAGTTGCGATAAGTTTTAAATATTGACTTACGAAAAAGAGATAGAGAGAGAGTTTACAATACACTAAATCGTGATCAGCGACGTCATGCATCTTGATAACATCTGATTCTATTTGATATAATGATTATATCTATTAATGAGATGGAATGAGAAGTGACACAAGTAGGTTATTCAATAACTTGGATTGGACAAAATCAACAAAAGTAGCCGTATCTTTGGAGTTAAGATTCAGGAAATTTATATTAAAATCCCTCATATAAATAAACTCACCACATTGTGGTATAATTTCGATGAAGGTATCTTTCAACGTATCAACAAATTTACGAATATTAGTGTTCGGTGGCCTGTAAATCACACCAATGCAAAATGATTCAATATTGAATTTATATTTTATCCATAATTATTATTCGTAGGTTGTGTTATTACATTTTCTAATTGTATGTTGTCCCGAATATATAGGCCGACGCCACGACCGCGTCCAAATTCCCTATCTTTACGCAAAAAAGTATATCCGTCAAGATTAAAAGTGAAAATAATAATAAGTTGAATTAAGACATGTCTCTGTTACAGCAATGAAATCAAAATTAAGTGTGCAAATGTGAGTTTCAACATTTATAAAATTACTATTAATAGAGCGAACATTAATATGACATAATCCTATATTCTTATTCATCTAGAAAAAACTCAAACTTATATTTTTATGTGTAAAAAATGTGCAGATGCCGCAGAAATTACAAAAATTTAGAAAACTCTCCAATATGAGTGTTTGCATGCATGAATAAAAAAAAAATTAATACTGCTATAAATAAATAAATTATATAAGTTGCATGCATGCTAATTAATATGAACAATTATATTATTGTTTGAAATGAAAATTTTGCCATCCCACGACCAAGCCTTGTTATTTCCTAGTTTTTCTCGAGCAAGTTTTAACAATCTGTATCTTGAAGGTGTTAGATCATTAGTGATTATTATACCGGATTGTTTAAGCCGATGTCTGCTTGTTAAAACCATTTTAGCAGAATCGAGAGAAGAAATATTGGCGATAACAGGACGGATCTTCGGGCATTTTTTACCTACTCGATAGTTGTGTTGTATGTTGATATTTTCCGTAATATTCAATTTATTGGTGAAAAGATCACGGACTGTATTATTTAAAGTTTCATTAGCTACTTCCGGTAGGCCTATAATTCGAATATTATTATTTCAATTAATTTGCTCAATCTGGTCAATACGTTTTCTGAGCTCTTTATTTTCAACTTCCAACTGCTCTAAATGTGAATTAACATGTTAACGCCGGCGGGTACCACCGGTGGTACACGAGTTTTTACGCTTTTGGTACGCCACTGATTACTTGCATGGTGACAATAAATAATTTTATCGCCAACCGTCAGTAAAACCATGCATTTAGTGATTTCCGGAAGTAAACAAACACTTTATTTAACTGTAAAATAATAGTTATTTAAGGTACAAGTGTAAAAAGTGATGCTTTATTGCACGAACTGGCGTTTAAAACACGAGCGAGGAACGAGCGAGTTTTTTTAAGCCAGGAGTGCAATAAAGAAACTTTTTACACGTGTGCCTTACAAAATTTTATCTTCGATCGTAAAGGATTTCAAAGAATATATTCATATGAGCAATATTTTAATGTCATTTCAATAATTCAATTAATGAAAACATATTTTACCCGCAGTGCACTAATGAAAGCGTTACTTAGCAACCAGTAAACAAGTTGCACAAATGTCGGCCGCCATTATTATTTATGGAAATAATGTTCGCTTTATTGTAATCGCTTCGACTCGCATTAAATGAAATCTTCAGAGTTCTTAAATCTGTCATTTCGTTTGTATTATATATTTTATTTATAGTTTATTAGTTATTTGTATCAATTAATAAAAAATTAAGTTTTTCGTCGAAATATATTCATCTGTCAAATTCGATATTTCTGTGCAATAAAAACAGTTTGACATTACCGTGCAATAAAAACGTAAAAAAGCACTAGTGCTTTAAAAAGCCACTTTTATAATGAAAAATGATGCAAAAAGCGTCTACTTTCTGTACGATCGTAGATAAAGTATTTTACCTGCCGCAAATGTTTATCGACATAGCCATGACTATATGACATTGACAGAAATCGTGCGTCTCGCTGACTCAGCTCCAACAGTGAAAATTTAATCGAGAATTATTTATTAAAAAATAATGGAAGAAAACAAAAAGGAAGATTTTTACCAAGTGCACCGGATGAAATCTACTTGATGATGAAGGTAATTTATGCAAACTTTTCAAAACAAATTTGATATGTATGTTTACGTTTTACATATGGAAATGTGACAAGTTTGATATGTTAATATTTTTAAATTATAAATGTTTACGGTTGGCGATAAAAGTTTGTATGCACCACGTCAGTAAAGTGTCTTTATTGACCTCGTCTGTTACTCGCCTCGTTCGCTTCGCTCACTCGGCTCATAATCTCAGACTCGTTCAATAGAGTATCACTTTACTGACTAGGTACATAATAGTTATTTATGTACCTAGTCAGTAAAGTGATACTTTATTGAACGAGTCTGAGATTATGAGCCGAGTGAGCGAAGCGAACGAGGCGAGTAACAGACGAGTTCAATAAAGACACTTTACTGACGTGGTGCATACAAACTTTTATCGCCAACCGTAAACATTTATAATTTAAAAATATTAACATATCAAACTTGTCACATTTCCACATGTAAAACGTAAACATACATATCAAATTTGTTTTGAAAAGTTTGCATAAATTACCTTCATCATCAAGTAGATTTCATCCGGTGCACTTGGTAAAAATCTTCCTTTTTGTTTTCTTCCACAATTTTTAGTAAATAATTCTCGATTAAATTTTCACTGTTGGAGCTGAGTCAGCGAGACGCATGATTTCTGTCAATGTCATGTAGTCATGGCTATGTCGATAAACATTTGCGGCAGGTAAAATACTTTATTGTACTGTTTAGCGGCAGGTAAAGTACTTTACCTGCCGCAAATTTTACAGTTAAATAAAGTGTTTGTTTACTTCCGGAAATCACTATGGTAATGCATGGTTTTACTGACGGTTGGCGATAAATAACTATTATCGCGCATCTAGGACTTCAGTCACTTCCATAGCAACCATAACAACCATAGGCGTGCAAGCCAAATTTTGTCATTTTAATTGAATAATTGTAGGGTACAAAAACGCCGGCGTCAACGTGTTAAATTTGTTGTAGAGTTTGACATTGGCCTTAGCGATAATTTTTTCCAATAGGCTCGTTAAAAATGTCTCATCGTTAAAAATTTCCATTACGGCCTCTTTAATTGTTGCTTTTAGGTCCGCTTTTTGTTCACGAGCCACCGGCATCGTGAAAGTATGTAAAATATTAATAAAGAGTACTTACAGGACACCTCCGTATGCTTATTATATCTTAAGTTTGAGTATAGCACAGAAAACAACTTATTAAAGGCGGAGCTCACAAAAATACGTCTGTTCGCACTCGCACATTGAATTGCGAAATTTAATTATTTGTCGTTACAAAATTTGTCGTAACCTATGACACGTGTTTGTATCTCAGCTTCACTTTCCTCCGCCACCAGTGTATTGAGATACATAATTATTCTTTTCTGCTAAAAAGTCCCTAAGTTTTGTAAATAGATGGTAATCTAAAGGAGCTATATAATGGACTAGGTAGGATGGATGGTTGAAAAAAGTCCTTAATGACTGAAGGTCATCCCGAACGCTTGTTATCATATAAAAGAATATTGCAAGGACTTAAATATCTTGCTTGCTTTGAGAAATCAGCACAGCACAGTCAATACCAGCGAAACGTTACTTTATACACAGGGAGCTGAAATACAACTGAATATGTTAGCACACATCACCAGCGCTCCGCACAGTGTAAACAGGTACTACTTTCTTACTATCCCGTATATAAAAATGGTGATGTGGCCATCATAGTACTTTCCCTATATTTTTCTCAAAAACTATGAGGTTTAAGGAAAAATGTTATTCTTAATAATATGGGCATTTTTGAATTCTCTACAATTATTTGTTATATAAATTTTATGTAACTCCAACAGTTTATTAGAAATTGACAAAAAATGTCAAAATTTTTAATTTTTATTTTTTTTCTCAAAAGTTAAGAATTTTATGAAAAAAATGTTCAAATAAAACTTGTTCAGTCTATAATCCCCTTCAACTTTTGTTTGAACCGTTTTTTAAAATTTTACATATTTAGAAAAATATTACCAAAAAACAAAAAAACGCCTCGAGTAATCATCCACTTCCGGTCTATGAATGTTCACCAAAAGCTTTTCAGTTCCAGTTTTTAATGATAAAACCTTAAGTTTAAAGTTTCATCTCAATACGATGTTCCGTTTTTGAGATACAGCGCCCACCGACAGACAGACACACAGACACACAGACACACAGACACACAGACACACAAATTTTTTTTCCAGAAATTAGTGCAATGGACTCAGGGGGCCCCAAAACGGATATTTCCGCAAAAAAAAATTTTCAAAAAAAATCACGAAAACAATACTCCCCCTATATACTACGTGTATAGTAAAAGTAAAAATGTAGTAAATACATACATTTCCATAAAACTTAGCATATTTTTAGTTAATTTAACATCACGACTAGTTCAGCATTTTAATGGTCATCCTCATCAATTTTACAATATATATTAATGTCTAAAATTTATTCATTTAATTTTTGCAAAATTAATTTATTTATTATCTTGAATCTCTTATCTTATGCAGCAAATACTCCGTATACATTTTTTATTATCTCATTCCCCTAACGACCGTTTTATTAAGCAATAAACTACGGTTCTATTACTACACCTGTCAAAATACTTCTTGGTAGCACCCTAATTAACCACCCTCGCAACAATTAAGGCCCAATCTGGCCTCCCCGCTACATTATTGAGGACATTAGTCGGAGGCAATTATTGTGTGTGGTCGCAGGTGCTGTCCTTGTACAAATACGTCTACCCCCGTTTCGGAGGAGTTTTAAAAAAATTACAACAAAGATCGATTCGCAATTACGTGAACGAACCCCCTAACGAGGGCAATTAACGCTCGGCATTTACACACAATTATTTCTCGATTACTTAATGATTCAGATCCGAATGTATCGGGGCCGCAGTTAATTAAAACTCGTTCGTGTTTGTTATTATTATTTCTTCAATCAACAGGAATTCTGTTGTTTAATTATGTTACAAAAACTTCAATCAGATAGAAACGTTTATCAAAGATATGCTTACATCCCTATTTAAATACCACAAATACAATGACAAATAAAAAATTACTGGAAGTAAATGAGGGAAAAATCTATTAATAGGGAGAAGATAAATCTAATGATAATTGGTGTTGAAAGGAAAGATAGAAGAGGCCAAAAATAGAAGAGAATGAACAGATAAATAATATATCAAGTAAAAACAAAATAAAAAAAAAAACAAAGAGATATATAAAAAAGGGAAAATAAAATTAAAAGTGGAAAGAGAAAAAGGTATAAATATATAGGAAAAAACTCAATGAAAGAGATTAAAATTCCTATACATATTAACAAATATAACGATTAGTTAATAGGATTTTTTTATATTTATTAGAACTAGTCATTATGAGTTTTTTTTAACTGCGAAATTTATAACAAATTTATCATTAGGATAATTCTACAAAATTAACTAATAATAATAGAACATTTCTACCATAAGTTTCCTTTAGTATTTTTAAATTATCGTGAAATTCATTTAAAATTATCGAATGTTTATTTTTATGTAAATATAAAAATATTTCTTAGTTATATAAAATTGCATTATTATTATTATATATTTATATAGGCTTTAATTGTAACAGCATTCCTTTTAATATAACATAAATTATTAATGACGAGCATAAATTAATTTTTCTTATTTTACAACTGTACACCTTTTTGTAGATCTAGCAATAACATCAAATTTTTGGGCAGAAAAAAAATTCACTCTGAACCTATCCAATAAATATACAATTTCATTAGAGCAAATTCGATTTGTACAAGGTGAAAACACTTTCGGTAAACTTTACAAACTACGTTAGCGACGCCAATTAACTTTTTTCACAGGAAAACACTTTCCCCGGTTTCAGGCGCCGGTGCGCGCGGGCTGAAAGTGAAAAATCTGGGGTCAAGTCCGTTTTTCAGGCCGTGCTGTCTACGGCTTAATTACACCCTCTCGTGGACCGACTTGTTGAAACGCTCATTTCGTCGTGCCCTTCGGCCCTTTTTGCATGTTCCTGAATTATTTCTTTTTTCCTCGCAGGAAAATTACGTGGACTGCGACATTGTGCGAATTAACATTGCAATGGTGGATACACTCGTTGTTACCGTTAGCAAGGCCACGGAGAAATTAAATTTTCAATACTGCTGTAAAGACAACGAGAAAAGTTTTGTAATGGCAAAAGAAATTGTTACTTATATTGCAATTTAATTAAATTCACATATATAACAATAAGTTTTCCAAAACTAAATATAGTAATTATATTAATAACAATTAATAGTACTAAATGAAAAGTTTAGCAATGCCAAAACGACTAATTATCTTTATATTTTAGCACTATAAACTTGTTCTAGAATTGTCATATATGAATTATTTGTAATGTTAGAGTAATCGTCCATAACCAGTCGCATTGTGTCGATTGATTTTTTATGATTATTCATTATTTCTTACACTTAAGATAATTATTTTATGCAGCCTTCTGGCTCAAGAAAATGGTTTGAATTTAGATGTATACTGAGTATTATAACAAAAATCTCTCAAAAAATGTTAAAATGAATCAACCCCTCTTATTAACCTAAATATTGTATTGCAATTTTATTTCACAATGATATAGCTACGTAATGTATGGCATTGCTTTACTAACGAGCATTAATACAGTGAAACACGTGTCTGAAGATTGACATTACGTAATAACTTCTCAATCAGATTAAATAAATAAATAGTGAAACAAACCAAGCGTAAATTGTGTTATTTCTATATTACAAAATTTTCACCACGTGCTACAGGAGAAACTAATTCAAGACATTCTGTGTAGTGTTTAAAAAACCACAAGAGAATAAAAACGTTATTTTGTTCTGATTGAAATTTAAATAATATGTCCGGTGCTGTTATTAATGTAAAATAATGTTAAAGGAGTTGTTTTAACTATAAACTGTTTTTTCTTACATAATTTATAAGATAATAGTGTAGTAATTCTTGGAGAAATTAATTTTTCTCGGTAATATTTTTAATTTCCAACCTACTTATCACAAGTAAATATAATTATAATATATATTTTCTATATATTATCTATGTATTGAACTTTTCAGTTAAAAATCTACGAGTATCTAAAATATTTTCCTAATTTGATACTTATCTTGTAATTTCTAAACCAAAAACTTTTTCCCAACAATACATTTCTTTTTTTTCACACAGGCTATGTAAAAAACTTTTCCACATTTTAATGTACGCCATCATAAATTAATTCTCAACGTGAAGGAGAGTTTACAAATGGCAACAGACAGTGATGGATCATCCGGGAGGTGAGAGAGAAAGCCAAAATCCGGGGGTGCAGCATTTGTCATTTTTTTCATTCGGACTGGTCAGGAATAATTCCTCTGGCAATATAACAACTTTATAAATAGTTTAATCTCGGATCACAAAGCGCGCACACCGTAACAGTCATAAATCTCTACTCCCATTCTCGTGCAAGGAAGGAAAACGCACATTCGGGGATTAAGTGCCGGGGATGATACATAAAACTTGATGTTGCAGAATATACATTACTTTATCAATTAGATGCCTGCTTGATTAATTTTATTCTAAAAAAAATATGCGTCAGTCGAATATTTATAACGAAAGGTTCGGGAATATACTGGAAAATATTTGTGTTAATTTAAAAACAAATATTTTGTCCTTTTCTAGTATATACAAAAAAGTCCTGAAACAACAAATAAATCCAGATGTTTGAGAAGTGTATTCCTTTTCATTTCGCTCAATGCTAATATTATTATGAGAATAAAAACGTAATTTACATTCAATATGGAATGCTCTCAGTAACGATATTCCTGTTGTGAAAAATAATACTGCCATGGATAACTTCTCGTGTAGATTTCAGAAATCATATATACTGTATATGTTTCTTTCGAACATTTTATTAAAAAAATATGTTAGAAATGAAATCATAAGTAATATTGTCACGTATGGATATCCGGTCCGAGTCAAATTCCATTTTATGGAATTTTACCTGGTGCGGAGTCTAGACGCAGATATGCATTCCCACGGGAATCGACGTTAGCAACATCGGCGTTGTTTGCAGGTACACCAATAAGCGGTCGACAATTAGTAAATTATAAATCATCTGTAATGTTAACTAAGCATTTGTTGACATAGAAGCCGTTTATTGGCGGATCGAAAAATAAGCAACGGGGATGACCCGATCAGGCGATTAGCCAAGAGGCAGTAGCGTTTAGATTTTTAAGTAGTACAGTAGTTTTTGAGATATTGAAGTAGTACGGTAGAGTTTAGATTTTTAAGTAGTGCAGTGATGTTTTTCCACTAGCAAGCGAGATATGGGATTTACAAACTATGCTGAACACGAAATTCAAGTGAAAGACGGAGCTACACCTATTAAGGGTAAACCCTATCGGACATCACCACGGGAGAGAGAAATAATATCACAACAAGTGGATGAAATGCTACAGCTCGGCGTCATTCGGTCCAGTAGGTCATCTTGGGCATCGCCGGTGGTGTTGGTAAAGAAAAAAAACAACGACTGGAGATTTTGTGTAGATTACAGGAAGTTAAACGAGGTAACCATAAAAAATAATTATCCCCTGCCCCTGATAGATGACATCCTGAACGCTATGGGTAAGAGTAAGTATTTAACTTCGTTAGATTTGTCGAGTGGCTATTGGCAAGTCGGAGTTAATGGAAATCACAAATATCTTACTGCGTTTGTGACTCAAGGAGGATTATACGAATTTAACTTAATGCCGTTTGGGCTGTGTATCGCACCTGCAACATTTCAAAATATGGCAGATGTGATTTTCGCTGGCCTTAAATGGAACGAACTTGTTGTATATTTGGATGATATTGTTATTTTCAGTGACACTTTTGAAGAACATCTTACTCGTCTACGCCATGCATTTGAGAGAATCCAGGAAGCGGGCTTAAAATTGAACCCTGAAAAATGTCAATGATCCTGGGATTTAAGGTAAATGAAGAGGGGGTACACATGGACAAAGATCAAATTAACACAATTAAAAATTTTCCAGTACCTAATAAGGTAAAAAACTTACAGAGTTTCTTAGGGCTGTGTAATTTTTACAGGAAATTTATTAACAATTTCTTCACTATCGCACGCCCATTACACGAGGCAACCAAGGCAAATTGTTTTAAATTGACATCGGCACAGCAAGTAAGTTTTGATAATCTGAAACATGCTTTAACATCTGCACCAGTACTAGAACATTTCGACCCTCAGAAAGACGTAGAGCTTGTAACGGTCATATTTCCATGCCGTTCCAATTTATATTTCGCGCGCAATTAATTGAGGCAATAGGGAAATATGGTAGGCCGTGGATATTCACGGCGGGCCGTGATAAGATTGTTTTAAAACAAAGACGGGCGGCAGTTGGGCATAGACGCGCGGGCAGCGCGTCGGCAGTTTTGAATATATCCAGTAATTGTTAACGAAATAGAATAAATTGTGCAAAGTGCAAATAGTCCAAGCACGTGGAGTACGACACCGTACACAACGGAGCGCATAACATCCAAGGCCCTACCCCGGCTCTACGTAATTAGAGAGCGAATTTGTGAAATTAGCTGGCTGCTGATCCTCGAGCCGAGCGTCGAATTTTTCTTGGGTTGCGGAGAACGCGCGAAATTCAAACTGCAGAGCCACCGTTGGAGACCGGACCGTCACGCTGCGTAACAAGTACCATTGCCACGACGGAAACACAGTGTAGCCAGAGGGTTTCTTTCATTTCCAACGACCACCACGAGGGAAGCAAGGAGGAACAAACAGGCCAGATTTTTGTTGTATTTTTGGTTTTACACCGTACTTGTGTGCGTGTGCAATTTACACGTGTTTGTCAATAATTCTTTGTCTAAGAGAATCATTGTGGATTATTATAAACTTTTGGGTTGATTGGAATCTAAGTCTACACGCAGGAGAATAGTTAGTTAGTTAATTGTTATTATTATTTAATTTTTGTTCGAATAATTATTAATTACCGTACTAGGCTTAAGATATTTATTTGTGTCGTCATCTCGAAGAGCGTGCCATTTCGCCGGTGGTTGGCATACGTTGTTTATTTATTCCGGCAATTTAACAGTGGCCACTGATAACCTCCGGTTTATAATGCTTAAGCTTGAATTCAATTTTCTAGTTTAAATTCGGAGATTTTAAGTAATCGATCTAGCCGCTCTACGACTACCTTTATTTAATTGTAATTTTGTGGCAACCGAATATTTTTGATTTAATTAATAAATTTATATTTATTATTTTCATTTGTGAACGCTTTTAATTTTATTTTGAATTCAATTCCATCTGGGTTTAGTAATTTTCCCTGCGACAAATTCCCAGGGGGCAAAAAAATAAAGATTACTTGGCGCCTTATAAATTTGAACCGCCCCCCCCCCCCGCGAGCTAGCCTAGCACTGGGAATTGTCAAGCAACTTAAATATTATCAAAATAAAATTAAATTAATACCATCTTAGAAGCAAAAGACGCCATAAGCTTCGTGTCGACGCAAGTATTCATGGATTGGGAGCTATTTTATTACAAGAACATCTAGGAAAAGATCACCCCATTTGCTTTATTAGCCGTACCTTGACCAAAGCCGAACGAAATTATACAATTTCAGAATTGGAAGCGTTAGCGGCCGTATGGAGCCTTCATTACTTAAGACATCTGGTATATGGAAGAAAAATTAAATTAATCACCGATCACCATGCTCTCTGTTGGCTAAAATCTATATGAGACCCGACCGGGAGGTTGGCCCGATGGGGATTACGACTACACTATCGTACAAAAAAATGGAAGCACTACCCGAATGAAGCAGTTGACATCCCCACGTTTCAGTTGTCCACGCTGGATCTTGAGAAGGCCCAATCACAAGATGATGGAATTGTAGCCCTTAAAGAGGTAATCACGAGCCCAAAAAGTAAGACAGTCTCTCAGCGAATGAAATCTAATAAATATCGACTAATTGATAACATTTTGTACAAAAAAATTCCAAGCTTCTAGGCCGAAATGATTTACTTGTAATCCCCAAACAAATAGTCCCTGAGATTCTTTATAGTAACCATTGTGATCCACAGGCAGGTCATTTAGGGACAACAAAAACTTACTGCAAGATTGCTCAGCGCTACTATTGGGATAATATGCGAAAAGACGTGGAGAAATTCGTTAGAGGATGTGGCGATTGTCAGGCACGGAGGGGTGTTCCTAATCAATTGCCAACCGGCCTTTTGCAACCCATTCCAGTAGTCGTGCCATTTGACCGTGGTCGAATTGATCTTCTATGACTTGAAGTATGAAAGGTATGTGAAAATTGTAGAAGATATCTATTATCCCATTTGCTACGTGGAGACAGCAGCTTTGTACGATGGCAAAGCTGAATCCGTCGCCAATTTTATTCTAAATTATGTGATTAACAGGCATGGCTGTCCTAGATCGATTTTAAGCGATCGAGGAACAACCTTTTGTTCTAACTTAATTAATACCTCTAAATTAGTAATAAAAATTCAAACCTTTAAATATTTCGACAAATTCAATTAATTGTAAGAGCCTAAAACTGACTAAATATTCTTAAAGTTTTGATACATTACAAATGAAAATTATTCTCGAGAAAAATAAAAATTTTAATCACTATTTTGTTTATTCAAGTGCGGGTATTTCATTCGTTATTTTAATTTGTTTAATTTTCGGGATTTTTATAATCTATAACAGATGTAAAGCATATAAGGCTGAAAGGCCCAAGATCAGAAGACATATTTCCCTCAGGTTGACAAACGGGGAAAAGTTAAGGGTAACACCTCAACAAATGGCCGAGGGTATTCGTATCGTACCAATATCGGAAGATACAGTATAATGTTGATAATGGGAGATTGATTGTTTTGACAGGAATCATTAAGTGGCCTTTCCGACCAGTATCAAATTTGAATATTAAAATTAGAACAGTTAGTAATTAGTTTAATTTATTGTAGTTTTCTGAAATGTCATGTTTATATACAGGGTGAGTTTTTTTCGATGTTCTCTATGGGGATCTCGGAAACTATAAGAGATAGAGAAACGGTTAAATGGGGAAAGAAGTGTAGATTTTCGAGACAAATAAAATTCCACTTTCAAAGTTTTCAAAAAAGTCAAGGGTAACTAGATATTTTGAAAAAAGTAAAAAGTGTCAATTTTTTCAAATCAATATATCTCGGTTATTATAACAGATAGAAAAAAACTGTAAAGGACAAAGTTTTAGATAATTTTATGCAGATTAATAAAAAATAATCAGAAAATTTTTATCGCCATTATTTTCCGAGATATGACGCAAACTTACATTTTTTTAAATGGAAACCATAGTTGGCTATGACCTCATTTAAAAGGTAATTTTTTTCTCTTTAATCCAATATGGCATACGACATAGTTATTTCTAAAAATAAATGAGTTATAGTCATTTTAAATTTTATTATAAATAATAAATGGGTAGCCATGAAAAAGGTGAAAGTTAAACAATTGCAGTTGTTTATAATAATAGCAATATTGTAATTATTAGTTTTACAGAGATAAACCAAAATGAAACAAGAGCATAAAGTAATTCTCTAATTATCAATATATCAATGGGAGAGAAATTTTAATATTAAAAAAATATGGTCAAAGAGTCCACTATTAATACTATTATGACATAAATTATATCTTTTAAAAATTGAATTTATGGCTTTTTTGACTTTTCTCATGTAAATTGAATTAAATGTTTCAATAACAGCTAGTTTATGATCCTCCGCGGATTGATATGATTTTTCATATTTTTTTGTTTTTTACAGAACCCAACAGAAAAAATTCTAGAACGCGCAGATCGGGAGATCTAGGTGGCCCTGGGATTGGTTTATTTCTTCCCATTTATGAGCTAGGAAAAGCATCATTTAAATAATTTGCAAAGCCAACATGTTATGAGGTGGAGCACTGTCATATTGGAACCATTTCAATCTTGCTTGTAATGATAAATTTAAACAATCGAGCGTATCTTCAAATGTTTTCTGAAGAAAATTAAAGTAATCATTTTCACTTAGTGAGCTTTCAAAAATATATGGACCGAGAATTATTAATCCAAACACACCATGGATTAAACCCAAATTTAATTTGTAGTTTTCTCTGTGAAACTTCTCGTCGAATCTCTTGAGTTCATCTAATAATCTATGTTCATTGTGGCGATTAAAATTACCACAATTAGTGAATCGCGATTCATCTGTTCATAATATTTTTGTAAGAAACGTATTATCTTCTTGACAAATGTGTTTATACCACATACAGAAAGCCATTTGATAATTACAAAATTATTATTCTTATGCTGGTTTTTCATTTTTGTTTAACTTTTTAGAACTAATAATTACAATATTGCTATTATTATAAACAGCTGCAATTCTTTTACTTTCAACTTTTTCATGGCTATCCATTTTTTATTTATAATAAAACTTAAAATGACTATAACTCATTTATTTTTAGAAATAACTATGTCGTATGTTATGTCATATAGGATTAAAGAGAAAAAAAATACCTTTTGGATGAGGCCATAGCCAACTATGGTTTCCATTTAAAAAAATGTAAGTTTGCGTCATATCTCGGAAAATAATGGCGATAAAAATTTTCTGATTATTTTTTATTAATCTGCATAATATTATCTAAAACTTTGTTCCTTACAGTTTTTTTGTATCTGTTATAATAACCGAGATATATTGATTTGAAAAAATTGACACTTTTTACTTTTTTCAAAATATCTAGTTACCCTCGACTTTTTTGAAAACTTTGAAATTGGAATTTTATTCGTCTCGTAAATCTACACTTCTTTACCCATTTAACCGTTTCTCTATCTCTTATAGTTTCCGAGATCCCCATAGAGAACATCTAAAAAAACTCACCCTGTATATTTCTATATACTTTTTATGTGTATTAAGTAAATACAAGGATACTTTAGTTTTTTTTTTTTTTTTTTCATGTAAACCGACCATGTCAAGAGCAATGGGATTTCCAAAACGATGCCTAGAAGGAAATGCCACCACCTAACACGCACATGAATTCAGCAAATGGGAAACACACTGGGGAAATGGCGCAAAGTAATGCCGACTAGGTGTAAAATCAGTCCTGACGACCCACTCGTGCGATACCCACACCACTACCGGTACGAGCTACCCTAAGAAGATAAGAAACGCTTGGGAAGATATTCAGCAAACTCGACAAAATGGCGTTTCATTGGAAAAGGAGAAGGTGACTAGTCTCTTATGGATGATGGATCAAGATAGTAGCTTCAACATCAGTTTCGACGAATGGAAAGACTTTTTACTCATGGCCCAATTGTGATATACTCTAGCTCAGTGGTGTCCAACCCCGCGCCCGCGGGCGCAGGTGCGCCCACGGTGAATCCGTAATGCGCCCACGGAATATTTTCAAATTTTTCTATTTTTTTTTTAATTTCTAAATATTCTGATTTTATTCAATTATTTTAATTATTAGTGCAATTGGGTGGCTTGCGGTGATGTGCATGCAGGTGGCGTAAAATGCGGTGCGAATGCGTCTACAGTTCGTCCAAATAAGAGAGGCCGGTGGCGCAGTGACAAAAATTTCCCGCCACCGCTTCGGTATGACTCGTTCGTCTTTCGTTGTGTACTATCCGTGCACACAACACAAATCGAACATCTTACCAAAGCTACGCGTTTGTGCATTCTTTTTTTCTCCGAGTGTACTCGGGCATCCCCCGCTCCCTCTCCCTCTGCGCGAAAGCTATTTCAACCGGCCTCTCTTATTTGGACGGATTGTACTTCTGATGTAGTGAGCGCCCGATTGCTATCGTTCAGCGACCGCACGCAGCAGAACGATACGTATATTGGACAGTGCTGTTTCAGCGACGACGCGTCTTGTGTAGAATATGTGTTATAGTTGTCTCCATTAATTCACAAATTTAAAATTATTCTTGGGAACGGTATAAAAATATACCAACAAAAAACATGTCTGAAGCAGGACCAAGTAAACGACCACGGCTTTACACATTTCAGAAGGAGTGGGAAGATGAATATTGTTTCGTGGAAATAAAGGAAAATGCCGTATGTCTTTTGTGCAATCGCAGCGTAACAACTAAAAAATATAATATTGAACGACATTATAAATTGGAACATGAAAAGTTTCATGAACAATATATGCCCAATAGTGCAGTAAGAAAAGAGAAAATAAATACTTTAAAAAAGGCATTAGTAAGTCAACAATCATTGTTTAAGAGGGTGATGTACAAATCAAAAAATGTTACTCTTGCATCGTTCAAAATTTCTCATTTTCTTTTGAAGAATAAGAAATCATACCTAACTGGAGAATTATTTAAAAATGCTTTACTTGCTGGTGCCGATTCACTCTTTAATACTTTTTCTAATAAACAAGAAATAGTTAGTGCTATAAATGATTTACAATTATCACGCAATTCACTCCAAAGAAGAGCAACTGCAATATCGACCAATATTAATGATCAACTTGAATCTGATATGAATAAATGTTCTTGGTTTTCACTTCAAATGGACGAATCATTAGATTTGACAGGAACAGCGCAATTAATAATAATAACAAGAATGATTTTTGAAGATTACTCTGTTAAGGAAGAAATGCTATGTCTTTTGCCACTAAAAGAGAAAACCAGAGGTGAAGATATTTATCTAGTCTTTAAAAATTTTGTTTTGGAACGGAAACTTCCCCTGCATAAATTATCTTCAATTACAACCGATGGAGCTCCAGCCATGATCGGTAAAAATAAGGGTTTTGTAAGATTGTGCACAAAAGATGAATTATTTCCAAAATTTTTTGCTTATCACTGCATAGTGCACCAACAAGTTTTGTGCTCTAAGGTTCTTTCACTTAACCATGTTTTGAATCCCATCACTAAAATAATAAATTCTATAAAAGCTGCACCTTTGCAGCACAGACTTTTCAAAAAACTGCTAGAAGACAATGATACCGAGTATTCCGATTTATTAACTTATACAGAAGTAAGGTGGCTTAGCAAAGGCAAAGTACTACAACGTTTTCTTAATTTAATTGTTGAAATAAAAGCATTTCTTGAAGAAAAAGGGGATATTTACAATTTTCTTGACGATGTTAACTGGCTATGTGATTTATCGTTTTTAACTGATATTTATCAGAAATTAAATCAGTTAAATCTTGAATTGCAAGGTCAGAATAAAGATTTCGTAGATATGGTAAGTACTATTAAAGCATTTAAAGCTAAATTAACCCTTTGGATTTCACATTTTCAAAACAAGTCATTTACTCATTTTCCTCAAATGACAAAAATAATTCAGGAAAATCAGATAGACTCCCAAAAATACGTAAATTATCTAACTAAATTAAGTGATAATTTTAACGAAAGATTTAAACAATTTGACGATTTGGAACTGATTATACTTTTCTTTGAAAATCCTATGAATAACGTTGATGTTAGTGTTTTAAGACCGGAATTAAATAAATTTCATAATTCAACAAATATACAAAATTTAGAATTAGAGATTATAGAATTACAAAATGACGTCGCTTTAAAAGCTGTTAACATGGACAAAACATTTTGGAAATTTGTTAATTCATATAAATATCCCATATTAAAAAATTGCGCATTGAAGCTAAAATCTTTTTTTGGATCTACTTATCTAAGTGAAGCCACTTTTTCTTCCATGCAGTTTATCAAAAATAAGTTCAGATCAAATATTACAGATAAAAATTTGAATGATTGCTTAAAAATAGCAGTATCAAATTACAGCCCTGATTTTGAAAAATTGTGTGAAGAAATACAGCACCAACCTTCTCATTAAAGAAGCTAATAATTGTTTATAATATTTATATTATATGTTTATTTGTTTGTTTCGTTTATGTATTATGATTATAAAAATAATTAACTAGGTAAAAAAATGATTATTAGTATTATTTGTTTATTATATATTTTGTATTATAAATTATAATTGTTTCAATATATTATTCTACCGTTAAAAAAGAATATTTGTATTTTTTTATTTTCCCTCCTGACAATAAAAAAAACACATGCTCCCACCACGTTTTAAAAATTTTTCATTGCGCACTTGCTTTGGAAAAGGTTGGACACCTCTGCTCTAGCTGATTAAATTACTGGAGGCACTTGACTTATTTTGTTGTCGGGATAGGAGAATTCCGATTATTTTATCCAGAACGAGATCAAACCGGAATGTGGTGGAAGCGTGGTTATCTATCAAGGGAATTGCTGGAGCGGTGTTCAGGACCTGCACTAACCCCTGATACAAGCTGGAAATGATTCCGCAAGTGCGAGCGGATCAGCAGAAGATGAAGGACTGTTTGCAGAATATATCAAGGTTCGCAGCCCACAAGCATAGGCATACGAGAGATTCGCGTGAAAACACTCGTCGGTGGAAACAGCCAGACCTTACTGCGTATGGATATCCGGTTTGAGTCGAATTCCATTTTATGGAATTTTACCTGGTGCGGAGTCTAGACGCAGATATGCATTCCCACGGGAATCGACGTTAGCAACATCGGCGTTGTTTGCAGGTACACCAATAAGCGGTCGACAATTAGTACTAACTAAGCATTTGTTGACATGGAAGCCGTTTATTGGCGGATCGGAAAACAAGCAACGGGGATGACCCGATCAGGCGATTAGCCAATAGGCAGTAGCGTTTAGATTTTTAAGTAGTACAGTAGTTTTTGAGATATTGAAGTAGTACGGTAGAGTTTAGATTTTTAAGTAGTGGAGTAGAGTTTAGATTTTTAAGTAGTGGAGTAGAGTTGAGATATTGAAGTAGTAAAAGAGTGTAAGCTTAAAGAGGGTATAAATGTAAGTAGTTTTTTTTGATAATTGAGCCTTATTTAGAATAATCAGTGATCCCGAGTTCCAATCACGAGCTTGCAGTAAGCCAAGACGTGACAATATACTATAAATTACAGATATTAACTCTAAATAGTGCTCTAAATCGTATCATATTTAATTACATATTCAGATGAATTTAGAGAGTTATATTATTTTTGTATAAATAGGCATCTCGCTTTGCTAGATAACGTAAATATAATGGGTAACTTTAATGTACTAAAGTCTCGCTATTAATATTATATTAAGCCTTTAGAAATAATTATTACTCATAATATGTAAAACAACTGAAAGACATAAGTGAGAAAATTATTAAAGAAATGATTACTCATTTTTATTCGGATCGTCTGTTTTTTCATTTAAAGAAAATGAATTGTATTCTATTTTACTAACTAATGTTAGAGACCTAATGAAGTTACATACTAAATACTAAATTTTAAACTTGTTTATTTAAAATTATACAAAATATTTATTTATGATTTAAATATGTGCATTTGGGTCACCAGAAATTTTATTTTTAGAATCAGCTCTTCTTCTGGAATTAGTCATAGTGATTCTTGAGAAGTCCTGTTACCAAATATCAGGTCATTTGATTGAAGTTTAGAGGTCGCTCAAATCAAAAGTAATGAAAAAAACGTAAAAACATGTTTTCCCACATGATATATGTTATTATAATGTTAGTACTTAAGTGTTTAATGCATAAAGACAAAAATCTTGAAATCGCCGCTCAGAGCACCTGGACGAAATTCCGGGTTACAGAAACTGGGAGGTACCAGTAAGTGACGCAAAGGTCTTGCACTAAGTCTTACATATATTCTTTAGTGTTTAAGACCAAAAACAGCGATGAAGTCATCTGCCAATCGAAGTTATACGTCAAGTTTTCCGGAAATTCGAAAATTTTGACCAAAATTAACATCTTAAAATGCACGCTGAGTTTTAAATACCGAAAATATGTGTTTAATAATCAAAACCTTTTCTATATAATGTTTTTCAATGGGAAAGTGCATTACGAAAACTTAGTAATAGGTTTTGAAATTGCCACAGATTTTTATCCGCCGAAAAAACAGATTTTTAGGTTTTTCTTCATACTTTTGATTTGAGCGACCTCTAAACTTCAATCAAATGACCTGATGAAAATGATGGTAGCGACCGTTACTATGTGGTAGTTCATTTTAAAAAGGTTAAATGAAAATAATTTTTAAGTTTTTATACCACTATTTATTGTATAATATACACAAACAAAGTTTACAATATATTATCAATTTTGACACAACTATAGTTTCGACCTTTGCAGGTCATTATCAAGTGTTGAACCTGATATTTGGTAACAGGGCTTCTCAAAAATCACTATGACTAATTCTAGAAGAAGAACCAATTCTAAAAAAAATTGTCTGGTTATCCTAATGTGCATACATCTCGCATTGAAATATTTGAAAATCTACGATAATACGAAATACTAAACATATTAACTACTACAGGCATTGTGGCTTAAGAACGTATGTTTGTATATAGGTCAGGGGTGGGGAACCTCCGGTCCGCGAAGTCATTTGATCTGGCTCGCGAGTGAATACGTTCATGTTGCAGTGATAATACGCCGACTGCTAACAGACATTGTGTTGTGTTGGTTTGCAATTCGTGAGGGGATTGTGAATGTTTCCTTATTGCACATGCGTGACTGCTCGTCATTATTTTTGGTTCTTCGTGCGCAAACGCGAGTGATTAGAAATTAAAACTTATATGGTTTGTAGGGTAAATGGCGAGCATAAAGAAAAGAAAAGTGAATGCAGAATGTCGGTCTTTTCAAGAAAAATGGACACATGATTATTTTGTTTTTGTTGAGGTGAAAGGCAAGCCCGTGCGCCTAGTTTGTGGGATGCGTTAGCTGTTATGAAAAAGGCTAATTTGGATCGTCATTGCAGCACAAAAAATGCAAAATTAAATGAATTGGGAGGCCAAATGCGCCTTCATAAAATCAAAGCTCTTCAGCAGAGTTTGAAATCAGAACAAATCTTTTTCACTAAGCTGCGTGGTGACAATTCCAACGTTATTCAGGCAAGTTATATAGTGAGCGAGCTAATCGCAAAAAAACTAAGGCCTCATGTAGAGGGAGAGTTTGTGAAAGAGTGCATGGTGGCTTCTGCGGAGTTGATAGCACCAGACAAAGTAAAATTGTTTCAGAGTGTTAGTTTGTCTCGGAGAACCATCTCAGATCGGATTACTGACTTAGCACAAGATATTAAAAACACACTGAAGGGATCTGCAGAAGATTTCCAATTTTTCTCTCTGGCTTGTGACGAGACAACGGACATAACAAATACTGCTCAAAAACAATTGCTGTCACCGGAAGCCATGCATGGCACTACAACAAGTCTCTCATACAAGTTCTGTATGAGAGACTTGTTCTATCAATGAAGTAACTTGAGCTAACCTTTGAAAAGTTAAGTGGCCTCACTACAGATGGCGCTCCAACCATGGTTGGATCGCAGAAAGGGTTAATTGCATTTGTAAAGAAAGAAATGAATCATCTCAGTCTTGACCCAACTAATTTAATTATATGCCACTGCTTCATTAATCAAGAAAGTCTCTGTGCACAGTCGTTGCGGCTCGACATTGTGATGTCAACAGTAGTGTCATGTATTAATTTTATCAAAAGCAGAGGGCTTAATATTTGCCAATTTAAGGAATTTCTGAATGACCTTGACTCTGAGTACGGTGATCTTGTTTACCTCTGTAAAGTACGGTAGCTGAGTCGCGGGAACATGCTCATGAGGTTTTACGAACTGCGTGATGAAGTCAAGCAGTTCATGGAGATGAAGGGAAAACATGTCAGGGAACTCAGGAATAGCAAGTGGCTGTGTGATCTAGCGTTCATGGTGGACATTACTAAGTACCGGAGAGCTAAATGTCAAGCTGCAGGGTCCCAACCAGCTTCTCAGATCCCTACTTTCAAACGTAAAATCATTTGAAGCTAAATTAAAGCTGTGGAAAGTGTAACTCGAAAGGAATAACACGGTGCATTTCTCTACGCTGGAACGCTTTTGCCTTTTACGACACTTGAGTATGCTGGTGAATGTGCGAAACTAATTAAAGCATTTAATGAAAGATTCAAGGACGTGAAAAGTAAGCAAATTTACTTGAACATCTTTGCTACACCGTTCAATGTGGAACCAGCTGATGACCTCCAACACGAAATCATTCAGCTGTAAACCAATGTTGAGCTGATAGCTAGATACAATAATCTCCCACTGCTTGAGTTCTATAAACGTTACATACGTAATAATGAATTTCCCATTTTGAGGAAACATGCATTGAAATATGCATCTGTATTTAGAACAACTTACTGTTGCGAGCAGTTTTTTTCTAAACTTACGATCGCAAAGAATCGACTGTGTTCCAGATTGACCGACGTAAAGCTGAAAAATCAGTTACGAGTAGCCACATCATCAATAGTTTCAGCTATTGCATTAGGATTATGATGAGTTAATTATGTTTAAAATTGGATATATTTTATGTTTGTTTATTTTCCATTTGTTTATTTATAATATATATTTTTTGTTGAACAATAAAAACTTTAAAAAACTATTATTATTATTTGTCTGGCCCGCGATTGATAAATTTCCAAATGGCCCTTGGCAGCAAATAGGTTCCCCACCCCTAATGTAGTTAATAAAATAATTGATTTTACGAAGGTCGATCAATAAGTAGCTCATTATCGTCATGTACTAATTTATCCAGTTGTATCACACGTGTTTCATGCTTCTTGCATTAACCATGATTTTTTGGGATTCAATCTTAATGTGTTTTTTGCAGAAAGCAAGATCGATCACGGGATGATACTTCAGTAAACTATTGGACCGACTTGATAAAAAATTGAAAAATTACATGAACTACTCTGAAAATTGCTGCGTACCGACTTGGCTTTTTGCGACTTCTTTCTGTTCCCGAACATGAAATCGTAGTTCAGCAGAAAAATAGCTCAAATAAGGAAGTTATGATCGAGGCAGAAGCGTATTTTGTAGAGTTTTATAGATCTTATTTATGGAGGGGTCAAATAAATGGCAGAAAAGTTGGGAAAAGTGAATTGTACTAGAGATTTAGTTGAAAATTAGCAAATAAATGTGAAAAAATGCCTCTTTATTCCTAACTAGTTGATCGATCCCCATATATGGTGACAAAAGGTTTATTACAGTTAGACTTCAAGAAAATTGATTTTGATTTTATTTATCAAAAACGATGCAAAACAGGAATATTTAAAAAATGCAATACTAAAATATTAAATAATAGTAGAAAAGTTTCCACGCAATTTTTCACTTGATTTATTTTTTACATAAATAAATCTGTAGATGATAGAATTATAATATTTTGCAGATGTCCCAAATTTATAGTAGAAAAGATTGAAAGAGCCAACAACCACTCATTCCATATCCTACAATATCTCGCACAAGTTCGACTGGCTATAATTCTGGTGAACGGAAAGACCATGAAAGCCTTACTTGTGGTTTACGACTGTGTAATATTGGGTCAAAAATTGGATTTTTTATTTGTTGCAAATAAGACGACTGGTTGAGATTTGTTGTTAATGTACTAAGTTGCATGTAATGCTTCCTGAATAGCTATTAAAGAAGATCTGCTTCCATATCTGATTGTTTCCCACACCATTACACTTTGCAAAATACATCTATCACAAGATATCAATCAATCAGACCAATATGCGACCAAAACACTTAATATTTCTTAATTTAATTCGCATTCTAATTCAATCTTCTGTTACTGCCGCCAGTCTTAAAGATCAAATTCTCTAATACGTCAATCATAGTAAAATTTGACGATTAGTTGATAATCTACATTTATCACCATTGTACCTTATTGGCGAAAGGTTATGATGATTAAAATCTTGTTAGACGACATATCAAATGCTACTAAATGTGGCTGTAACATGTTTTATTGGTTATGACTATCAATAAATTTTACTTACTTTCCGTTTTGTGCATGGAGAAATATTTTCGTAAATGTGACAATATTTACCTGAAACAAAGAAAAAATAAAACTTTAATGAAATTTTCATATATAGAACCTTAATATACATTTTTATTATGGGCCATCATGCGTATTATTTTATTAAAGCTGCTGGATTAATACGACGGCAAAACGTCAATATAATTGAAATATTTTCACGACACGGTTAAGGAAAAAAAGACAGGGATATATTTTTTACCTCAATAATTATTTAATTTTTTGAGGTTAAAACATAGTGATTTTTTCAATGCAGTGTAGGTATGTATTACCACGTAATAATGGTCGCAACCATTCTCTTTATCAAAGTTGTAATTTAATATAATAATAATAGTAAATTATTTATGATTTTCAACTTTTTATTTTACTCACTACAATTGTTTTGCTGCTGAAGAAGCTACAGTGTAGCGAAACAATTGTAGTAAGTAAAATAAAAAGTTGAAAATCATAAATAGTTTACTATTACTATTATATTAAGTGATAATGGATTTTCAAAATACAAGTGACTCAACAATCAACGAGAAAGTTGTAATTTATAAAATCAATATATCTTCATTTAAAGTTATGTTTTTGGTAAGCCAATAACAATTTTAAATGTATGTTTTATACTATAGTATCGTTCTTAAATTGATTGCATACACAGTATAACAATTTTTTATACTTTTATTTGCCAGAACTTAAAAACAGCTGATTTCCATAAATTGAGAGAGGCAAACATCTTTATTTATTATTTTATGCATGAGGTGTTTACAATAATATTCGTAGCTGATTTTCTTCACGGCTATCGACCCATGGTCTTTCTGCCAGTCTTTGTTAGATATTATGTTAGTTGTCCGTTAATGATTATGTTGATGAATATGTAGATCAGGCATGTGCAACTTCATCAAGACCACGGGCCGGAAAACAAATTCAACCTAAAATCGCGGGCCGGACCTTTTATTTGAATTTATAATGAACAGAGAGATTCGTAGTTTCGTTTAAGAAAATGGTATTGTTTATTACGTTCTAACATTTGAAAAAAAAAGTAAAAATAACAACACATATGTATGTAGTCATTTATTAGAACTGGCTTTCAGAAAATAGATTAAAATGAACAAGTACAAACATATTTAATGGGAAGACCTTCATATTTTTCACCAAATAATCAATATAATGAAATATCGGATGTCGCAACCCGCAGTGTTCTTCAAATGCAAGTCTCTTAATCTTGTACGTGTTTTTGATTTCACAATTTTTATTCTCGAAAATAGCTGCTCACATTTGTATGGACTTCCAAATATTGACATTATTTTTTGAGCCGAAGATGAGACATTTCCAAATTTATCGATTGGTGAATATTTTCTAAAATAATTTTTAAAAATCGGTTAACGACGTGTCTCTAAATACCGCCTTAAGATCGGATTTTGCTTGCAATTCAATGAGTTCCATTTTCAATGAAAATGGAACTTCTTCTATTTCCACATCAAAAGGAGAGGAAAACATTTTCAGACTTGCTTTTTGGCAGCGAAAATCTTTAAATCTGGTGTTAAATTCATTTCTAAAAAATTGTAACTCGTTTGCAAAAGTTTCGAAGCTAGCATGATCTTTATGATTTGCAAGAGTGAGAAAATGGTTGGTATTCCCTGTTCGGAGCTGATTTTTCCAAAGTCTTACTTTATGACTTGACGTGACCATATAATTCATGAACAAGTTGTTCTTGGGTTTGCAAATTGTATTTAATTCATTCATATGAAACGCAAGATCGCGCAGACCCAATTTGTGATCTTTAACTCTTGTGCAGGTTTTTCTTTCTAATATCCATAAAAACTTCAAATCTTCAAATTCAGACTGCAGTTCTTCCAAAAATATTTGGAACTGACGGTGGTGAAGTGCTTTTGATTTAATGAAATTTATGCAAGAAACTACTGTTTTCATTACATGTGTAAATTTGATCGATTTTGCACACAAATTTTGTTGATGTAAAATGCAGTAAAATACACTCAAATCTTCAGTGTCAATATTCCTACTTCATAGTTTCAATTTAATTCTATTGACAACTCCTAAATTAGAACCAACCATAGCTGGAACACCATCAGTAGAAATTCCACTTAGATTCTCCCATTTAAGCTCAAATTGATCAAAGCTTTTACTTCTTCGTAAATGTTTTCTCCTCGTGTGGTATCCTTTATAGGTCGAAGAGCCAGCAATTCTTCCATGTAATTAAATTTGATATTAACTCCGCGAATAAAAATAAGCAATTGTGCGGTATCGGTAGTACCTGTGCTCTCATCGAGAGCAACTGAAAATGCCTCAAACTTCTGCGACACACGTAACTTAAGGTTTGATTTGAGATCGTTGTCCATATCATCGATATGTCTTGTTATAGTCCAATGAGAAAGACTTAGTTTTTCTATATCGTCGCTCTTTTCAGGACACAATTCTTTAACAACAGCACTAAGACACTCTTTAACAAAACCACCTTCAGAATAAGGTTTAGAATGCTTTGCAATTTTTTCACTAATTATAAAACTTGCTCGTACAATTCTATTGCATAAATCACTTTGTTTGTGGAAAAGAGTATGCTGTGCAGATAAACATTTTTTCAAATTTATTATTTTATCTTTTCTTTGTTACCCATTGAGATTACTATAACTAGAATGTTTTGATGTAAAGTGACGTTTCAAATTAAATTCTTTTACCACTGATATACTTTCGAGGCAAATTAAACAAACATGCTTGTTTTTCTGCATAATAAAAAAGTAATCGTTAGTCCACTTATCTTGAAAAACACGATTTTCAATATCAACTTTTCTTCTCTTCTCTGATGTCATTTTAAGATTATATTAAATTGTAAATTAAGTATGAATTCAGAAATTGCTGGGCCTTACTACAAATAACTACGTGATTTTGCTCTGCTGATTCTTCCTTCACTAATCAACATACAGCCAGTGCAAATAAGACGAGGTTTTCCCTGTTTATTGCATAAACTGAATGTTGAGTTGACTAAATACAGTATAAAACTTTATGATCCTCAGATTATATGACAATTATTAAGAATACATACATATTTTTTACTTCCAATGGCAAGGTTTAGACAGATTAGAAAATTGGGCTGCGGGCAGGATGAAATGAAGTCAGGGGCCGGATCCGGCCCGCGGGCCGTACATTGCACATGCCTGATGTAGATGAATTATGAAAAGATGTTATGAATTCGAAAATAGTTGTGGAAGGATGTTTGGTTTTAGGGGGGTGTAAAGGGTTTCGGGGTAAACATTGGTGCTTGAGGATGTCTTGGATATTAGGGTTAGTGGCAAATTTTGTAGCAAGGTTTTCCAGGCGGTTTTCAATGGGAATTATTTGGGTTTTTTGATACAGTAGTGTGTTGGAAGGATTGTGAACAGGGTTTTTGGGATGCGTTAGTTTAGTTAAGGTTCACAGGGCTGATCGTTCACACACCTGTAAGTTTCTCAGAACAGGAGGGCAGGGATTTAGGAAAAGAATTGCTGCATAGTCTAATAGAGGTCGACATATCATTTTGTATATATTTACTGCTGTTTCTGTGGAAATCCCTTTGTTCTTAAATGTAAGGTGTCTGAAATGTCGAGCTCTGTTTTTAATTTTCGTTTTAGGAGTTTGTGAATGGTGTTTGAAGGACAGTTTAGGATCAAAGGTAATTCCAAGATACTTGCAGGTTGCGGATGGTGCAATTTCGGAATTATTTATGTTAATACCAAATGTAGATGTGGATGCACGATGGAAGGGGATGAAAAGATGGGATTTATTATTTATTCATAAATTGAAATATGCCGATTTCAAATATATACTTACTTTTTTGCATCGCCCTTCATTTTTTCAGGAAAATAGTTTTAAAAAAAGTCAACATAATACATTTTAGTGAATATAATGTAGGTATGTTTCACAATATTTTTATCGTTGACCGTTATAACTTGTCTCAGAAGTCTTTCGTATTAAAGACCAGCAGTAATCTCCTAGAATACTAGGATGAGATAAAAAAATCTAAATGGAAATGTAAAAAGTATATCTTGAGAGACATGTTACACCCCAAGTTTTTTAAGCCTTAACATATTTTCTACAATGGCTATATAGTTTGCGGATTTAAAATTTCCCAAAAAGTTTTGCACTCAATCTTTAAAGCATATCTTCGCCCCCTTTTTCTTAAAATTGAGTTTCTTAACGAACCTTACATTGTATGTCTTATTTAGGGGGCCTATAAATATTCCTTCCCTCCCTTTGCCTCAATAAGTCTAGAATTTTTTTTGGATATGTATTTACTTGATACTAATATTTTTTTTTATTATAAACAAATACGCAATTATTAAGAAAAATAATTAGTATACGTTTCTTAAGTCATGTATGAGATAAATGTAAAGTATTAGGAAAAATATGCATGAATAATCAAATAGGAAAAATATGTTTTTGTTTGATATTTAGGTTTTTATTTTAATTTTATTTTTTTATAAATATTGTTGTGTAATTTTGCCTATAGTTAACTTATACATTTGCTAATAGAAGTGTACAAATTTTGTTCCCTAATAATAAATTACATTTTTATAATACAATTATATTTTTGACAATGTACTTAAAAATCAGATAATTTCGAACGCCACCTTATATGTAATTATTTAGATGATGAACAAATTTCAAATATGTTTTCATGATAAGGACACTATGACAGACAATAATCAGTAAATATTTCATCCTCACAACGTGTTGTACAGTGTTATTACACATACTAATACATAAATCTATTGTTTTTAATTAATAATAAGTGTTTGATTTATTTGAAATTTATTTTACTCACTACAATTGTTTCGCCATATTGTGGCTTCTTTATCTGAAGAATATACATTCCATAATATAGATTTTTAACTAAGTGCCTCTTTAATCAGTTTATATATTTGTTACCTTCGCAATTCAAATCAATTTGGAATTTTCAAATTTACTTCACAAATTTTACGAAGCCGTTACCGCACTTTCGATATCGCCATAGAGGTCTGCAATTTATTTACACAACCATCCATATGCATTTAACATATAGTGAACTACAACTTCAGAGAAGAAACTACTTGAACAACTTCTGCCTAGCAAGGATTGTCGAAAAAATGCTACATAATGAAGTTGCAAAAGCTATGGGGAGGTAACTTCAGTAGATTAAATTAAATATAGAATGCGCGTTTATTAGTTATTTAACAGAACTTCAGAAAATTTACATCAGTTCAGAACATATCTCTTTCAAGTTTAGTAAAAATAACGAATCACATGATCAAAATTTCAATCACTTCTATCAAAATACTATTTTATCCAATGTTGAAAAATTGCAATCACAATTTTAAAAATAACAACCTTAATAATAAAATATATAAGTCCTTACGGAGTAGAAAATTCACTAATAATTAGAAAAAACACGAAAATACTTCGTAAAATCTACAACAAATGAGTCTTATTAAGACTTATTAAGACTAGTCTTAATAAGACTCATTTGTTGTAGATTTTACGAAATATTTTCGTGATTTTTCTAATTATTAACAACCTTAAAGTTTACCCTTTGCAAGACTTTATGTAAAAGTATTCCATTACTAACTAGGTCTTATAATAGAAAAAAAATGGCGTAATATGACCACTTACTATCTTTTTTTTAATTCTCGCAACAACCGAGTGCAAATGCGGTAGGTATAGTTAGGGATATTTGTAAGATGAAGAGAAATTAAATATTATCCCACAGAATTTTGTCATGTTGACATATCAAAACCTATGATTTTTTAAATAAATTTACATACGGGTTGCTATTTAGAAATTTACAAGAACTATACAGGGTGTTCAATTTAAGTGATGACATTGAAATATCTCGAAAACTACACATCGAATATAAAAAGATTAGAATTAAAATTTGTTCACCTCGGAGGGGGACATCTAAGAAACTCGACCCACTACCCTCAACCCCCTAGGGAGTAGGGGGTGAGAAATAGAAAAGTTAAATAGGAACAACCATTTTTTGTACGTATTTGAATACTCCGGGGAAAATATGAATGTTTTATCTTAATTTTCGTTTGTATTCGTGAGAGACGACACTATAATCGACAATTTTCAAAATTGACAAAAATCGTTGAAAAATGGAGATTTCCTGAGAAACACGAGGGGATTTCGTAAAATAAGGTAATATAGTCCGTGTTCTATTATTACTAGTAAAGGAATTAGAAAATCCAAACAATAGTGGACTACCTTTTCAAACAATGAAATGATTATTTTATGCAATATTCTGGGTAATCATTTTCGAAGGAAATTATTTGTGTATATAAAACTCTATAAATACACTAATAGTAGTAGTAAATAAAAAATAAAACCAATATATTATTTGTTATTTATTTTTATTTTCATAATCTTCATTAATTAATTTTGTTCTTCGCATTTTACTTTATTTAATAATGAAATGGCCCATTATTTTTCCAGGTGGACAATTTCAAATATTTTTTTGCAATTTGTCCTTACTTTCCGTAATCTTTTGAAAGATGGCATTATTTGTTTCCTTATATTCTATAACGGAATAACTATTTACAAGCGATGCACCTCTCCATTTATGTAAAATGTATTAGAAGTGTTACGTTACAACTTGTGAATTAGCAAGGCACATTTTAATTGTATTGGGTGATTCCATTTATTCGTTCGGTTTTTAAAGGCCAAATTAAACAAGTTTTTTTTCAGAGGATGGATTTTTTAATCAATCAATAGATAGTCCATTTTTGTTTTGGCCTCTTACCATCTTTCCAACAGTTTCATTATTCGGCTCTCATAGGAGGTCTGGGACTTATTTATTCTTTATTCTTTGTCATACTTGCTTGAAAAACTGCAGTTATTACAAAATAGATATAAAATATTGAAAACATACAAATAAATTTTGACAGCAAGTTGAAGGGCGGTGTTCATCTTGTAAAATGTTCTTCCACTCAAACCCACGGTTGTCCATTCCTCCACTGATTAATAAAACTGGAAATCAGCTTGAAAGACACTTTTTATGCATTATTATTATTACCCGTCGAAGTACATTTTTACAGCTCTCTGATTAGTGAACGGTTTCCCTTCGAGGGAGATTTGCAGGGACCAGAATAAATGGTAGTCGGATAATGCAAAGTCCGGGTTGGTTGCACTAATTTTCGATGAGTGATTATTGCGGTGTCGGGTGTGGCGTTGTCATGGTAGAATATGACACCTTTGCGATTGACCAGTTCTGATCTTTTCTGTCGCAAGGCTTAGTTCAATTTCGTTACCTTCATATAGTAGACCTCTAAATCAATTGTTTTTCTTTGAGAAGGCAGCTCGTAAAACAGCACACCACGATGATCCCTCCATATAGATAGCAATTTTTTTTAGATGCAGTTCGGCCTTCAGGGTAGCATTTAGTTGCTATCCAGCGGTTCCTCAAGATCACTTCGGCACTAGGTTATCGTGGATGATCTATTTTTATATTACTCGGAAAAACCTCTCCGGAACGAAATTTAACAATCCATTTCTGAGCGGTACGTTCTATTAAGGAGAGCCCGTAGCTCGTTTGCATTTCTTGAAATAATAAAGCAAAATATGCAGAAAATTTACTTTTTTCTCCGTCACATTCACTGTTTTGTAACATAAACAAATCTAATAAATATCAATGAGAGCCTGATAATTTGATAGTTCACGAAATAGTCGAAGAATTTCAGAAATGTTTTGAGTGATATAATAAAAAACATTATAACCGTCTTTACTCTTATAACCATTCCCAAAAGTACATACTTCGGTGTTCAAAAAGAGAGTTTCCTCTAAGGTAACCTTTAATTATCATTTGTTGACCATAAAAAACAAAGTCAAACATCTAATTTATTTGAAATGATTGGTAATAAACACATAGATGAAAAATTTATTCGTTATATTTTTTTTCCTTCGATTTAGGTATACTCAACCCAATTTAAAAGAAAATACTAATAAACAATTATATTATCGATGAAGGTTTAATTTAAATTTACATGGTTTGTTTCACAATATTTCTATATTTACTTGACTAATTTCGCTTTTTGAGGCATTTTCAAAAGTGAATTACAAAAGAAACTGACAAGTTTGTAGATAATCAAGTAATAAGGGATTTTAAGATCGGGAAATTCCCAATATCCTCGTTGTCGTAGACGAGGTTTTTCCTAGCTTTTATTGCCCTGTTTATTTCTAGGGCCTCCTATGAAATGGTTATTATTTATACAATGTTTTGTAATTCCAGTACACTATTTCTTGTTTAATATTGATTTTTGTGTTCTTAAAGTCTCGTATGAAACTATCTTTCAATTTGTCTGGTATACAAAGCATCACACTCACTGCACTTAAGCTCATAAACATCACCCTTTTTTGATTTGTCTTTGGAAAATTTGTTACCAATATTAATTTTCCTAAATTAGATTAGTACATTCATTACCCTTTACAATTTGGCAAATCCTAAATAGAATAAAGTTTAACATACTTTATGTCATTATCTTTTTCAATATAAAAATTATTCATCAACTGTTTTCTTTTCCTTTTAACATGTTGTCAACTATTTCGCTATTGTATCCTTTATTTCGGGCTAATATTTTTATAATAAAATGTATTAAAATCCTTTAGTTCGTTGTAGAAAATTAAATAATAAATTTAAAAATACGAAAACATTTCGTGAATCCACCTCAGGTATAAATTCAGACCTTCAGTCGATTATATTTCATTCGTGTGTCAGTTGCCGTACATATCTGAGTAAGTTATTTATATTTCATTATATTTATTATCACATTTCATTATATTTATGTTACTAATTGTTTTTATTTGTATTTAAAATCAATTTTATAATAAAGCTGT
Organism: Ontholestes murinus; assembly: GCA_963969525.1. Taxonomy (NCBI): domain Eukaryota; kingdom Metazoa; phylum Arthropoda; class Insecta; order Coleoptera; family Staphylinidae; genus Ontholestes; species Ontholestes murinus. Next base: position 46,432,664 of record OZ018392.1, on the reverse strand, counting down.
ACTGAAAAGAGCGAGAGTTCGAAACACGTGTCTGCAGATGATTATAAACTTGAATGCTAGATTTTTTAATTGCTTTTGCTAATGTAATTTAATGAAATCAGTTTAAAATTCATTTTTCATAATTTTTCATGTTATAGTTACATTTAAACAATCTAAAGTACATTTTATCATTTATTAGTTTATTCAACAGAAATAATTTCATTCAAATTAGTGTTGCTTTAATAGTTGTACTATTTGTAACACGCAAATTAATTTGTATTATTCAATGTCTGTCGAAGTATTAGCTAGAGAAGTAGTTGTTTCAAATTAATTTGTTTTGTAGTCTTAGTAAGACTCATTGTTGTAGATTCACGAAATGTTTTCGTATTTTTAAATTTATTATTTAATATTTTTATTGTATTATATCATTGCCAAAATCTTAGCTAATAATTGTATCGAAAACAGTTATGTCAGTTAACTATTGATAATGAACACTGTGTGTACGAAATGTACATAAAGTAAATACAAATTCATTTGTGAAAAAAGTGTTAGTGTTTTCACTACAGTTTATTAGTCTATTTATATTCAAGTTAAAAGTATTAAATATAATTTGGTTTGTGTGATTTTATGAACTAGGGATTATTGTATCAGCAAATGTATCTTTTCTATATATTTTTAATTATAATTGGTTACTATCAGCTTTTTCTATTGATTTTTAAATATTGAACAAACGAATTTAATTGTCGGTTTGTGCCTATCCAGATGCAAAAAATATCATCCACATACATACTCTAGAATAAAATGTTATTTTTATTTTTAAAATCAGGGTTGCTGAACATTGATTGTTCAAAATTTGATATGAACATTTCAGCAAAAATGGGAGGATAGGTGTCCTCATAGGTAGGCCGTTAGTTTGAGTGTATATAGTGTTATTGAACTCAAAGTAATTTTGTTTTATTCAACATTTGATCAATTTCATCATTTCAGATTTTTGGTCGATGTCATTATCGGATTTATTAATTAGATCTATTATAATTGTTTTTAATTCTGAAGTTGGCACCGAAGTGAATAAACTTTTTAAATCGAAAGACACTAACTTCGCATTTTTTGGAATATTTAATGGTTTTAGTTTTTGTACAAGTTCCACTGATATTTTAATGGCATATTTTGATTTGAAATTTACAAATGTAGGCAATCGCTTCTTTAAAGTGTAGCTGTTAAAACAAAGTAAGCCATCTATCCAAAATGTATTTATTATTTATTAAAATATACAATGTATGAATTTATTTCTTAAAAACAATCACGGCACTCATTTATTCGAACAGTAAAGTTTCTCATGACGCTTCGGTAGACTCGGTGATGGCTGCCTTTGCATGATGGATATTTTCTTTCAAATACATCAGAGAACTTTGTTTATTGGCATATACTTTAGGTTTGAGATAGCCCCACAAGAAAAAGTCTATAACGATTAAATCATGACTGCATGGAGGTCAATTTATGTCACGTTTTCTAAAGATCAATTTATCAGGGAAAATTTCAATTTAAATCCTGGGGATGTAATTCTCGTACTAATTCAATTTTATAGAGGTTTTATTGAAAGATTCGATTTTCACATCCAGTATGTCTACAATAATTCAACTCTGGTGATCGATCTTATACGAAACACTAAATAAGAGCTTGTATAATTTAACAATCTAAACATTTAAAACCGAGAGAACTTTATCGAAGATAGTATTACAATATTAGGACATACATAACAATTTTTATGCTGTTTCTCTTCCTCTCTTTTTCTTCATTGGCCATCGATCTATGGCCGTACAGTTCTTTAGAAGCGATTTAATTATATGAAAAAGAAAACCTTAAAAACAAAATTTTATAAATAACAAACTTCTTTTTACTTTAATTGCAAAGTCTTTATGGTATTATTTTGCTCAATCACAAATTTTCCATAAGCCCCGCTGCTTTTTTGATTAATTTTCTTTATACAAGTACTTAATACTCATGTTTTTTTTATTTATAAGCTAGATGTAATCTCTGATTTATACGTTCCAAAATAATTACTTGTTTATTCTGCAGTAATACTAGTTTAATATATAGTTTCATCATTATATCTGTTAGAGAACATTAAGAAATAATATCCAAAGCTATAGAAGGATACTAATTAATAACGAGTGAATACTGATAATTCCATTTTAATTTTGCACATAAATTTATAACGTATATTTTATTTTTTTATGTACCATAAAATATCATTTAACCGTTTAACTGACGTTTATTTAAACTACTTTTAGTTAATCATTAGAATTATTTACATGAACAAACTATATTATTATTATATGTTTTCACTTACTATTATTATCATTACATAATACTAAGTGAAAACATATCAAGTCGTAAAACGTGTCAATAAGTTCAATATACCAAACGATTCCTCCTTAGATGGAAATTCACCCTTATTCATTAACGCTTCCTTTACCCCATCGTTTTAGTGCCGAGAGGAAATAGGAGTCTAACCACCCATCAAGATCTGACAGGTCTGATCACACGCTCCCCACAGCGTAATGCCACCAACCTAACTCTCGCGCCACATATCCATCACAATCAGTTATTTCCTCGCAAATGATAAATTCACATGCTACATATAGATAACCAGAGTATTTCAATAATTTCCGCTGGAGGAAGACCAATGTCTTGTCGAAAAGTTTAGAAACTTCTAGTTAATAACTTAACTTTGTACACAAGATTAATCTTTTTAAATCACTTTGTTTTAACTATATACATATATTTCTTAAAAATAGTGGTGGCTATAGTTACTAGGTGGTAATAAATTTTTCCATAAAAACATTTCCTTTACCTAAGATGGATAAAACAAATATTACTTCTCAATTAAAAATAATAAGCAATAAATAAAGAATTACATAACTGATAATTGTCGTTATATGTCTGAAATTGAGCACAATGTAACATTTTTGTGATGTCAACTACGTCCTACGTCAATTCCGTATATTACTATCCGCAGACACATGTTTCGCTGTATCATAACTCATCGTGCGCTATGTCATAACTTTGATGTTTGATTTTCAAAGCGCGTTCAAAAAACGATACCACCACAAATTAAAATCCTGCTCCTGTTTTTTGAACCAATGGATAATTGCGACGCAATTACAAAAGTTTATAAAAATCTGTAAACGAAACAAAGAAATAGACGCTCCTAATTAAACCAATAGGATTCAGGTTTTAATCTTTATCAGATTTCCGACATTCTTTACAAAACTCAAATCTTTCCAAAGGTACATCGTCGTTTTTATCCGTTGCTCCTGTACTACATCTCGAGCTATTAAGTAAGCTCTTACAAACCAAGGATTTAAACAATCCGACGTATTTAATTATGAATTCTATAGAATATCTATGTTTTAGACCCTATATGGATCAGTAAAATTGCAGAAAACTCAGTCCAACATCATCTCTGTAACAATTACCGACACAGTGCATAGAATTAAGATCAAGTTCAATGTATATAATTTCTAACTATTAGTCTTTATGATTATAATTTGTAAATTCAATTCTACACCATAAATTATACTACTATAACTTTTATTGCCTAAGTTATTATATATTTATCTATTTCTTCTTTAATCGGATTAAGATATTTCTCATTACCTGTCTATATGAACAAAAAATAGTATTTTAGAGCCTTTTTTATTCTATTTTTTATTTTTATGTATTGGAGAATTAATTTAAATAGACCATATGAGTAATAGTACATTAATAATATACAAATTGAATTAAAACGCAACTCAATATTATGCACATCAGTATTGTTTACAAGCGCCAAAAATTCAAAGGGTTATTCTTTGGACTATTCTAACAATATTTTGCCCTTTGATGTATCTTTGAAAACCCATTTTGTTTTAAAGATATAGGGCCTAAAACATGTTATTACCAAAAATTACATCTAAAGTTTCTTAACCTACAAGAACTGTTGAAAATGACTACCTCTAGCTAGAATGCAATAATCCAATCTTCTCCTCATTGACTACAGAACTCTTTCAAAAACAACAGGGTTGTTTCTTATTATGTTATACCCAACACTTATCCGTTTTCGCAAGTCTTTAATATTTTCCACTGGAGTAGTGTAAACTAATTTTTTATGTAGCTTCATAGAAAATAATCCATGAGGTTACATTCGGGATCGAGCAGGCCATAAGAAAGAACCACCTCGACCAATTCAGCGATCTTCGTATGTTATTCACGAGCAACTACACTAAAATGGGCTGGTAACAATCGTGCATAAACCACATTGCTTTTCCTATTGCCAGTGGTACAACCTCCAGAAACTATAATATGATCCACAATTTCAACGCTCAGCGAGAACTGATGTTAAAAATTATGTTCAAGTATCTCATGTTAATTTTTTTCATCATACACATAATAATTATGAATTCCTTATTGCATTTCTTGAAATATTCGATTCATCGGTAAATAGAATCAGCGCTAATAGTTGAGGAATTTGGACTAATGTATACAAAAGCCATTGACAAAATGCAATACTTGAACGATAATCAGCAGAAAGAAATTCCTGAACCCGATGTATGTGATATGAGTACAGCAAATAGCCTCTAAGAATGTCAAAGTAATTTCAATGTTTCAAATAGAAGTACCTGAATCTTCCTCTATCATGTCCAAGATATTTTCTTCTATTTCTATCGTTTTTACTGTCATTGGCCTTCTTGGTCCTCCTCTTAATTACAATGTGCTTATTTCATGAAGACTTGCAAATGCCTAGCTTGTAATGAATTGCCATTAGCATTCATGATAAAGAACTTTACTAACAAAAGTTTAACAAAAAAAACGTAACTCAGTCTCAACAAATTTGACAGATACCAAATGATCAACTGATTGAGATTGTAGGCACTTACTTCTTGATACATTTTAATTAGATGAAAAATTAAATACTTTTACTTAATTAATAAATAAATAATGATCAATAATAAACAATTATCATTATCAAAGTATACATTACTTATAGTCTGATAATGATCATTGTTTGATCGAAACTGCAGTCACTATTTAATAAACATTGTGATATTAACTAACTATATCCTACGTTTTCTAAGTGATTTGTATCCTCTTATAAGAGTACTTACTATCCTTCTTAGCAATTATTATTTATTATCTATTATTCTATATATACAGGGTTATTCACGCTATACGGCACGGAATATTGTGGCCAAAATACGTGACTTTCAAAAAGTTTCGCTTTGGGGATATATGAAGGTCTATTAGGGCTACGTTTTAAAATTACTTTCATAATATACAGGGTGTCCCAAAAACCCTAAAAGTATCAAAGTTGTGTTTTTTTTAATGAAACACCCTGCATTTTATTGCATTTTTAGATCCTTCGATCAAAATAAGTGTGTGTTTTAATAAGGTTTTTATTACCTAAACCTTAAGATTTTTGAAATAATTTGAATTTTGTAAAAATTTAACCTAATTTTCATGTTTCAAATACTTAAAAAGTAATTAAGTTATGCATACCAAATTTACACTGACATGTAACAATATATCATATTTTATTTTCCAAGTATAATAAATTTGACATCTTATACCGGGTGTAAAAAATTGGAATTAAACAAATGAGAACTTTAAATGGCTATAACTTCAATTATTTAAATGGAACGCCATATTTTTTAATTTGTCAGCAAATGCACTTTTTAATTACCTATCTTATGGTATTTATATCTTAAGTCTTAAGTCTTCTCGTTTTTACAGAAAACGTCAAAATATTGTTTATTGCACCGTTTTAGTACTTTTTAAGTAAAAATTTTAATGTATCTAGTTTTCTATGGTATTTAAAAACGTCAGATAATTAATTTAGTCTGCCACTTTAGTTTAAAAAGCCTGTCTTTTGTTATAGTTGTGTTATTTTGCGTTTTTGTGTTAGATCGTTAGTAATCGTTGTTGTTTGAACATCGTTGTTGTATTTAATAGTAAAAAATGAAAATTTACACAGATTTTCTTATACTGGGGTTTTTATAACTGACACTTCCAATTTCATTAAATTGGTTTAATAGTCTCTCAAAAATGGCTGGCTTGGGGTGATTTCTTTCGGGAAACTTTTAAGTATAAACTCGACAAGCCAATAAACAATTTTGATGACATTCTCCAAGCATAAAGATAATGCCAATACCCCCTTCTTTTGAGTAAATCTTCATTTTTTGCCAAAAAATACAACAGCTATGTTCAAACAATAACGATTACTAACGATCTAAAAAAAAATGCAAAATAAGACAACTATAACAAAAGACAGGCTTTTTAAACTAAAGTGGCAGACTAAATTAATTATCTGACGTTTTTAAATACCATAGAAAACTAGATACATTAAAATTTTTACTTAAAAAGTACTAAAACGGTGCAATAAACAATATTTTGGCGTTTTCTGTAAAAACGAGAAGACTTAACATTTAAGTTATATATATCATTCGATAGGTAATTAAAACGTGCATTTGCTGATAAATAAATAAATATAGCGTTCCATTTAAATAAACGAAGTTATAGCCATTTAAAGTTCTCATTTGTTTAATTCCAATTTTTTTACACACGGTATGTCAAATTTATTATACTTGGAAAATAAAATATGATCTATTGTTACATTTCAGTGTAAATTTGGTATGCATAACTTAATTACTTTTTAAGTATTTGAAACATGAAAATTAGGTTAAATTTTTACAAAATTCAAATTTTTTCAAAAACCTTAAGGTTTAAGTAATAAAAAGCTTATTAAAACACACGCTTATTTTGATCGAAGGATCCAAAAATGCAATAAAATACAGGGTGTTTCATAAAAAAAAAACACAACTTTGATACTTTTAGGGTTTTTGGGACACCCTGTATATTATGAAAGTAATTTTAAAAAGTAGCCCTAATAGACCCCCATATATCCCCAAAGTGAAACTTTTTGAAAGTCGCGTATTTTGGCCACAATATTCCGTGCCGTATAGCGTGTATAACCCTGTATATTTAAAAATTATGTTCTAACTTACTAAACAAAGTTGTTTGCGATGATGCGAGATGGCCTGGCCATCAGCAAAGAAGTTAACAATTTTCTCAGGATTACCGAACATCGCATTATGCATTTAGGAGGGAAATCTTGTAGTACTACCTTTAGTATGAAAAAAACCCTAAAGTTTTTTGGAATAAATGATTATGTCTTGTTTAATCTTGTCTAAGCAAAAAAGTGTCATACAAAACGTAAGACACTTTAATCGTGTCTTTTATATCACCTCTAAGCCCATTTAACTCCTGATGGTAGTAATTGAGACCAGTCAACTTGCACTTGTGACGATAATAATCCTTGAGCTCAATGTCTTCTTAATATCACGTGCTAACCACAGCGAAAAATAAGTTACTAATGAGGGAACTCATTATGGAGTATATTGTAAACCATAGAGGAAATACCAGTCAATCAGAAATGAATTGTATAATTTGTAAAAATTGGCCTTAAGAAAATTATAATACATATTATTATTTGTTGGAAACTATTCCGATTTTACATCAATGTATAATTCTGAATTGATAATGAGCGCTGAGTGATGATTATCTTCTTGCTAAAGGCAGTAACTCACATTTAAGTGAGGTATTAGTACCTACTGTTAATCACATTATTACAAGTAAAGTTCAATCTATTAATAAAATTTAGTAGATAATTTAATTTCGGTGCCGATGGTTGCACACAAATAAATGAACTTGTTCCAACTATTACAATTTCCAATCAAGAATGTAAATTATAATAACATAGAACAGTTAACTGTTAAGTATACATTTGCATGCTATGATGTTTACAAGTGGAACAAGATTGGTAATAACTGTTAAATCAATTGCACTTGAGAACATTACATACGAGACAGCAACAAGAATCCTATCATCAATAGAACGACCAGTAACATCGAAACGACGATTTTGTAGCTAGATGCAAATAGTTTAGTATCCAAAGTTTAATAGTAAATACAAAGGGTAGAGTAATCTTGGGCTGGATGAGTTTTAAGCACCTGTAAAATATTGGGAAAAATTAGTTTATCTTAAGGCTTCGTTCATCCGCAGCACTTATTTTTTTCTTAACAGTTCAATGGAAGCCCACTCGGGATGGAGTTCTGTCAAGTGAAATATTAATTGTCTTAAATTTGGAATTACGAATTGCAGTTTTGACAGACTCTTCATTACAAAGCCTCCGCTTGATAGAGCGGTAATCTACAGGAACGCGTGAGGTCAAGTCTCCCAAGATGAATAGGATTTAAGTCAAGAATCTGAATACTTAGTACAGGCAGAATGTCAGAGATTAGCTTTCTGTCTAATTCAATCTGTTGTGTTGGCGAGTAAAATCTGTTAGCTCAACTCCATAAAAATGACATTATTTGTTTGTTTATCTTTTAGCAATATCATGTATAATCCCTCCAGTAATGGTAGTTGTTGCAGAAGTTGTGGGTGGAACTGATAATCAATTTAAAATTAAATTTTATTTTAATTGTTAATTCATCTTGTAAGGCAATAATCGTTGACTTAAGAACAATTATATAATCTTCTACGTTTTACAATTTTTGTAGGTCCAAGATAAACCAGTTTTAGAAATTACCTCTCTCGTCTCAGACTTCCACGCAAGTTCATTTAAATTTCCTTTCGCATATATCAACACTTAAAAAAAAATTAAAAATTTAAGCGTCGACAGAAGCATTACAACATGCACAATTATCCATGTTAAAAAATAGTAACGGTGTAAATTAACGGTCTAAATTAAATCCCAAT